>PPJW02000032.1:0-174022 GCA_003705905.2 Lipomyces sp. NRRL Y-11553 | reverse complement strand
GACAAATTTATTATCTGGTGAGATGGAAAGGATACGGACCAGAAGACGACACATGGGAGCCAGTTAGGCATCTGAATTGCCCAGAGAAGATTCGAGATTTTCATCGAGAAGCCGATCGAGCCAAGAATAGTCGGAAATCTCGAGAACATTAGATGTGCCAGGAATTTCGCCCGCAGCAGCCGAGGCTTCCCAAGACCTTGATTGGTCTGATGCACGTTTCCGTTCTTCCTCTTCCCTTTTCTCCAACAGCTCCAATTCGTCGATATCTTTTATATCTCTCACTAGAAATTCACCAGCACGCTTCCGAAGAAGGTCTTCCTGTTTGCGAAGACGACGAGACTTCGCCATTAGCTCAGCAATTTGATCCTGAATTGCCATGTCCTTAGCACGAATATCTTGTTGGACCGAAACCAACCGACGCCACTCCTTATCAGAAAATGTCAATTCCGATTCAATGCATTTTGCACCATTTCGAACACATTCGCTACACCGATCGGAATTTCCGCATTTCACACAAGATTTATTAAGGCGCGAACATCGGGCGCAAGAAACAACCATTGAAAAGCATTCCTCTTCGATTCGACGAGATAGCTGATTTTTGCGAATACTCGAACTCGATGACATGGATCGGGGAAGCTAGACTAATAGTACTGTCGCGGACGCCAGTCTAGAAAGGGAGGGATTGTCACAAAGATGAGCCGCATCGGCTGAAATAAAAAGTATATCCACGGCCGAGCTAACCCAAAGAGGAATAGTAATGAATCGGGTGCTATGATGGAATGAATCGGGTGATACGATATAAGGAATCATGCGCTATGGAATAATGGACTGGGCGATATGATGGCTTGGATATATAAGGATGCTCAAAGGTCATGTACATAGAAAATCGTGTGTTATAACTGAATAATCTTGAGTACACGTTTATATCGAACTAGGATCACTCTAGACCAGTTACTCTCTACTTCTTTAAAGTCTCGCCTACAGTCCTCTTTTGTTAGCAGAATACCATTGACCTATTGGCTCAGTGAAGGGTTTACTCTGATCTGATCTACTCAACAGCATAGGTTTTCGACAGGTTTGATAGACTCCTCTTAAATTTGAGTACACTGAGTCGCCTCGAATAAAGTGAGTCCAAGGATGGCGAAACCAAGCCCTCCTTTCTCACTAACTGTTCCAGCGACGTGTGCTCGAATGTGGGCGAGGACAGCCTGAAACCAGCTGGCCAAGACGGTGAGAACCAATTGGTACATAACTGGTACGGCGGTACGTTCTCACCTGGGGGCATGAGGGGAGTTCTGACAGACTGTGATCCTCGTTAATGCGAGAGGGCCAGGGGGGAGCCGTTAGGCTCAAAGTGGGCACCGAGAGGAGCCATCAGGCTCATAAGCACCGGTGTAGGTCTGGGAATTTGTTTTCCAACAGGGTTTTCTTTTGCCCGGAGGGCTTTCCCCTACACCTTTGTCCAAACGGATGTTCCTTATTCTTTTTGAGTTGTGCATCTCTAATTGCACAAGTACTCACACTTCGAGTACATCGGTCGTCGACCGCGATTTTAATGTTTGAATTCATCAATGCTCTCAGAGCATTGATGGCAAGTGGTGGCATCTCTGGGGATGCTGCCGCGCTGGGACCTAGCCCCGCGTGTATAGAAGCAGCAATGCTTCTGTGAGTGCAAGTCCCTCGTGGATTGGAAGCCCTTTGGGGTCAAAAGACTCCTCAATGCTCTGCTTAATTTCGCATTTTTGTGGGTTTTGCAGAGTTTTTGCTAGGTGACGATCCCTCGTTATAATTAAGCAATTTAGAGTTTCATTTAATAGCGCAAATCTTGTTGCATTTAGAGTAAGTTATCCCTGAGTTGACACTTGACACCCTTTAGTGCGTGAGCAAAAACCCAGATCCCCGCACACTCCGGAAACCCGGTCTAGCTTAGTCGTTCCAATTGATCGTTAGTCGCACAGGCTATAAGGACAAGACAAATATACCGCGGCGAATTTCACCTATCGTACATTCTGGTGCTCAAAAGAGGACAGTACGAATAGGCCGTCCGTTCGACGCAGGTCTCGGCTACACAAAGATGATGGTTGGAGTGAAAGTGAAATCATGGTCCGCTTGCTGAATTTGTACACGATTTCTGCGATTGTAGCGCTCGGCGGAGCACTTTTCGGCTTTGAAATCGCCTCAATGTCCGGAATCATTGGCACCCGCCAATACAAGCAATTTTTCAATAACCCAATTGGAATACACCAGGGTATAATAACAAGTGCAATGGCATGTGGTTCGTTTGTCGGGTCATTATTATCCCCATTTTTAGCTGATAGGTGAGATGACCCACTGCTCTAATGGCATGGAGATTTTGACAAGTAGCAGTCGGTCGCGAAAGGTTACTATACAAATCGCCACAATATTGTGGTGTATTGGTGCATGGTGTGTATATAAGTTACGTGCGACAGTCACAACTTGATAACAAGTCCCACAGCTTGCAATCGGCAGCCTCTGGAGTCAATATGCTCATAGTAGGTCGCTCAGTTGCCGGACTCGGCATCGGCCTTACATCCACTGTTGTCCCAATCTACCAGTCCGAAATCGCGCCGCGACAGATTCGTGGCCGACTGGTAACACTACAAGGCGTCGCCCTTGGTTCTGGTCTCTTGATTCAATACTTGATTCAATACGGATGCTCGTTTATTAATTCTACGGCATCGTTCAGGTTGCCATGGGCGATCCAAACTTTGCCAGCAATTCTACTCTTTATCGCGCTTTTTTGGTTGCCACGCTCTCCGCGCTGGTTAGCGTATCAGGACCGATGGGACGAGGCACTTCATGTTCTGGCATTCCTCCGTTCCGCTAATTGCGATATAAATGATCCGCTGGTACTTGCTGAATATAAAGAAATTGAGGCACAGATTATGGTCGAACGACAAAATAACTCGAATAGCTATCACGAGCTGGTCAGCAAGGGATTACGTACAAGACTGATCATCGCTATGGTGATTCAAGGCTTGACGCAACTATCTGGAATTAACTTCCTTATGTACTTCATTGTCAACATTCTCAATTCGATCAGCAACTCGAATACTGTTGTGGCATCTTCGATTCTGTATACTATTGGCTTAATAGCGTCGATTGTGGTGGCGATATGGACGGACCAATGGGGTCGTCGTTTGTCGCTACTGCTTGGCTCAATAGGCATGTCCCTCTGGATGATCCTGGCAGGTGTGCTATTTGCAATATTTGGAGAGGAAAATCAAGTGCGAAACGAAGCATTCACGTGGGTCATCATCGGTCGACCTGTCGTTAGTGGCTTCATACAGGCGAGCATGTACCTCTTCGAACTTTCTTATTCTCTGTCTTGGGGTCCGGTGTCATTGATGTATCCTCCGGAGATATTACCCCAGCGAGTTCGTGCGAAAGGTGTCGCCTTGGCTTTCGCAACCAACTGGGCCCTTAACACTGTTATCGGGCTCGCAATACCTACGCTCTGGCGTACGATTGTCTGGCGTATATTCATTATTTTCGGGTCGTTCAGCGTGGCTTCTTTCCTGTTTGTTTTGTTGCTAGTGCCTGAGACAAAGCAGCGCACACTAGAGGAAATGGATGAAGTATTCGAGCACGGAGGGCCATTATGGCGATCGTTCACTGATCGGGGCAATCATGATCGACTAGACATTCTGGCTAGAGAGATCGAAATGGCTGATACCGAACGCTTCCGCCGGGATCTGCAATGGCAATTGGCTGGTTCGCGGAAAGATGTTCTAGCGGATACTTCGAAAACGTAATTCTGTCGATGATGAGTGCCCGGTGGCAGTAGAATATTCAGGATGACGCTGGGCCTCCATTCTGATCGAGTTGAGTCTCTCAAGCATGTCCTTTCGACATTAGGGACACTCACAGTACTCTCGGGGGTGGTCACGCTTCGTGAGTGTCGAGAATTGACCCGTACAAAGTTGGAAAAGTCATCTACACGTATGCGAGACTTGAACGAGAGGCATGAATGAAAAATCGCGACGAAGCTGGAACGTCGGCGAAGGTGGACGGATTGGAGGCGGCAGGCGTCAGGCGTACTCTGCTGTACAATGACACGAGCCGAAACGAAGGGGGATTGATCCATAATTGCCTAAAGCAATTATGCTAGAAAAGAGTTTTTGTCAGGAGTTCCGGCTCATATTCTATGATGAGCTCGTTTTGATAGACACGACGCCTATTCCGTGAGTTTGAGCGTCACCATATCCCGAATTGAATTCATGCGGGGCAAGAGATGAATGTCTTAACAACTATTACAAAGGATAATTATAAATTTATAATTGATAATCGCAAGTGGTAACTGGTAACTTATTATTGACGTGAATTATTACGTCAGATTGGGCGGAAGGTCCAAGAGATATGCATGGCATCCGCCAGCCGATGTTAGCGATTATTATCTGGGTGGGAGCAGATACATAAGCAAATACGCGTTGCCGACGTAAATAAAAGATGTGCTAACAACGACAAAAATTGAATTTCATACCTCGTGTGTAATAAGGGTTAGGGAGACCCTTTTAGGCAGGAAGCGCCGTTAACAAAAAAAAGTTGTACGTGTCTCACTCGGTGGTGGACGACGTTAATAATAACGGGAGTTGTCATAATATCAGGGTTTGGGCTGTGTCGTGACGTAAATAACTTAAGGTTCCGGGTTTAGGGTATACAAGCTGTGGATAGAATATAAAGTTCACCACAGCAAGACACCTTGCATCATATTAACTGTTTAAGCTCACGCGTCGTGCACGCGTTTAAGTTTGAAGGTTCCCCCCTTAATGCATTTTACATTCCAAACTCTTGGCCCCTTTAGATCGACTGATCTTTAATGACCCTCGGCAAGACGAACACAATCTTTTCTCTTCACCTTCACAATTGTCGTCTTATCCGTTCTTTACAAAAAAGCTGGCCGGACACCCCCCCGCGACCGTGGTTAGGATTGCCGACGGAGTTCAAAGGGAATCTCTTCGCGTACGATATGTCGCAACGACGGAATTCATTGTTTGGACGTCCGGCTTCGATGGTCATCGAACCGAGGACAGTTGACGGCCCGACAGACGAAACGAACGCTTACCGCAAATCAAGGTTCAGTAAAAGGAGTTCGTTAAGTCGAAAGAGCACCAGCACAATTTCTTCGTCCATATCTATCATCGTGTCTAACTCTCCCCTATTATCACCATCGTCATCTTCATCGGATGGCCCAAATAAGCTGTCCATTACAGTGAGTGCCTCGATAATGTCGCCTTCATCGTCTTCGTCCACGATATCCTCTATGGTTGACCAGTTGTCGGAACAACAACATTCGGTTGACCCACCTCTGGACAAGGCCGGGCACCGAGATATAATTGGTCGTATGAGATTCTCTCTGGATCGGCGCCGGAACCTTCCCTGGAATCGATCTAGCAAAGCCACGCCCAAGCTTTCTCCGAGTTCTGAACACGGTCCTGGACCGACTGCGAGGACCGAACGCAAAAATTCGTCTTTCAATTTGAAACAGATGACGCGCAGTGCTAGTGCTCTCTTTCACTTCAACACTAGTAGCACCCATTCGACATCAATATCCCCGGCTTCATCATCCGAGAGTTATCAGTCTTCTTGCCATTCAACTACTTCCTCGTCGCCAACGTCTTCAATTACCTCAGCATCATATGCTTGCTCCCCATCTCCCGTCAGACCTTATCACGAAGACTTACCGGCTACCATTATTGAAGACGATGTAGCTTTCACGGACCAAACTCCCAATATGGAGGCGGCGTCGACTCTCACCTTGCAAACTCCGCATCTACCTGCGATTTCCCGGTCACGACGCAACAATGGCCATCGTGCCCGACCTCAGACTATTGTGGGCTTCTTTCGACAAAGTCGGATATTTTCTTCTTCTCAGTCGACGTCGTTTGATGTATTTGGAATGCCGTTGCGGGATGCTGTTATTATGAGTCGTCTCGAAGTTGGTAGAGGTATAAACGATCATCTTTTACTTGAAGCACACTGACTTTTGCTGACTATTTGTAGACGACCGTAGATTCTGGGTGCCGGCTATCGTTACAAGATGCATAGCGTAAGTGTGCAAATTTTAAAAAGTCAATACGAAGATTATGCTAATTCTGATTAGCTTCCTAAACCGGCATGGTTTACAAGAAGAAGGGCTTTACAGGGTATCTGGCAGCGTGACTGGAATCGAGGAATTAAAAAAAGAATTTGCATTTTGTAAGCTTCACAATGTTTTTTGCATGCTAAAACTTGACAAGGGCTAAATATTGCGCGTCTAAGATGGCCAGGAGATGGTCTTGTTACCAGATGTCCATGACGTTCACACAGTCGCCTCTCTATTGAAGGCTTATATCCGAGCACGTATGTTATGGTTAAATGATATCCTGTGATAATTGCTGACTAACTTTTGCTACAGTACCTGAGGAGCTGATACCTCCTTCTCCTCTATTATTTTCGATTTTGACTCAAATATCGAACGAAGTTCCTTATGAGGCCATTCAACATCTTATTTCTACCCTACCTGTCTATGTACGTGTCAGTTGGTTTGCGATTATATTCATCTTCTAACAAATACACAGAATTTCCATCTTCTTCATGCACTTTGCTCCCATTTTGCTCTCGTCACATCAGCAAGCGGCAAGAATCGTATGACACTTTCGAATTTAATGCTGATTCTTTGTCCCACTATGCGCATTGATAGCAAATTGTTCTCGTGGATGGTTGAGGACGTCGATCAATGCCTGGGCCCAGTTGATCAATCACTCGTAAGAAACATGGAGTATGCTGCCGTGATTGAGGAGACGAGGTTCCCGGTTGGCAGTGGGCCTCACATTGGAGCGCACAGAGGTGACCGTCTGATATAGAGGATTATTCTTCTCTTGTGCATATTGATTTGGATTAGATTACTTGAACTTGTACGGCTGGTCATTTTACGTTGATTTTTTAGTTTGGATTATTTAAGTTAAATTAATTCTAAAATGCATTAATACTTTTTGATCAGTTTGAAATTTGCAGCAAATTAAACAAAAACTTTTGACAAAAAACTTGCTGAATCCTAACTCCATAGTATACAAAATTCCATGTAAAAATATATCTCCAGAAACCAAAAAAAAAAGGCTGAATATTTATTTTCTCGATTTATTCTTTCCCTTGCCTTTGTTTTCTGATTCCGCAGTGCCTCCGCTCTCTGCCTTTTCATCAACCTCAACAAGCCAGGGCTCCTCCTGGTTCTTGCCTTTATAACCCCATTTCTTGACCCATTCTCCCTTTGCTTCATCATAGACCATATTACCGGTGTTGCGGGCCTTGGGAGTGATACCTTTCTGCTTGGCAAATTTCTCCCATTTTGTAAGAGGCTTTGGAACAGGCACCTAGACACACAACCAAAGTTAGATGCAAATTTTTGCAAAGAAGAATTAAAAAAAAAAACTTGACGTACTGGTTTTTCTCTTGGTAGCTGAGTAGTTGGATCCGGCAACTTTACAAACACACCATCATTGTGATTCACATCACCGCCGGTCCGTCCGCCTGTAACAACTGGAAGAGCCAAAATCTGATTAACAAGCAGCTGAGCAGAGTCTCTGGCTAGAGACTGCAGGTAGGCTTCTTTTGCTTCTTCCTCGCCCGTTGAGCTCATGATTTGAGAATCCATCATGTTGGTGTCGTACATTGTAAGATTGCCAAGATCGTACGTCACTGGTATCGCGCGCTCGACCGTGACAGGCCGATCACCTATAGACTGTATTTTCATGCTTTCGGACATATTTGCGAAAAAGTTATTGCTACGACGCTATTATCTCAGTGGCAGCAAGTTCGAATCCGTTGTAATTTTTCGCACATGCGATAAGTTTCTTCGTGCAAATTATTATTGAAATATTTCTGCACCTGCACCACTTGACGTTTATGCCGTATCAAGCGAACAGACCCGGGTCCATAGTTTTTCCTGCCCCGATTCGGTTTGGTGGCTGAGTGGCTCGTGCAATTAATTCTTAGCTGGGGTCAAACGCCAAAGCCCCATTTCTAAACAATAATCGCACTCCATCGTGGCTTTGTCCCCTCATTCCATCCTCCCATTCACCCAACCACCAACCTTCACCACCAACATCTCCACCCAATTCAAGCAGTCCATGATGGCTGCACCTGCAGATCTTCAGGATAAGATCCACGCGTTTCGTCAGGAATCGGAGGTGTTGAAAGAGAAGATCAAACGACGCAAGGAAGAGCTCGATGATTCAGATAGTATGCCCACTTATTGAACCGGAATGAGCTTTGGACGCTAATACGCTGCTTTGGATCTAGTGCAGAAGATGGCTGCCGACATCGAGCCTTTGCCACGGCTAAACATGAGGATTCGGCGGACTCTAAAAGGCCATCTGGCTAAGATCTATGCCATGCATTGGTCGACCGACCGGCGCCATCTATTGTCTGCTTCGCAAGATGGCAAGTTGATAATTTGGGATGCCTATACTGGAAATAAAGTGCACGCCATTCCTCTGAGATCTTCATGGGTCATGACATGCGCTTATGCGCCGTCTGGAAATTACGTGGCTTGTGGTGGCTTGGACAATATCTGCTCCATATACTCCCTGGCGTCCACAGATGGTCCGATCCGTGCTCATAGAGAATTGGCTGCCCATGCCGGATATATTTCATGTTGCCGCTTTTTGAACGATCGCAGAATTCTCACGTCATCTGGGGATATGACATGCATGCTATGGGACATAGACACGGGGACAAAGGTCCAAGAGTTTGCTGATCATCTAGGTGATGTCATGTCTCTCTCCATAAATCCAACAAATGCAAACGTCTTTGTTTCTGGCGCATGTGACAGTTTCGCGAAACTTTGGGATATCCGTGTTGGCAAGGCTGTCCAGACTTTTGCCGGTCATTTATCCGACATAAACGCGGTCCAATTCTTCCCTGACGGTAACGCGTTTGGTACTGGTTCGGATGATTCAACCTGCCGCTTGTTCGACATTCGAGCTGATCGAGAACTAAACAAATATACCCTTCCTTCCATCAATTGTGGAATCACATCCGTCGCATTTTCCCAATCCGGTCGTTTACTCTTCGCAGGATATGACGATTTTGAGTGCAAGGTCCGTGTTAACCACAATTGCTAGCTGAAAATACTGCTTACTAATTTCTTATACTGCCGTAGGTCTGGGACGTGTTGCGCGGCGACAAGGTTGCATCACTCAGCGGCCATGATAATCGGGTTAGCTGTCTTGGACTCAGCAACGACGGAATAAGTCTCTGCACCGGCTCATGGGATTCTTTGGTAAGTTGGGCGATGATGACGGCGAGGTATAAATCGTGGGTTTTGCTAATACGACTCGGTTAAGCTTAAAATCTGGACACCATGAAATCGAACTTGGCGAGTAGCATTCTATAGCTACTTCGAACTTGTCGTGCCGTCCAAGGAAGGCGCCTGGCCAGGGGCACACGTGTGTGCCAAAGTATGTATATCTTATGCGTATATTCCGCGAAAGAAAGGCCAATAGCTCATCTTGGACATGCATTCGCGTTTGTTTTACTTTTTGGATAGCATTTTTGGGGTGGGTACGGTTTCTGCCCGGTTTTGTTTCACTTGCGTTGTTTCTGTTTTCAAGCTCATTATTCAACTCTACCTCCATGGTCGATAAACTGGATAGAAATATACCGTCATGGAAAAAAAAATGTATTGTGTAGACTACAACAGACTGCCGATGACGAGCCATAACAATTCTCAGCAATATTGTCGCGGCTCTACATCCTTCCCTATCGATGCCCCGTAATGGGTCTCTTCTCTTCAGCCTTGTGAGCCGCGGATTCTGGTTTTGGGTTCAATTTTTCAAGTGCTTTCTTAGCCATAGGATCCAGGTTCTTCATCACACTATAAGCAATATCAGTGAGCTGCCTCATAATTTATCCAGAGCCATATACATACACAGCGCCGCGCTGGGGCCAGATACTCTGGAATTCCCAATACGTTGGCCTCATCGCTTCCCTGACCTTTGGGTTGGCGTCCGACAGACCGCTCTTGATACAATTTTCAAACACTTCCACGCAATTAAAGCTCTCCATAATGGCCTTTTGCGTCGGATGTGCAATGAGAGTAAGTTGTAGCCATCCAGCAGCGTATAACCTTGTTTGGGCATTCTTGTCACAGCACGCATTAGATATCATACCAGCAACTCGCGGCTGAAATGATGTGTGTCCTAGTAATACCGTAATAGCATTATTGGCATTCTGGGCAGCAATTTTCTTCGTCGAGGACGACAGCTTCACTAAAGATTGCATAAACCCGTCCACAAAGGGATCGATGCCATTCTTCGCTATTGTTGCCAAATCCATAACCAACTTGCATCCGTGTGCGCTGAGCGTCGTTCGAAGAGAACTGACCTGCTACTAGTCAGCTACAGTATTTCAAAATGCGAAAGAAAGCGTATCAACATACGGCTTTGTTTATGCCGGCAGATAGACTTTTTAGGCATGTAATAAACGCGATTGCGTGATCTCTGTAAGCATTCCCATGAATAATTTCCCGCAGGGTCACTATATTTTTCTGACGTTGTCCCCAGTTAGCTTCTGATTCTTTGCCATCAAATGCTGATATTAGGCCCTCCATTAGTGTCTCTAAGTCTCTAGATGATGCCACGAATAGTGGTTTTATATCGTCACTCGCTGATACTGGAACTTGTTTCAAAAATACTTCGACCGCAGGCGAAAAGGACTGATTTGAATCCGACTGCAGAAATGGAACATTTCTGTTCTCATCCTGAGCTTGCAACGGAAGTACAGCCAGCGGTGTCCGTTTCACTGAAGAAATAAGCACATTCGATACTGGTGGTGTTGTTACAACTAGATCAACTGCGGTCTTGAGTTCTTCAATGCATTCCTGGATACCCAGTGCCGAAAAAATTTCCGACGCCATGTCAGAGGGGATATCTTGATGATGTATTTCAGACTTCAGCTCGGTTACGGCTTGCGGCGTGGCATTTCTATAGAGAACTATGAGCAAAAGCTCTGAAATCACACACTTTCCACTTACGTGTATAATGTCACTATGCAATCTTTGCCAGCACTTCTAACTGATTCCACTGGGTCGCGAAGGGTAGATACAATATCAAATAGTAATGTCCTCGGCGAAAACTTTGGCTCTGCGGCCTGTAACGAACACAAAAATCTCAGTGTCTGTTGTCTGACGATGTCACTGTCGTTCAGAAATCCGGCCTTCCTGAGACAGCGCTCCACATCTAGACTAGCTGCTCTCCAATAATCTGTTAGAGCCTTCCGAGAAATATCATTGACTTTGGTATTGTCGGCCAATTTTTCGATTAGAACCGGGACAACGTCGCTGGCGTATCGCCGGAGCTTGGGCTGATCTTGAAAATAAATCCGTTTCACAAGGTGACACAAACAAGCAAAAGAATATTGCGACACTCTAATGTTTTGATAAAAGGAGCCTTTAATAAGATAGGAAACGTAGGTTTCTATCGCTTTAGGCTAGACTAATCTGTCAGATAAGAACAAAAGAGACCCTAAAAACAAGATAAGGCAAACCTCAACAGCTTGATGCTTAAATTCATGACGCAAATAGCTCAAAAAATTGACTATTGAATCAATATCTTATAATTACGTTAGCATCCACGTTTAGATTCACGTATGGATAAATATAGTGGAAGTACCGATTTCCCTCTGATCGAACTGTCGCTGTAGAGATACTGCGTCACTGTGCGACATTTCAGAAGTTCCTACGCCGACAGGAAGGATCCGATATCAATTCACCCAAAACCCAAATATTGCGTGACTGGCAGAATCGTTTGATCTTTAAGTGCCTGAAAGTGATGAGCGCGTGCAATGTATAGTTGCAGACGAAGAGGCTGTTTGTTTACCTTAAAGTTTAGAAATTTCGGCGGGCATTACCCCGACAACGCGATAAGCCCTAACCACTGCTAGTTCCTTGCATCCGGGTGATGTAAAGTTAACATTTCACACCACTCTCGTCTGATTGGGTGGAACCATAGTCCAGCACGTTTGCTCAAAGCGATCAAATCATCGACACAAAATATTACCGAAGACCACCACCGCATTTGCAATAATCCAATTTATTCGATCGAGAATTATATTTGCATGATGCAGCGATACAGCAGGACTCTTCGAAGCTCTTTACTCACTCGTCCCCTGTTCCGGGCTCCGGGGCACTCATTTTCTGCTACTAGAAGATATGCTTCTTCTGGTACATCGGAAGAATACTACAAGGGAATAGACCCTTGGGCCGTTATTCTTCCCGTCCTGTCTTTTGGTTTTTTGGCATTCTACAAGTTTACTGCCCCCACGGATTACCACTCCCGGGAATACAAAAACAGAATGGCGTACATTGCCGAGAGACGAGATTATTACACAGCGATGTCGAAAGAGATTTTGAAGGCATTTGAGGTCCAGGAGTATACTGATCCCGAGGATGGAGTAACCGTTAATGTCAATGAGTCTTCGCTCCCTGAAGACGACATTCGAATGGCTTCCTTCTTACCCACTCCCGTTGAAGAATTCAATGCTGGTTCAAAGGTTACCAGTCGAAATGCCCCCGTGGAAGTTTCGGATGAAATGCTTAGCTACCTTGAGGAATCCCTTAAGAAGGATGGTCTTAATGACGTTCTCGAAATAATTAAGGGCGGGAGTGACTAAACTATCCCTTATATTATTGCAAGGGATATGGGCGAGACATGAGGTTCAGTGGATGTAACCAGGGTTGGGACAGCAATGGTGTAAACGCTGAATATTTAATTTTGGACTATATGACAGCTACAGGTTCCGAAGAAGTTTGTTGTATATTCTAATTGCGGTCGCATAGAATACCAAGGAGTCTTTCTTACCTAACCTTGCTGCATAACCTAACGTCGTAGTATTCGGGTTGATGTTGCATCATGTCAAAGCAAGTGAACGTAACGGCACGAAGCACAATGCGTGACCATCTATCGCAGCATTCTGATCAAAACGACTCAAGACAACCAGCCCAGTCGCTTGGATTTTGACGATCGAAACACGCTACCCAAGTAAGGTGGCACAGTCGAATCTATGTCAAAAATGTGGTCGAAACACGCATAGCTGCCATGCACAAAGACACTCGGAATCATAAAGATGGCAGTAAAACCGGGGGGTCATGACTAGACGACTGTCAGTTCATCTGTCAGCGAGATCATAAAAGTGTGAATTACCGGAACTCCATCGTATTCCATCTCCCCAAACTTCTTAACGACCCTCCGTCGCTTTCTCCGGGCTTTGACTTGCGTGTAACCAAAGAGCTTGGAACACAAGGTCACTAGCAATCATCAGCCTAACTCAACCAGGGACATACACCGTAGACAGCATACATGCTAGTAATACGGCGACTACAACCGTCGCAACTGTGGGTACAACAACTTCAATGGCTACACGATCCGGCGTATCATAGATGCATAATGCTCCTGGCCCTCCAGATACCCAACAGTTCTACTGTGTGTTAGTATCATCTTCAGTTTTGCCTATCGTGGGGATGTGCCCTACCGGTCGTTCTATGCAATTCACATCGATCCAGACAGGATCAGATCCGCCGACAGATTCCTGCAATGACTGTAAAATGGTATTCTACAAATCTATCAGATATGCTTCATGAATCACCTGGCATCCAAACACATACCTGTATCGCTGTTCTGGGCACGCTTAGCATTGAGTTCCCGGTGCACGCACCAACAGAATCGTAGTACGATACTTTCTTTTCAGATAGCGTCCAGTTGTAGGGGCTCTTCGCCACGCGGCACGCCACCTGAAATTTGGAGTCACAGTTCTCCACTTCCCATCCATTCACTGTTAGGGCCGCACACCGCGCGACATTAGAACCAGCAGGGGTCGGGGTCGCGCCAACAGTCTGCGTTGGCTGTGGCTCTGCCGGGGGCTGTCCAGCCTCCCATGACCATCTACTAGACTCTAAGGCAGTAACAAGATATTGCAAAACGTCGCTCGAAGAGTCTAGTGTCGCGTTAAGAATTGGACTAAATCCACACTTCATATACTGAAGCATAGCTGCTGCAGAAAAAGGATTTTCTGACGTATCCGATGCAATAAGCCACGACGGCTTAACTACCGCACCCGTAGACATAATGGCAATATAATCTCCATTGCTAATAGAGCACACCGATGAACTCATAGAATTGAGGTCAGAGGATGAAAAATTTGAACTAGATAAAATAACGCCGCTACCAGAATTGGGGATATCATGGTTACTGAAAATATAATCGGCATCTAAATTTGCGTTATATTCCGGCACTTCTATAACCCCGAATGAGAACAGAACGCGATAGAAGCCGGTCAGCAATACGTTTTCCAACAAGGGCCAGCCCTGGCTTGACGAGCCAGTGTCATTCCACGTCAATGCTTTAGATCGGTCCAACTTAAGTTGCACAGGAGTATAAACATATCTATCCAGGGTGTCATCTATCTGCGCCGATAGACTCTCCGAAGTGCTCATGGCTATAGAAGCTGCTGAGGTGGCGTTCCCCGATTGAATATTGGAAATGCTTGTCGTAGCTTGACTGGCCTTGGTGGCTACAGCTTGGCTGTCCATTGTGATGACAGTTGCAGCCTTTGGCTGACGGAGATTCACAGTGAGTACGATTGTCTGGGCATCCAAGTCGTTGTCGGTGGGATAGATCCATTGATTTTTGACAACATCAGACAAAAAATTCGCAAAAGTAATGGTCATATCGCATGTATAGACCCTACCATCGTAGGCAAATATGGTGCTGTTGGTTTCATCCAATGAACTAGCATTACCCGCGGTTGCCGAATTATTTGTTGTAACGAATGGACACAGCTGCCAATCATTCGATATACTATTCCAGTATATGTCCAAAAAAACTCGATTGACGCCCCTTTGGATTAATGTTGCAAAGTTAGACAATGTGCTAGAAGTATAATTTAACGGATCAAGGAGGACTGAGTTGAGATTGATTCCCGTGTTGACACGCTGATCAATTGATACATTAAGTGTCAGGTCCCTTTGCGAACGGATAGCGTACACGTCGGATAAATTCAAAGTCGGCCAGTTTAAAGCCATGCCTGGCTCAATTCAGCGTCTTCCTTATCCGAACAGCCAATATTATTATCACCCGCGTTTACGTTGATACTAAATTTTGACACAAGACCCGCTAGTTGCGTCTATGAGACGACTGTCGCGACGTCCATGCAAACGAATGATTGTTCAGAGAGATGGGGCCGGCATGAAAGTAACCTGTTTGGTGTTCTAGCGGCTGCATTATGGTCAGCAATGGGAACGGAGTCCGATATTTGTGTCATGTTATTATTAATCCAAACCCTGGGAGGGATGCGGCGTCAGCCTGGTCTGTGGTGATGTAACGTGTCCAAGTCCAACTCTCCCATGAATTCGTTGCGGATTACTCTGTACTAACAGCGAATCCTACACACAGTCGGCTTCTGAGATATCTAGACAATGCGTTTAATTAGTATTACTCGTTTCTTATATGTGGCGGTTGTCGCCGTTGCTGCAAGCAATGTTTTGGAGCTTAATGAAAAGAACTTTGACCAGCTGATCGTGCAGAGTGGAAAGCCATCCTTAGTCGAGGTAAGTCGACTTAACAGGATCTTGAATAATTAGCAATTCTAAGTGAGATCGCGTAGTTCTACGCGAGTTGGTGTGGTCACTGTAAGAACTTGGCCCCAATCTATGAAGAATTGGCCGACTCTTACGCGTCAAGAAAGGACAAGATTCAAATCGGTAAGACTGATCCTGTTTTCCTGTTGCCTATATTGAACGCAAGAACTTACGGTCCACAGCCAAAATAGATGCAGATGTGAACCGCAAGGTTGGAAAGAAGTATGATATCAAAGGCTTTCCTACAATCAAGTTTTTCGATGGAAAGGGTGGTGAGCCGATCCCCTATGACAAGGGCCGAAACCTCGATGCTTTCCAGGAATTCGTGAACGAAAAAACTGGTGTGAAATCTCCTGGCAAGCCAAAGACTCCGCCCTCTGCGGTTGTCATGTTGAAAGATAGTGATTTCAGTGACTTAGTTCTCGATTCCACCAAGGACGTGTTGGTTGCGTTTACTGCAAGCTGGTGTGGTCACTGCAAGGCGATGGCCCCGGCATATGAAACTCTCGCACACGTCTATGCACCAGAGAAGGATGTCATAATTGCGAAGATGGATACTACAGATCCCGCAGCTCAGTTGACTGCCCAGGATTATGACGTTCAAGGTTATCCCACTATTAAGTTCTTCCCAAAGGGAACTGTGGAGCCATTAGATTACAACTCCGGCAGATCCGTCGAGGATTTCGTGACATACGTCAATAGCCAGGCAGGAACACATAGAACTGCAGATGGCGGTTTGGATACTGAAGCTGGTCTTGACTCTGATTTCGCAGAGGTCATTTCGAGACTCAAAGCCATCTCGGCTGAGACTTCTGCTGCTGCTATTGAGGATGCCAAGGCTGTCGCCGCCAAGTCGATTGCTCCGTTCTCAAAATACTACGCCAAGGTGGTCGAGAAGGTTGCTGGGAACGGCTCAACCTACCTGGACTCTGAGATCAAACGTCTGGACAAAATCATCCAAAAAGGCGCAATGGCTAGAGAAAAGCTGGACCAATTCCAAATCAGAAAAAATATTCTGTCGGACGTACTCCGAAAGATATCTGAACCGATTGTTACCGAAGAAGAGCCTGTTCCAAAAGATGAATTGTAAGGAGGTAGTGGTTGGTAGTTGTTATTTTGAGAAGTCAGGGCAAAAAATGGTAATTGTATTCCCGGTCAATAAAACATGGTGTCTTGCAATTCCTAAGTGTGTCATGTCATCTGTAGCATATTGTTTCATCATGATCTAGCTAAACCATGCACCAAATTTTCTGACCTAGCGCAACACCATTTCGAGGTCATCTATTCGCCGCAGTATTTCGTCCACTATTTAGCAAAATATTAGTCATTCGTTCCCGTAGGGGAAAACTGCAGGGCACTAACCCTTCGCTGTGATCTCGGTTGATGATTTATTAAATGTGCTACTCTAATAAAAGACGTTTAGGCCAAGGTTAAGGCTACTGCATCCAGTTTTTAACTTACTAGACTGTCAATCATTCCTTGTATCTCGTCTTGTAGTCCATCTGTCTGAATGACCGCCACTGGTATTGACCGATCTTTGCTCTTAAATTTAGGCTTGTCTGATTTAGCGATTCGAGAGCTGCTTCTCAACTCTGGCTCATTCTCCTCAGTGCTCATGGCACTTTCCGACCGATCCATGTCACTAGACTCATTTCCACCGTCAACGGCCGTTGTCGATCCACTCTGGTCTAAACCTGCGTTCTCTTGGTCTGCAGAGCGACCGATCCTTGACTGGTCGGATTCGTCTTTGGTGTCCTCCCCAGCGTCCTCGCCCCGAAATGACATGCTCGGACCAGTAGAATTGGTTAATTCCTGCGTGGCGGATTCATCTGTCTGGCTTGTCGAGTCATGTCCGGGCTTAGTTAGGAATTGGTCGCTCATATTCTTTGTGTATTTTTTTTGGACGTTAACAGTAAAGCTCTGGAAAATGAATTTTGACTCTCAACCATAAGCGCTTCTCCACGTCCCTACGTCGTGGTCGGACACTATCCATCTTCAATGAAATTGACTGACAACCCCCTAAAATAACGCGAGGGACACTCCTCCCAACCTTGACAAAGCTTAACTCTGCTTCGCGCAATGTATGATTAAAATCTACATTCGACTATTGCATTGGTATAACCTTGTTTATTTGGGTCCTTCCAACATCTCGTAAAAAAAATCTATAGAAATACAAAATCAAGCGTCGTCTAATAAATTCAAATTTGTACGCCCAATAACACGCGACAACCATTTTTTTTGTCCGCCACACAAGTATACACTACCGATAATATAGCCTGAACCTAAGCACATACCATAGTTCCATCAAAAAAATGTAGTACACATGTCATATGCCGTGCGTAACCGTATGTCATAGTCAAACTTCACATCGAACAACCGTTCATCAAGGTGTTCTTGGGGATATCATAACCCGCAGACTCCCTATAATCGATAATTTGTTAGCAAGTCACCAGGTGGAATCGGATTTTCTATACGCACCAGTTAGTGTAATTAAAATTTGAGTATGCAGCAGCATGGTTGCTGATATATTCGGTAGTAGGATAACCTGGAGGATCGCAGGTAATCATCTCACTGCCTTCAAGTTGATATATCCGGACATAATCAATATACATCATTCGTGGAAATTGCATCGATGGCCAATCAATATAAGTCCATGAGTCCGAAATGCCCAGATTTAGAATCATGCTCATTGGCTCTTCTGAAATTTGTCTGGCCCCAATATTGCCATTGGGACCGAGGGCTTGCCCATAGATAGTATACGTCGGAGCATCGCCAACTTCCCACTGAATGTAGCCTGATCCAGATCCAGGCGCGTATTCAAAGCCAAACTTCTGGAAGGACTGAAGGTCATACCAATCATTGTTTAGAACAGTTATTCCAGAAATAGCCTGCTGGAAAGGACCACCCCGATACGTATTCATCGATGTGACAGATTGATTGTGGATCGCTATAAAGTCGTAATTTGGCATATACCAAATATCATACGGTGCAACTTGCAAAGATTGGGAAGCTAAACCGACCTTGTATGTGGCATTGATATTGCCGTTTGCCGCTTCCAATGCATCGATTTCAGGGGCACCACGACCGGTACCAGGGTTTGGATGATCCTCACCCTTGCAAGTACAAGCATTCAAACGCTGGCCCGGCAGATAAGAGATACCATCGGTCGACGATTGATTGGGAGTGATGCCGACGTCGCATTGACTGTAACCATAGGGCCATACACCTTCTGTTGTTGCAAGGTACCCTGGTCTGCCTAAGTTACCCATGGTCCAAATACCTGGCCATAGACCAGGCTTGCTACCAGGGCCAGGTAATGACGCTGAAACTTCATATGCTCCGCCTTTAAAGCACAACTTATTCCATGACTGCAGCATACCCGACCGATAATCAAGATTGTGGTTCTGGAATGCGTCCATACGTATGACCAAGGTTCCGTTAGCAGTCGTAACAGCATCAGGGTCGTACCATTCCAAGTCATTAGTAGCAGCGTAGTTAAGATCAACGGCTTGCCAAAACTGATCTTCCTGATCATAAAACGTCCGGCCATCCTTATTGAACTCGTCTGAAAATACCAGCGTCATTTTCTGCCCATCTTTGTTTAAGCGTGTGTATGCCGAACTAGGCGTATCTGGATCAACAAGGGACGTCCTGATGGCCTTCAAAATGCCATATGTATAGGGCGACAGAGGTTCAGTGATCGGAGAGCTACGTTGCGGCACACCAGCATGACCAGTGAAAGTCAAGACTGGCAAGACAATAAAGACCACAACAGCACCAAGTGCCATAAACGTGAGTGTTACCAAACTAGAGAAGCCACGCGTGTCAAACCCGGTCCATTTTGCATTCTCTTTCGCATCAAGAATCGGGTCGGGATTGTGCATGTAGTCGTCAGCTTCTTTTTCGTCGATGTGGAGTGGAAATGAGGAGACCGGGTACCCGCCGAACGGTGAAAAGTCAGGGTCATTTTGAACAGCGCCTTGAGCTG
Organism: Lipomyces sp. NRRL Y-11553; assembly: GCA_003705905.2. NCBI lineage: Eukaryota > Fungi > Ascomycota > Lipomycetes > Lipomycetales > Lipomycetaceae > Lipomyces > Lipomyces sp. NRRL Y-11553. Next base: position 154,400 of record PPJW02000032.1, on the reverse strand, counting down.
ACGTAGGATCGCCAAGTGCATGAGGGTATATAAATGATGAAGATGACGCACGAGACGATGAATAACTGGAACCGCCCATAATTTGTGAAGCGTTGGCAGCCGATAGCCTGCCTTCGTTGTAACGGTCGAGTGCCGCGGATGAAGATGCCGACGGCGATGACGAGTGTTGGGATAATGAAGACGTAGATGATGACGACGGGAATACAGCCTGCCGAGAATTATGAACGTGATCGCCGTGCGCGGGTTGGAACGCGGCAGCGGCAGCTTCAGAAGAACTCTCTGACGGCATATTAGGATTCATATGGGCCAATGCAATATCAGACGTGGCAGAGAAGTCAGACTGAACAGACGCGCGGTCTGACAGGTCCGTCACCGATTGCGTCGGCGAAGCAAACGGGTTGACAGACCGCCTGTTAGCTGGCATTGTGAATGAATGAGAACTGAAGCAAGGTACAGATGTGCGGTTGGGCCAGGTCTAACAAAACTGGAACTCCAGTCCGTTCGGTCGTGCGAAGCTCTTGCCCTCGACTCTGAGCAATAATGTGCGTGTGCTGAAAACTAGCGTCGATCGACAGATTCGTCGCGAGATGCCAGAGAATGCGGAATCTGGACTAATATTTGCGCAGGTTTCTTGTTCTGGTCGGAACTTTCTTGTTCCCGTCCCTGGATTCTCCCTCCCTGGCGTTGCATCACGTGCGCCAAAAATAGAATCAGCTAGAGTATCCTGGGGATAACTTCCCTCATTGCACCGTTTAGGCTACTTTAATGGTCAGGAAAAATGTGCACCACAATAATTTTGCCCTGAAAAATATGAAACTCGTGCCCAAATCGGAGGAAAGCCGGGTAATTCACTCGTTTAATTATACCAAAGCCGATACAAACACAATGAAGACGGCGCGCCAGGAAAAGGCAATCTCAAACCGAATATTCTTCACTGCACTCGAGGACGCGTTGCACGCATCTGGATTCTTATATTTCTATAGTCTCTTTTGACATTTTGAGATAAACTAATACCGTATCTTGTATGCAATCTGATTGGCAGGTGTCGTCAGATTGCATTTGGTTGGAAGGTTCAGATTTTAGAATTTGGTGTCACTATCTACATGGAAATTCGAATATGCACAAGTCGTCACAAAGACTCCTAACATAAAATATCCAGCTCGTCAATCTATACAATACCTTTTAGTTCCCTCCATTTAAATTCTTCTTTTTCTCCTCCTCCTCCTCCTCCTCCTCCTCTTTCTGCTTCCTTTCAAGTTCCTTTTTTATATGTCCCCGCACTTGCGCCAAAGCACGATGAAGCTCGGCTTCCACTTCCTCTGCATCCATTGCGTTAGATAGTGCGGCTACTTGAGAGTCTTGTAGTAACATCTTCTCTCCCGTCGGATTATCTGGTCGATCCACAACTACGGGAGCTTCACCGTGGTACACTCCCTCGATGGCATGACTAGGCTCCATCACAAATTTGTTCTCATCGACTATCCGCTTCAGCAGTTTAGCACCCTCCCAAGCTGTCACACACGTATTAGCATACGCACAACAGTCAATAGGCAACACCAGCAATAACCTAGTAACCCACCTTTCCAATGAGACCATGCGCGATATAACAAGTAAAATCCTACAACTGGTTAACGCAAATTTACAGGCCATCATAAGGTGTGGGGAGCCTACCAGGAAGATTTGGGATCAGTGGAAGTACTGCAATTGGCAACGTTAACGGGGTGGCTGCCAGACTCAATAACATGTACTTGAAATGGTATGGCAGTCCTTTTTCCGCTAGTTGCCGAACAGAATCCACAGCCTCGTGTTCCTTCATCAAATGTGGGGGGAAAACTAGTGGCACCCGCTTCGCACCCATTAGAGCCTTTCTATCTTTATCTTTCAAGTCGGCATCGCGTTTCCAAAATTCCCACCATTTCTTCGGCGCCAACGGGAACAACCCAAAAGGCGGTCGCGGGACACCTTTCAAGCTCCATTCGTCATAAGGTATTCGATCCATTGCCGCATTCCCCCACTTTGTCACTTTGACCTGCCACCATGTAGTAGAGTTCTCCCATCTTGTCCATAAGGTGTGGGCGCGTTTAGCAAGTCGATCATCCAGTCGTGGCGGTGGTGCATGTGCTGCGGTCCGCTGTGCAATGATGAGTCGAGACGTCGTCGAAAGAGGAAGGACTGTGATCCGCATTGTCTAAACACTTAAAAAGAATCGAACAAAATATGACCCATAAATCCAATACTGTGTGGCTATCCTGCCTATATTGGCTGTCGAAGATGACGCGCTTAACGTACAGAGACTTCCGCGTCAACAGTCTCACCACGGACCCTTTAGGTCGTCACTTTAACGCGCGCTGCGTGTATTTAGTGCGAAATGCAATTAATTGACCTATTTTACGGTTGGTGGAATGCACAAATCGGTTCTCTCGAATTTCGGTTGAACGTTGCAGCCTCATGGGTCCAAGGGGCCATCGCCACAATTGCCTCTCTGGGCGTCAGCGTCATCACTGCCGCAGCGTGGGGAAGCTATAGGCCCTGTGGCGTCCGCAGGTCAGCATTATTCACTGGCTCAATTCCAATTATGCTGCTGAATGTCCTTCAAAATGTGGCCAATAATATTTGTTGAAATTTGATTACCAAAATTTTAGTGCTTACGGATCAACAGCATTAATATTGACTGACTCCCCAAGCTAGAAATTAGCTGCGCTAAGCTGCAATCTCTTTTTTTTGTGTTGTTTCGCCTGGTCCACCTTAGTCAAATGGCTGAGATAAGAACGTATAACTGTGGATGGCAATCCACCGATTTACAAAAATCAATTCCCTATTTATTCGCCCGTTGTAACAAAGGACTAGCGCATGACCAATATTACATGCATAAAACAAAAAAGCCCTACCGACGCCCAGATAATCATTACTACCGCACTACAGCCAAAAAAAAAAAATTCTAAAAGCAATCCCTCCCACGCGTCTTTAATAATTATGCAAATTTCAGCAATGCTACCTTGGTAACTTTAGCTGAAGCTCATCTCAATATCAGTTACCCCGATTTTCTCACGTCCCATTAAATCCTTCTTTACTCTTCTGAATGCCGCGGCGGGGTTCGTGACGAAATTGTCGTGTTCGCCTTCATACACGATGAGATCGAAGAGAAGTTGTCCCGTAATTGCACCAAGACACGGCATCACTATAGGAATCCAGAAGTAGTGACCTGCTGTGCTGAAAACTTCGCGCCCATATCCAGCCATGTATGAAACTAATCGGGGTGCAAAATCACGAGCAGGATTCATGGCATACCCAGTCTGCCAACCAAGCGAGGCCCCGATACCAAATAGTGCAAATCCCAGCACTAACGCACGGACGAGATGCCATTCCAGCGGTAACTTGTATGGTAGATGTGGCGAGGCCTGGCATGCGACCGCATTTACGAAGAAGACCAAAATAATGGTGGCAAAGAACTCTTGCATTGCGCGACCAGGTAAGTCAAGAAAGCTAACCGGGTATGTACTGTAGATACCAGCTGTTCTCGACGGACCAGTAACCTGTCGTTGGCCACCATCGTAGGCAGTGGTCGCACTCCTGTAAATGCCGAAGACGCAAGCTGCACCAATACCGCATCCCACAAGCTGCGCCAAAACATAAATTGGCAGCTTTCGCCATGAAAATCGTCGGAATAAACACATAGTTAGTGTAATAGCCGGGTTCAGATGTCCAGCTGCCCCACCTGAGACTGCTGTCAGGTAGCCCATAGTAAGACCGACACCATAGGCAAGGTTAATAGTCATTTCGTTTCCCATTTGGTAATTCGACAACAATGCTTGAGCCACCGAAGCATCCCCGATAATTATAAGAATCGCGCTTCCAAGCATCTCAGAGAGTGGCTCTCGGATTGTTCGACGAAACTGCTTATACAGTGAAGGGGTCACATGGCGGCGTTTCTCTTCGGCTTCCACTTCGCTCTCGTCTCGGCCTCGAATGTCAGGGCGTGTAAGAAAGTCTTCATGCTCCACGGTGTAAGCTGATTGCGCACGCTGGTACAGTCCTTTCGAAGAGAAATCAGTCACTGGAGGAGATGAGCAGGTACTGTATTCGGTACTAGACGCGCCTGTTGATGGACATTCTTGCTTGTTGACGGTCGCCATTGTCAGTGTCTGTTTCGGTTGCAGAGCAATGACAACCAACGCGACGTCAGTCTTCTTGGCGCTCACAAAAGTGCTTCGTGCAGCTTGGGTAATCGCATCCAGGCTGAAATGTCGCGAGGTTGTTTATATCCTAAGCCGGCCCATAGGCCAAACTGGCGGGGTCGACCCCCACACATATCCACACTTAAACTGGCGGACCCAGCGGGGTAGTCATAGACGACACTAAAACTAATGTGAATCTGCTCATATGGCCACTTGCATTATACGGCCAGTCCGGATGCGGAGTTTGTCCATAAATGCTTCTCCAACTGCAACTGGTGGCCGGCCGGTAAGTCCCGAGTGCCCGAGCTATGACAAGACGTCACAGCCCTAGCAGCGATTTAGCGGCGACTTGCCGAAACCTTATCCCCGCGGCTAAACTGTCTCCTCCGATATTTTTGGAAATACGCAGAGAATCCCGCGACCTTTTTAGGTCCTTTTTGCAGCTGACCATGGATGGTATGTCTAATTACCTATTTAGTTTACATTAACTACAGGATGCCAGAATATCCTGCCAATACAAGTGTTGGAGAAGGTCAGTCTCTAGGATTGTTGGGATAGCTCAGTCTCACTTCCAGAGTGGAGGCGTTCGGTCTCTCGGTCATTCTCCGGTATGTGTTCGGTTCCTTGTCCGTAGAAGTTTAGTCATTCTCCACTTCGCGCCTCGCTGAGCGTTGTCCATCTCTAGCCTCAAAGTTGTTAATGCACTTAGTCGGAGATAAGTATTTCTCCACTTCGGTCTTAGGTAGCCCGAGACGAGCTAAGTCTTATCTTTTTTTTTGTCTATGCCTGTTCATCGATTGTGTTTTGACTCCGCTCTACCAGGACAACGATTTTAGATCCTGTGCTTTAATTTGTTTGCTTTAGCTAGCGAATAGATTTCAGAGTCCGTAGCTGTGGTAGGTGATCGGGGATGCTTGACGAAGTGTTCTTGCTGCTGCTCTTCCTAGTTTGAGGAGCTTCTCCAGCGTATGGATCTGTATGGATCTGAATTGTCGTCAAGGGCTCGCGGCTGGTCCTTTTAGTCTAGCTATTTCGGACACATCCGTCATACAAGTGACCGTCTGACTACAACAGCGCAAAACTACAACAGCGCAAAACTACAACAGCGCAAATTAGTCACATCCCAAGTAAGGTCCGCGAAACCTGGCACTAGAATTTTATAGAGTGCATCGCTGCAAATCAGGCTTTATAAAGTAGTAAGACCAAGCAACGAAGTCGTCGGGTTAGGGCACTTCGTTTATCGTGATCGCCTTGGATTGCAAACTTTACATCCCCCAGCATCCAAGAACAACTTTGCTGTCACCGCGGTTCACTGATGGGAGTGGAATCAACCACTGTTGGTCGCGAGGTGCCCTCGCCTGATTCGCCACACAGTCAGAATCGAAAGAGGAAAAGAAAGCATAAGCACAAGAATAAACGCCCCAAGCACGATGGTACTGACGAAAAATCTCGCTTGTTATTCCATAATGTTAGCAACAGTAAAGCTCACCTGAATGCAACCGTACCTGATTTTCAGGGAGCTGCAAATGCAAAGGCTCTCCCTCCAGAAGGTTTATATACAGAGAAGATAGTGCCGGAAGACGAGGAGATTAAGAAGAGCAGTTATCTGGATCGGAACCATAATATTCATGACAATGGAAGCCACATTTCGAGAAAGAATGGCGATGACCATTACGTCAAAACCGTTAGCGACGATGGCGACACTGAATGGCAAGAACGAGAATCGATTGCTGAGATCGAGATGATAAAAGAACTTGAACGCTTGGATCGCGGTGTCGACGCACTTGAGGAGGAAATTTTATGGGCCATAATGAAAAGCGATACAAGAACAACCTAAATGGTACGCTTATGGAAATTCTATATTCGTTATAGCTAACTGACATGGGCTCTTGCAGCCGTACATAGCCGTACACAACTGAAGCGATATGCACTCGATCGCTCCACGTCGCTACAGAATTACTATCGTAGGTTGCTTCTTCCGCATCCTTGGCTGTCTCACCATCGGCGTCTTGGTAGTCAGATATTTCTGCATTGTCCCGGGCGATAGAGGGACTCACCGGCTCTATTTTAAGTCGAATGCAGCTGACATCCCAATACCGAAAGAGCATAGTGCTTGTGTGCAACTTGGAACACTCTGTTCTAGGAGATGATCGGGGTCATTCAGGACTACTATGCGGAAGCCAGGAAAGAAGAAGCATATGTTCGATGCCGAGAAGCCATGGAAACACTTGATTGTGACTGGGAGAATTACAGAAACTGAGCAAAAACGATATGCTGCATTATGGGCTGCGAACAAAGGCTCTGGCGGTAGGATTGTGTGCATAATCTGGTGGTCAGAAAGATTTGGGAGAGATCTAGATTAAATAGAGATACGTTAGAGGAGGTATGGTAAGTACTAATTAACAGAACGGAGATGATCGGGGGCACGCGGTCTGCTGGTGTCTGGATCCAGAGAATCTCAATTACTGGCATAACATTGCGCTGGTGCCAGTCGCCGAATATGTAGGAGACAATTTATAGTTGATTGTAAGCAGAACCTCATATGGGCGAAGGTTGTGGAAGTAGATATGCCCGAAAAAGTTCTCAATTGCCTGGACGCCACTGTACATATATTACCATTACTATACAATAAAAAGGACCGATAATATTTACACATAAGAGGTTCGACAAGTCGTTAGTGCGAGAAAATATACATGTTTAGTTCTCTCCTGTAGATTGCTCTGTGTTTGCATCTGATTCTGTGCTAACAGTGTCAGGGGTGTCACTCCGTCCATTTTTTAATATTCTCCCACCATTAGAATTACTAGCATTCCGACCGGAATTCTGGCTGCCGGATCTGCTATTGGCTCCTTTCCATTGCCTTTGGGTGCCATTGAATGCGTTTTGCCGTAATAGACCGTCGGCAACTTCGCTTCTGTGGCTTGGCGTATGAGGAGACGACTCATCAATCTCGCTGCCGCTACTCTTTTCAACAATTTGTCGCCGTCGTTTGTTATATTGGCGTGGTGTTTTGGTGGATCGCGATCTCTTCTTTGGTGTCACTGCTTGCTCCTCTTTTACTTCTTCGTTGACTTCGAAATCCAGCTCTTTATCCGCATCTCCACCGAGCTCATGTATCTTTTGCTTCTTTTCATTTAAGAGTATTCGCATTTTCTCCAAAATTAACATCTCGCTCTCATCTTTTTTCCTTAATATCTCCTTCATTTGCTGGCCTAGATCATCAATCTGTTGTTTGGCGGCATTTAGCTCTTCTGTCGCATTCTTGAGGTGCCCGCCAACGATTAAATATTCTCGAACGGAATCTGAAACCCAGCGCATAGGATTGATCAGTATGTTGTCGTCATATTTGAATTCGACGGTACCGAGCACATTCTACTGTTATATGAGCACTTGCCCAAGCCCGGAAGCCGATCTCACATACCGTAAAAGAGTCAACGTAATATTCAATCGATATCTGTGCATCCGTTTAGAATAATTACGTGTAACGATAGAACAGATCCCGTACAAGATAATTTTTGTTGTGATCCTTAAGTCCTTTTAGAAATACTAAAGGATATTTATATTTCGCGCGCATTTCCTCACCCTCGAACGTGTCTGCATGTAAAAAAATCCATAGCAATAGACTAGCCCATTCATTGCTAGGGATCAGATTCGTGTGAGTCCTTATTTTCTCGGCCACTGCTGGTGTGACTTCATTGGATCAGATGTTGATAACAAGACAAAAAATCACCCACACAGAGGACTTACGGAGGGCTGAATACGGCTTCTTGCCATCAGTAGCGGATATACCGACAGAAAACGTTGACGGTAATGGGGTTCCCTCAATTTGATCTGCGCACATGATAAATGGTCCACCTTTATTGAGCTCGGCAAATGATAATGGCCCTCGAGAGCAATCATCACGTCTGGGATCATACAGTCTTGAGTCGTCTGGTTGCTTATTTTCGTGTGAATCTTCCATATTGCTGCACTATAAAGCACCTAGCGGTCTCTTACATCTTCAACTTTTGCTAACTAACCAGTTTAATGCGGCTTAAATATAGTTGAGAGTCCGTGCACAAATTCGCGATGGCATATCTATCAAAGCGCACAGCACTTTAGCTCCTTAAAGCTCGAACATTCTGACGAAAGTCTAAAATAATTGCCTCCCACAGCTTACCTCAATCACCGAACTTATTTCATCAACCTCCAGCGTATTGCGCCTCTTTGGCACCCCTGCTGTCATGGTGTCTCCTAATCATCATATGCGGGACCGCTCATTCTCGCCTATTGGCAGAGATATTCTTTCCACGTCGCCAGTCCCCTCCATAGCCTCGATTTCATCAGTCGCTTCCGGGACGACGGTGGTGGAGACACTTCGACCAAAGAAACACCCGGCTCCTATTCACACATCTCACAAACCACGCCGTGTTATCGGTGGCGATAATTTCCAATTACTTCCTGATATACCCCCGTCACCGATTGCATCTCAGGTATCGAGTGGGGGGGAAGAGAGCCTAGATCAGCCGATATGTCCAATATGTAACGAAGTGATGGTACGTATTTACCGGTCATATGATAAACGATTTAGAATGCATGTTTTCTAACAGACAGTCTTGCCACAGACGACCCTGACTGCGCTTGATGGTCACCTTGACGAATATCACAAGGATGTCGAACAGCGAGAGAAGGATAACATACAATCAAAGTTGATGAAATATCTCTCAAAGGCAAAAAATTTCACTCCCGTCCAGGCACTGAATCAGACATTTGCATATGCGGATATATCAGATCTTGGTTTCACTATGCCTTTAGCTCCCGGCGTTAATCCCGATACAACGTCATTTATTTCATACAACAACGGGGCTGGTTCTGCGGCTTCTAGTACTCTGGGTTCTAACGGCGGTGTCACCTTCGTTGGTCCTCATAATATCGCTCCAACCAGTGGTAATAGTAACTCCCGCAGAATTACTTCGCCAGCCCGTGTAAACGGAACGCATGCTGCCGCTCTCCAGAAGCCCAAGTTGACTGAAGATTCAATCACACGTGCCCATTGGCAACGAGAAACTGGCAATGATCATTGTTCGGAATACCACTGCAGACGTCTTCTCACTAGCAAAACGGGAAAAGCGAATTGTCGATCTTGCGGAAAGCTGTTTTGCGAAGAACATGCGGCATGTCAGATGAAACTTAATACGCGAGCGAAGTGGGATCCAGTACACGGGGCTTGGGCAAGAGTCTGCTTTTCGTGCTTTGAGAGTCGCCCAGGATTTAATGATGGTTCTGGGACAATTGAGGATCTATCAAGTGCATTTACGGAGAAGCGAAGGAAAACTGTCACCAAAGCCCACCTAGAAGCAAATTTGTTGGAGAAACGACTAACAAAGTTGATAAAGATGTTGATAGATACAAATGATCCTAGTGTCAAAGATCTGCGTTCTCCGACTATTATAGGCGCTGGAGCTACTCAAATGGCCAAAGGAGCGGCGGGTGCGGCGGCGAGTTTAGCGACTGGATACTTGAAGCAGCTAAGGAATTATCGTAAACCCCCGGAGCAGTCCGTTGTTGCATGGCAAGATGACAAAGATGTTCAAGACTGTCCTTATTGTGAGCAAAAGTTTACGTTCTCTCTGCGAAAGCATCATTGCCGTTTGTGTGGGAAAGTCGTATGCTCTTCGTCGGAAACGTTATGCTCATCCAAGATAGTATTAGATATGGAAGCGAGTAAGTTTACCTCAATTTGGTTTAAGGACAATACTGACTCTTGACAGTTTCTGAGTATCTTTCGGAAGTTGTGTACGAGGAGCTAGTTGTCAGCGTGCGCGTATGCAAAGATTGCCGGGCAATCGTTTTCGGACGTCGTGAATTCGTCCAAGATATAGAGACTAAGCCGAACTTCGTCAAAGTGTATGAAAATATGGTTGAATTCAAGCGTGGAATTGAATCACTACTTCCACGTTTCCAGAAGTTACTCGCAAATTTTGACGATCCCAACAAGCCACCTTCACATGAGCATTTGGCAGAAGCGTCGAGGGTACGCAAGAAACTCTTGTACAGTTTTCAGGAATACGACACGGCAGCTAAAAGGATATGGAAGATGCCGACGCCGTCGGCACAGCAAGCTAAGTTGCAGAACAATGTGCACATGGCTGCAATGCAGGTCCTGCAAATGTATATGCTTCCATTGCGAAGTTTACCAAACGCTTTGAAACATGCTCAGTCCTAGAAGATGGACTTTGGCTGGCTCAAACAAAGCGCATTTATTATGCTTTATTGGTTTTTGGTAGACACTGGCATTTTCTGGAGCTCTTGGGTGTACTGCGATTGTTGGGTGTATATGCTAATTTCTAAATGGCGTATGGGATCGACGTTTCGGTAGAATATATAATCTAGTAGAACAATTGCACTGGTTTTGTGTTGTCATACACAATGGTCGTACGAGTATTTTAGGCTCAGGGCCTTCTGCGTAGATTAAGGTTCACAAACCGCTTTTTGAGCCTCATTATTAGCTAGGCTAGAAGTCGATATCTGGAACACTCCCAACCCCATTCTTGCCCAGTCACCAAGCTCTCACGACAGCAACTTACTCCAGGACAGGGCTCCTCACGCGACGGAGAATTAGCAAGAGGACTTCAACCGTGAAGTTGACGTTGTGTCTTGGGGCTGTCGGCTGCAAGCTTCAGAGCTAAGTATTGGATAGAGCACTCTCCCAGATCCTGCCCATGGTTCCCCAACTTCTCTACGTTCAGCCAACTCGACCGCAGTAATGCATGTTCCGACTGTACCATCCTCTACGGCGGACAGCACTACTGGGTCGAGCCTTCCGACGACAGCAGCTGTGCCAATGGATGCAATAGATAGGAGAATAATAGGGCTGCGTGCTCGACTGACACCTGATCCGTACTGTGATCCAGGATTCCGTGAGGAGTACGTTACGTACTTGTCATCTGGGCCGAGCCCAAACATTCCACGGAGTGAGGTTGCGTCCGAACCGGGAGATTCCGTGGTCGATGTGGTCAGTAGCAGCGACATGGCTCTGCCGAAGGACGAGGACTATCACGCATCGGGAACAGATCATGAGCCACATATTCCTTCGGAAAATATTGATACTGCTAGCCATTCTATTGCTACACGACAGCTGAAGCATACAGCGCTAAGAGAATCTGCTTCAAAAAATGACCGACAAGGCGGCCCGGATCGCAACAAGAGAGTTAGCAGAGATGCAAGGCCTTACGAGACTGAGGACGGGGAGATCGACTCTCCTGACCACCGCATTGATGGGGAAAAGAATGGGGGGAGGCTTAACAGGAAAAAGGATCGTGACAGATACAATAACCAGGATAAATCGCATGACCCTGGCAGCACCCGGACGGCGGACAGTCGTAGTACTGACCGAGATGCACACAGAGATCACAACCGTCACAATGTTGACAGACATAAAGAAGAGAACAAGATTCGCGAGCGCGTTCGCACGTACGATGACTCTAAAATTACAGATACCGAGCTCGATAAACACAATGGTTTTGCAATGACGCCTTCATCACATATTGGTGTATCTGACAAAGCCAAGACATATAAGGAGGTATGAAGGCAGCGATAGTACTTTCTTCGCCTCGATAAATCTAATGATAACATCCTGCAGAATCCAATACCTCACGCAGATGTCGATCACCAATCTCTCTCACCACTGCCGCCTTTGCTAAGTCCAACATTGCCCGCAGTCTTTGACTCCGAGGGAGCCGATGTCGCCAACAGTCTGGGTATGATTACCCCTACACTTCCGCCATACTTTGAGTCCGACTTGTCCGGCCTAGGTATTAGATTTGCGGATGACCGAAGGGATAAGCCCCGCAGTGCACCATCAGACTCGTTACCGCAAAGTCGTGGTAAGTCCAGTATTGATAAGCCGCGTAGCAGAAGCAGAATCGTGGTACTTCGCATTCCATCCACTGCGGAGGGACTCACAGCACGGTCAAAGCGAGATTTATCGGAAAACTTGAAAGAAGATACCAAGAGGCAGAAAGTTGACAACGTCACGGCGAGCCGAATACCGAAAGGCTCGTCTAGTGGCACAACAACGCCTCTGTTGTCAACAGAAAATGACCTTTCGACCTCCGCCAGATCGTCGAAATCGGCAAAGACAGCAACTGTCGCTAGCAGTATAGCACCGCGATCTCCGACTACAGAGTTGTCTACACCGTCACTCTCTCCACGACCAGTTCTTTCATCAAAAGAGAAGCTTGCTTTCAGTACCCAGAACACGTCGCCATCAAGTCCACCGGTTGGTGGTCCGCCATCTCTCTCGTCTATGTCCAATGATTCCGCATCCACTCCTCCTATAACGACGCCTACGAAGAAGAGTACGCTTGCTGAGTATAGCAAACGACGGCTTATCGGTGGAGGCGACGCACCCGTTTCTCCGGCGTTGCACCAAAATGAATTTACGAATGACAAGTCAGACATGTCGACTACGCGTAAAATGTCCACAACTGAATCTTTGCACAACACCCCACAAAAATCAAGTGCCAGTGGTGGTTTAGCTTGGAATAGTCAAGCTGCACAAGTCCTTGAACGTAAGGCGCAAAAATGGATTGCTATTGCCACTAATAGGAAGCACGAGTCAGACAGACAAAAGGAAGTGGGCAATATGCAACTAGCAAGTTTATATGCCATGGATTCGTTTCTGTAAGTTTTTGTTTTAAGGTTCACAAAGTTCATATCTAATAAATTAATAGCGCCTATCTTGTCGGCTTCGATTATGATGATAAATTCCTTAATATTAAGGGCCGTGTTCCTTCAGATAAGAATTGGAACACCTTGGTCCCATTCACGCGACACTTGGTGACTTTGCATGAATCCAGCAAAGCACCATTTCTGGTAGGTCTAAGTTATCAAGTCCGAGCTGTCGTCTATCTCCGTATGGCTGGATATCAGCGTCAGACTGTAAAAGCACTGCAACACTCTGCTTCGTCAGAAGTACGTGAAAGTGGAACAACCAAATCTCCGGAGCCGACACTATCCGGCGTTAGTACGACTACTAACCCGGTTGCCGAAGTAACCGAATTACTGACAAAGGCCACAAGAAATATGGAGTTAGCTGCATACGACTTCCAAAGAGGAGCCAGGATGTTCCCTATCGAGGCTGTGATTGAGGGGTACCCTCACACTTGGCGCCGACGGACATTGGCGGCCGATTATCTGTCTCAGTCAATGCCGACAATCATTGGCGGAGGATCCAGTGGGCCTGGGTTACGGCCATTAGAGGATCAATTCGTGTTACCCATTCAGATGTATTCTAGCATTCGGGAAGTTGCTGCGTTTGGTGCGTCTGTGCTCGGAGAATGGGCCGACCAAAATAAGTTGAAATATGAATCTGTCCTAGCCAAGGGTGTACCCGAACAGTAAGTAATATGACAGGCTTTTGTCCGGACAACAATGGGATACTTTTTTGCATAATTTTTGGCGGGCCAAATGATCTTGGGAATTCGGCGTTCTTAAGTGACTATTATTATAGCACATCTTTTGTATAACAGAGTGTATCTCGTGATAAGGGCAAGCACGAATTTTTCCATAAGCGTCATGCAAAATTTGTATTTACTATTTAATGCAATTGTCAATCTCGAGCTTTGATACATTAATCAAGAAGAAAGTAACGGCCCCAACCAAAACAAGCGGTGTACAAAATGAACAACAGAGCAGTTGATAACGCCAAAAGCGTTTAACGAGATCTAACCAAATTTGGTAGGTTCAATCGAATTTAATCTACCACAACACGCATCTTGGCTGTTTGTTCTTACATTGGAACGCATCAATGAAATCTTGAGAATCCTCAGCGACCGCGAGCACGCGAACAAAGCTCGGCGAATGTGGGTCGGTGTAGATCCTCTGGGCGGCTGTGCCGGGTCTAATTTTACCACACCACCACCGGCCATAGTTCACAAAGAAAAGTTGTTCCTTTGTCAAGTTCAAGCCCGGTAACAATGGACTTGGGCTGATGGCCTCACGTTTCTTCCACGCGTTGAATGCGGCCGCGATGCCACCATTGTCGGCAATATTCTCCCCCTCGGTGAGCTTGCCATTTACGTGCAAGACATTGCCGTAGTCGTCAACAACAGTGTATTCAGAATACTGGTCGACAAAGCATTGGGCTCTTGAATCGAATTCGCGAGCGGTAGCGGGCGTCCACCAGTCGTGCAACACACCGTATTCGTCGTATTCACGGCCCTGATTATCGAACGCGTGGGAGAGTTCGTGACCGGCAACAGCGCCAAAGGCACCGTAGTTCATGTAACTTGGCTGGGATTCTGAGAAAACCGGGGGTTGGAGGATGCCGGCTGGGAAAACGATCTCGCCAAGCGGAGGATTGTAGTATGCGTTAACGGTCGCCGGAGTCATGTCCCACGCCGCACGATCTGTTCGCTTACCTAGGGACTGCCACTCCTCGGTCGCAGCCTGTTTTCTGGCCGATACGTAGTTCTCAAAGTACGTAGTGGACGATACAGACAAGTTCTTGTAATATTCAGACAGATTCTCGGCAGATTTGACGTCAGGACTATGATCAGGGTACCCGATCTTCTGCACGATGTTATAAACCTTGTCGATAGCAACTCGTTTTGTCCTGAAATCCATCCATGGCAACCTGATCAGCTTGTCTACAAACGCCTCCTTGATTCCGTTAATAATGTCTTCGCCCATGCTCTTGGCGTCTGGCGAGAATGTCTCATCGACATAGTACTTTCCAAGAATCCAGCCAGTCAGGGAGTCGACCTCATTTACACAGGTCTTCCATCGTTCAGGACGGACGCTCACGTCAATACCTCGAAGCTTATTCCTAAATTCGGTCACGGGCTGGGCAACTGATTCAGACAAATGAGTGGCAAGAACTTCTATTGCCTTCCAGAGGAAGTAGGTCTGGAGCGTCTCGCGGGAAGCAGATGCCACAACGGTATTTAAGTCGACAAGGAATTGGGGATAAGAAACGATGACCTGATAAGGCAATCCGCTCGAACCAGTAATGCTGTGGATGAAGTATACGAAATCAATTCCATCGAAAATTTCCTGAAGTGCGGTAAGACTGTATGGGTGGTATGTCTTACTTCCGTCGTAGAGATCCTCACTGTGATAGAAGCGATTAATAACGGAAAACCCGAGTCAGGGTCAAGATACATACAGGTCCAATCCGATGTTGGCAAGTTTAGTTTCAAAGTCAACGACATCCTTAGCCAGTTGCTCGTATCGTGCGTCCGCTTCAGCTGTGGACAACGAGCTATTCACATCGACCAGCACGTTTGCCAAAACTTGCTTTATTGCCATGACGTAATTGTCAACAACAGCAGGCATGGAGTAATAATCCTTGGACGGCAGTCCGTTCAGTGGCTGATACAATTTCAACGCAGTGTAATCCGGGTTCATATCGTCAGCCTCGACACTGAACTGAACAAGAGCCGTAACGGCTAGGGTTTGCAAGTACAAGGTCGCCTCTGTCAAGTCAGCGGCCGCAGTACGGACGGTCTTGGTGAAGATACTGCTAGAGCCTTCGACCCATAGTTTGACTGTCTCAATGGTTCCTTCGTATACAGGGTACGTCGACATGATTTTCTCGAGGATAGGATAAAGGGGCTCGGCACCCCGAGAAGCGATGCGATCAGTGTCCATGCAGGCAGCATAGACACCGGTAGCCTTATCCCAAATCTGTCTGTCCGCAGTCGACGCACCGGTATATTCGCCTTCGAGAATCTGTCGGGAAAGGCGAAGCGAGTCCTCGTACATTACGGTTGAAGTGAAGTAGTCTCCCTGGTCGGCTCTCAAGTCATGTTTCGCAATCCACCCACCACACGTGTACTGGAAGAAATCATCACATGGATCAGCGGTTTGGTCGATGTCGGCAAGAACACCTGCCGCGACTGTGACACATTCGGGGGTCATACAGACTTCGGTTTTGCGGCGATGAGTCAACTTCCACAATCCACGAAGAATCAGGACAAAGACAATAAACACGACAAATGCAATTCCAAGTTTCATCCAGAATGATCTCTTCTTCAGCACAACAGTGGAGGAAGTCTGGCCATTGCCAGCTTCGGCGGCGCCTTCATCCGAGGCGAAGATGGCAGTGACGGTTTCGTGGTCCGTTGGATACGGAATCTCATTGGTTGTTTCTGATGTCAGAAGAGGAGCTGAGTCGGCTTCGTCATCACTTGCTATGCTGCTATTACTATCCAGAATGTGGTCGCGCGCTGGCGCGGCCGAGTCTCTATCGAGATGATTAGTTATATGTAATTGAGATAACTTATGCCCTCCTGCCAACGCAAATCTGCTTTTTAATAGCTCCACACACTTTATATTGGCACTCCCGCAGCAAATAAAATCTTAACATAAACTGAGGTTTATATGTCTCTTGTGCATATTTGCAATTCGCAAGTCGTCCAACAGTAACCTGCACCACGGCATCTCGCGACCAACATTTCAACCATGGGCAATCCGACAGCATCAGCAAAGACAAGTCGAAATAACTTACAATCGTTCTTGAGCCATCTAATGTCCGTTCCTAACGCGATCAGTCGAAGCACACGACAATAAGTTCCCCCGCTTTGCGTTACTCTCAAGTCCAAGAAACGTTGTCGTCTCTCTGTGGACAGCCGAAAGCTAGAGTTGTGGGCCAGGCCACCAAGGTTGTGATAAGAGTTTTACAGACAGAGGTACAGTCGCCGAACATATAAACCCTCCGCCTCAAAGTTCGTACCCACGTCGTACTGGATTAACCCTTACCCAAACATTTACGGGTTAACCCGTACCCGGAAAAGTGCTCACCCTAACCTCCAGCCGCAAAAGGCTTAGCGTAAGAGAAGTTCCACTTTTAAATCGGTACATAGGATACGCTGCCGTGTATCGCGTACCAATACTTCCGAGTGCTAAAATCTTTTGGGAGACAAACTGCAGAAGAGCGGCCTTGTTGTCCGCCGTTATTCGTTCTTTTGACTTAATAGAATATATGGATTTAACAAAAAAGTATCTCAAAGAAGACACTTCCTTCCGTATCATTAATTTTTCAAGTCATGATGTGAACTACCTCCATCAGCAAAACCAACTCGTCAGCCATAAGCAACAAATGTTAGCGATGACGCAATCTGAGGGGTTTGTGCTAAAAACCGAAAAATCTGCGCCGCGCGCATTTAAAGCTGACTGAGCCGCACGGCTGTCTCGTGGATCCCGAACTCCTTGAAAATGACGTATTTGCCCCTGAATTCATAAACTTTAAAATATTTCTGTGGAACCGGAATCGTTCGTTCACGATAAAAATTGCATGTGACCGATGAATCTGACCGGACTTTTAGCAGCTTCAGCACAGTGCGAAGAATTATGTTTCTTTTGAACCCACGATAATGTACTGTATGATACTTATAATACTATACTATAATATACTGCAACAACAAAATCCACATATAACAAAAGTCATCATCACGATAACAATAACATATCGCACAACACATATTCCACAATGTTATTTCTTCGTAATAGTTAAAAAGAAAAAATTCCGGTTTTTTTTTCCCGTATCTCTCAGATTCGTACACACAATTTTCTTCGATCTTCTTGCACACGAAAACTTAGCCTGTACATTCACAATATATCTAAAAGGAGGAGGAATAAAAAAAGACATTAAAAAAATTTATGATAGCTAAAATCACACACACAAAAAAAAAGGTTGTGGAATAATACACGATCGTTAACAACAAGTTTTAAATCATAGATAATAAATAGTTCATGAAAAAAATATATAAAAAAATTTCCGCTTTAACCTTTATTTGCCTTCCCGTTAAATAAATAATGCAGCGTATACGGATGCCATATAGTTTGAGTGAATTCCCCCGTAAAATGATGATAATATAATGACAATGACAATGACGTTGGTGGCGATGAGATCACTGTACAAAAAAAAAAGAGACTTTAACTGCAATTCGCAAATGACTGGAAGAACCGTATCGTCCTCGCAAAAGGATCCACAAATATCGAACCGGCGGTGATCGTAATAATTACCCGATTCGCTATGCTGCTTTAACGGTTCGAGAACAGGATTAATTATCAAACAAACGCTGTTCCACGAACCGAGCAAGCACGCAAGTTTTGCAACACATAATTCAAACAAGCAAAATGAAAAAAAGAAAAAAAAAATCAAGGTACGTGAGACCCATGTAATTTACATGTAATTATATCCGCTAAAATCGCCATTGGCGAACGCATTGCGCACGGGCTGATGTACAAATGGATGAGAGAAATATTGCGGGTGCCCCTGCTGGTGGTGGGTCTGCTGCTGACGCTGGTTGTGCTGGCCGGCTTGCCCTTGTGGCTGGGTCTGATGCACCGAATTCTGCTGAGAGTGTTGGCCGCCGGCCGGTGCCGCGTATGCGGAATTGCTGGTGCCATTAACAGCATGTACGGCAACACCACCATCTTGAATATCCAATCCCTGCATGCGTCTGACCAAAATATTATGTCCTCCAGCATTGCTATTCCCATTGCCCCTAGGGTAAGGCTGGAACTGCGCCCCATTCCCGTTAGAAGTGGGCGAAGTCCCGGCAGGAGCAGCAGCAGCGGCGGCGGCGGTAGTGGCGGGCGCTACAACGGGCGGGCCAATTATCTTTGACTGAATACGGCGACCATATGGCGTGTTGCGAATCGACGGCAAGATCGGACGAATAACGTCGACCAGAACTTGCCGGGTCTGAGTATCGGCATAATCGAGTGCAGTTTGGATAACATAGTTGGCGAACGAATCACGAAGGAGCTTTTCCAAGAACACGGACGAGAGCAACTCATCGATAAGAATTTTGCGAGTCCCAGGCTCAGCTATGCGAATGCACTATGATAGACCAAAATCAGTACGTGCTGCTAAGATAATAACAAAGAAAATTTTCTGACCTTCTCAATCACGTTTGAACTAAACTTCTGCATAGACAGCGTACAGACATTGCCGGAGAATCGTCGGATCAATGGATCAGAGTACTTTGCATCACACAGGTCCAGAACATATTGGGTGACGTAGTTTCCAAACGGATCCTGTACAAGAGTGAACGCATGCGTGGTGATCTCGTTCACGAGCTGCTGCTTCTGAGCATCCGATGCGTGGTCGATGCAGCGCTGAAGAACACAGCATCCATGTCTGTGCGTGCCAACAGCGACACAGTTCTCGCTGACGGCATCAAATATAAACTTGCCCACCCAGTCAGTATATACTATCAAAATTTATATAAATATAACATACCTGAGCATCATCTGTGCTAAGTCGATTGAGACATTTTTGGATGACGTGATTTCCGTTCAAGTCTTGAATAAGCTCAACAACGTTTGTCTTCAAAGCATTTACAATAAGACGAATCTATTGCAGTGAAAAAGTAAGTATCAAATAATTTGGTATCCTTTTTTTTTTGAAGATATTCATACCTGCTCTGGAGTCGAGACATACTCGATCATCTTTTGTAACGCACGAGTACCATGCTGATTCAACGCTATTTTTACTAGCTGTGGAGCGGCAGTCTCTACTAAAATGGTACGCTGGTCATCGGTCGCATGCTCCAGCAACTTCTGGCACAGATAGTTTCCAAATGGATCTAAATATACGATTAGAAAACAATGGGCTGTCTGTATTTTCAAACGGTACTTACCAATCATGAGTTCCACTACATGGGGGTAAGTCTCGGTGAAGATCATAGTCAAATAAGTCGGGTTTCTCTCTTCCAATTTCTTTTGCAAGTACCGACATCCGTGCTGGTCTTTGCACAAAGAGTAAATCTCGTTTGCAAGACTCTCGAGCGTAACGTTCGCGAATCGGTTCACGTCCGGTTCAGCGTGGCGTCTGTTTGACGCGGTGCGGTGCATAAGATTGGCAGCAGATTGTGGCTGCCCGGCATTAGCCTGTGATGGTGAATGCTGATGTTGGTGAGGATGGGCCTGACCGACAGGTGGACCGGAAGCCATTCCTTGTCCATATAAACCGTCTGGAGCGGGTTGGTGATTTGGGCGGTAGAAAGGAGGATACGAGTACGTAGATGGATGAAACACTTGCGGCAACATGTAAGGAGGATACACTCCAGGGGACGGAACTGGCGAAATGCCTTCAGCATGTAAGCCTGGAAGTGGGCTGGCTGACGGCTGGAAGCTACCCTGCTCGTGGCGATCGCCGTCTGATACTGACCGTTGGGATGGCTGTCGGCTATGTGTGACATCATTCGGGAATGACTGCCAAGAGAGTGAGTTTCGGGGAACATTTAACAAAGAAAAGAGTGCATACCTTTGATGAGCTTGTTCCATTAAACAGCTGGTAAGCAGTTGGCATGTCTACGGACGCACGCTTATCTTTATAGTGATTAATAGATTCACCATACGAAGAAACGCCAGACAATGTATGCTGATGACCACCACGGCCGCGGGACATGAATGGCCAGACCTGTTGCTGCGCACCGGCTTGGGACGCCGCGGTCGGTTGTTGGGCCGAGATTGAGAGACCTTGAGATGGTGTAGGCTGCGAGAGCGAGGACTGGTTAAAGCTCTCGCGACGGATAAGAATGGGGAATTTGTCATCCGTAGTGTTGAAATTGAGCTCTGGGTTTACTGCGCCTGTCGATGGCGACCCAGACGCACTGTCATCGCCGAACAAGAACTTTGTCGTGTTGATCTGACCGAGACTGTAGGTTGGGTCGACGTCAACAGTGCTCTGGGATCGAGCTTGTGAATCAGAACGGCCGAGGGACAACTTTGGCAAATCAAAGAGTAATGGATCCTCATTCGATAGTCGGCGGCTCGGACCGAGCGAGGTAGACGTCAGCGTGCGAGTGCGCGGAATCGCGTCTTCGGGGGGCGTCATTAACTGCTGGCCACCGGGCAAACGAAGCATGGCGTTAGGAGTGGCTACTCCTGCGACGCCAACAGGCACGGTCTGCGAGCGTATCCTGTCGCCGCCGCCAGCGGTAGTGGTTGGTAGAGCATCGCGGTAGTCTGGAGGCGTGGTCGGTTCGCTGATCGTGGTAGCAGTGTTCGCGCTGTTATCTGCCTCACTGGCAGCCATCTGGAGAATCATTTGCTCGTCCTTGCGATGCTGCTCGGCGAGAAGATGCATTTCCTGTTCGAATCGTCTGATCTGCTCCTGACGCCTGAATTCGTGCTCTTGACGTTTCTGTTCGAGCTGTTTTGGAGGTTTGATTAGCACCATCCATCTAACTTTGAATTCCTGCAAGGTAAAAAAACTCACCTTCTGAGCTGTTTGACTGACCTGGACAAAAGAAAAAAAAGAGTAATTAGCAATGAACAACAGATCAAATGGCGCGAACACACATACCGGTCCGTCGTAGAAACCTTGCGGGGACTTGCCGGGCGCAGAATCGACCATGAGCGCAGACCGATTATCGACGATTCTCGAGGTCCCGGATGTGCTCAAGGTAGTAGTAGATACAGGGGAGGAAGGAACTAGCCTGTCAGAGGAGACGAATTGGTTGGTACGGTTTGCTGACTGTGGCAGCAGCAAGTGGGAAGGTTGAAAGGTCGACTCTGGGAAGGCAAGGTTTGGCTGCGAGTTCGGAGAAGGAGTGAAAGCCGCCGGGGCAGCGGTCGAAGTGGCAGCGGTCGCCGTGATCGCTGCGCTAGAGGATTGCGTAAGATTTGGCGAACTGGCAGGCAGCGGCGATGACGGCGCAATGACGGAGGATGACGACCGGCTCTTGTTTTCGGAACGTTGGAATGGAGGAGGAGGCGGCTGGGGCTGACGGGAAATAGGTAGCGAATTACTGCTGGTTTGAGCAGAAAAAGCCATCAATCGAAAAAAAGGGACTGCAAAAAATCCAGCGCAAAAAGTAGCGCCTGATGGTTAGCGTTGGGTTGCCAGAAAGAAGCCAATGAATCGGTCGCGGGGGTAAGTAAAGTGAAAGAACAACGAAAGAAAAAGTGACGACCACAAGCCCCCCAGAAGTTTTGTCGAGACAAAGACGCCGAGGACAGCGAATGTAAATGAGAATTGTAAATCAGAGATGTTACAATAATGAATGACGGATCCAAGGAAACAAAGTCCCGAACCGATCTAAAGGACGGTGGAGGCAGGACAGGCCAGATTGGAGCAACGGAGGCGCTCCACACGCAGCAAGTTCAGTGCGAGATTTGAGGTCGCACGTAGCCCAGTAGTTTTGCGGCAGACCGCCACGAAAGACCGAAATTTAAAACAATAAAGATTCAAATAGACTCACCAAATAAGACAATGTCCAATCTAATGTACAAGAAGCCCTCAGGAGGTGGAGGAGGAGGAAGGACCGAATGGCAGAGAAATCGTTGGGAGCGAGCAGGCGGGGAGAGCGGAAGGTTAACTATGGTACAGCTAGTCGTGCAGATTCGGTATACTCCCCGCCCAATGAGGCAGGAATTCTTTAGCCGGGGATAAATCTAAACACTCTTTTTCAGAAAGGACTAGTATGATCTGCTACCGAGTATTAGGAGATTCTTTGCGTTGAGGCAGATAGAAGAGATTGGTTAGGGGGGTGGGTTGCTGGACGGAAAAGAGGGCAATCCGAGAAAAGGAGCTGGAGAGTGCTACGAAATGCGGATCCGGACTACAGATTACGGACAGGTGGTAGGAGTAGGACACAGAGGTCAAAAAAAAGTGACGAGGTGTTGCGAGTCGCAAAGTTGGACACTTGTTTTGGCTAAAGAGTCGACTTCAGCACCGAGCCCTGCTCGTTACCTGGACAGGAGGCCGGTGTAGCCCTGCCGGGCGCAGCAGCAGCGGGCAATATGCACCATGCATGGCCTCACTTATGACTTACCATAATACCAGAGACCGGCTTAGTCAGTCGTCGGGCAAACCAAACGATAGCGTGATCGCGGGTTGGCAATGGCCCTAAAATACTCACTTATGGTCCAGGTGCGGACTCACGAGGGTTGAGATACGAGTTTTGCACGCGCGCGAAGTCGGTCTCGGACACGCACGCGAGTCGCGGTCGCGCGGGAATCGAGAATCGGCCACTCCGGCTCACAATACCCCAACCCTGGCACTCTTCAAGGTAAGCGAGCGAGCTAGTCGGCAATTCACAACCCTGCTGCTTGGCTAGGTAGACGAGTGTGTGTGTGTGTGTGTAGCTGTGTCTAAGATAGTGAATAATAATAATAGTAATAATAATTATAATACTACTATCTTAACATATTGAAGCAGCGCAGCCTAATGCTAGTCGTTTCCCAGTCCGAGGCATCGGTCACGGTTCACGGCACAACTCACAGGCTCGGCTACTTCTTGGGGCGGGCGCCTCTCAGGCCTCAAGAAGGTCGCACGCAGCTTTTTTTGCGCACTGTGGCGGTCCACAAAACCCTCACGCACAAACTCATTGCCACCTGTCTATATAGCCTTGGTTACCCCAATAGGGGGTCTTGTTTTACAACTACTATTATGTTATTGCATTGCACTGCATTCGGTGCATTCCACGGTTTTCGTAGAACTGTAGTTAGAATAGGCTGATCAGCGAACGGGGTCGAATCAACAGCCTCATGCGGCCAACGTCAGCATTAAGACTTGGACTTTGGTGGCATGCATGATTTACATGAACGAGCTAACTCAGAATTCTGGTGATTTGAGATTGACCCGGCCACACAACACGCGTCTACTCACAATAATCAGCCGGGGCCCAGGCGGACTGGACTAGTGACTAGCCGCGTGCTTGTTGCCCGCTATCCGTTAGTCTGCAATTATGCTCCAACACAAGTACTGACGCACTTTCTCTCAGCCTACCTCAATCATGGGGACTGTGACCGCTACACAGCCAGAGCTAGTTATAATGCACCTCTGTACATCTGCTCTATATACGACGATGCTCAACCGACCACAACCCCACACCACACTCCAACTCTCGTTCGAATCACGCTCTCGTCCTCGCTCGGCGATCAGATCCCCCGTCCGGTGATCATTCATCACGACGGCCTTTGACGGCGACCTCGAACCACGGCGACGGTTAATCCTTCGTGCCCAAAATAAATAAAATGCAAAACGTCATCGGGGCCACACACTCGGAGTCACGTAACCGTATGAAACCAAACTGGTTCAGGATCACGGTGCCATTTGTGATGGTGAACTTAGCCTTTTGGCATTAAGAACGTCTTCTATCGTCACCACATTCATGAAGTAATTCGTGACGTCAAGCCCTACACTTTTATACTACCCGCAACCCTAGATTTGCTGGAAGCCACGTCGTCTTAAGCAATAGGGTATAGCCCTACCGCTAGGAAGACGTATCGTTGTTAACGGCGTATGACCACCTACGGCATGAAAAGGTTAGGGTTATCAATTTCTTCGCCAGGGATGCGGGTAAGACGACCACCAGACCCTTTGATTTTGAATTTCCTAACAAAATCCCGTCATCTGATGGCCACGGTGCATGGCATCCCCAGTAGCTGCTCGTGCTTAGGCTGCGTATGACCGGGGCGCTGTTGTTCGATCCTCGGGTCAAAGGAGATTTTGCCGTCTAGCCGAGCCAGAAAATGAAGCCATCGGTCGGGGAGATTGTTGCAGTTCTTCCTTGGAAAACATATGATACATCCGTTGCGACTACCCAGTTGATGCCATACTCTGGCTTCCATGACTGAATTCAGTGACGTAGAGTCCCGGATGTTGCAAAGAGGCTCAGAACCATATTTCGGAGGAGAATGCCTTCCTCTGATAACAACTTTTACACAGACGCAAGTAGTTCAAACACTTCGTGGTGCGCTTGGTATCCATCGTCGAGTTGTTATTATTGCGGCCATGACCCAGCAGGCTGTCAGGGTACGGCTGTAGGTTACTCCTATACCTTGATTGAGCAATGGTCAGATGGAGTTACAGCAGGACTTGCGGCTACAGTACTCTCTATAATCAGCTGGAGATTATATTCCTCGTTCTACACGAAATATGATCATTCAGATGAAGCAGAACGCCGCGTCACACAGGCCGTATATTTCACCGTCGCAGCTAGACAAGAAGCAATGTGGAGATCACCTGCGGAATCAGCATACAGCTCGCCTAGAAATAACCAAGAAGAGATAGTCGTCGATGCTGGCAGCCGAAGCTGCAGCGTATGTGGTCTTGACCTCGTCGATGCGTCGTCGTTGCGGAGAC
The DNA here is from genome assembly GCA_003705905.2 of Lipomyces sp. NRRL Y-11553. Classification (NCBI taxonomy): domain Eukaryota; kingdom Fungi; phylum Ascomycota; class Lipomycetes; order Lipomycetales; family Lipomycetaceae; genus Lipomyces; species Lipomyces sp. NRRL Y-11553. The sequence goes on along the minus strand of PPJW02000032.1, from coordinate 129,134 downwards.
ACCTTCGCGACTATCACAAACGCGTGGTAGGCTCTCCAAAGCGCTTGGCTGAGAAGCCAGATCGGCGCGCGTATACCAGCGGGCCAAGTACCTCGAACGCAAAGCAGCCCGAGGTTCTTTGTCCTCAAGCGGTCCTCTGAGCGCTAGTCGTCTTATCGACGATGCGGTCATGATCACCGAGAGTGACACCCTCGACGGTGAGTTCAAAGTGCTGGTGGTACAGGCTGGATTTTGGCCTCTGTTGAACGAGTTTCCGGTGGGCTTGCCGCGCGCCTACAAGTTCGCGTCTATGTCGCAGACGATCCGCGGGGGTCCGGGGCCCTCGATGCTCAAGCATACAACAGACTAGGTCGAACATTGGAACAACAACGAGTATTCGACCAAATGGAGCCTCTGGCGGTTTTGTCCCTGGCGATGAATCCTAGTTTTGTATTGTCAAGAGTTAATTAATGATATACTATTCAAATACAACAAATTGATGTTTGTCGTAGTCCTGGACGCGGTCGGCATTCATTAAATCTAAGGTACCATCGATCCAATCATTAACAAACGCTTTTTAAATCCGTACATTCATAGTGTCTATTTACAAGCTTTTCATAAATATATCATCAAAACGCGTCACCGAGTTTTAATCGTGGCGCAACATTCATAGACAGCAACTCCTGGAATAATAACTTGGCTGCGTACGGAATCGTGAGTTTATATACATGCTTTGCTGACTGGCACGTCGTGCACCACCCGTTGTACCCCATCAGACCACACTCTCCACACACGTCCACATTGAAAGCATCTGACGAGATCATCAGCCGTTCCAGCAACAACTGCGATGCACCATATGCGATCAGACAGTCACGTTCCATCTCACCCAAACGTAGACCACCGTCCCGAGAACGACCCTCGGTAGGCTGTCGGGTCAATACCGCTCGCGGTCCACGCGCACGGGCATGCATTTTGTCGAGAACCATGTGCTTGAGTTTTTGGTAGTAAATTGGTCCAAAGAAAATATAGGCCTGCAGACACTCGCCAGTGATGCCGGAAGTAAGCATGTCCTTGCCTGAATAACTGTATCCTTTGTCCACCAGAATCTTGGCCATATCCGTCAATTTACTGCCACCGAACGCAGTGCCATATTGAAAAGATCCATCCAGCACGCCAGCCTTGCCCGAAATCAGCTCAATCATCTTGCCGACCGTCATTCGCGATGGGAAACCATGTGGGTTCATGATAATATCCGGACAGACGCCCGAATCCGAAAACGGCATGTCTTCTTGTTGGACAATCACCCCGCACACACCTTTCTGACCATGGCGAGACGAGAACTTGTCGCCCAACTCAGGACGGCGCGTCTGCCTTAGCAAGACCTTGACTAGAGGTTGCTCAGATTCCGATGATGTCAGCAGTACCTTGTCAATGTAACTCGGTTCCGGCGACTTGTAAACCACCGGACTATCTTTGTAATCATCAACCGATGGTGTCGGCCCTCCTTGGCCACCCAAAATATTGTCCCCAGTGTTACTCGGAATCTGCTTGTTAACATACACCATGCCCGTCGAAACTTGCTCGCCGACACCAGGCAATCCGTCTTGTTCCAGGATCGCATGCTTGAAAATCGGATTGCCGTCCTGGTCCCGCTTAACACCATCAAGTCGATCGTGAGTCTGGTTCGAATATCGCTTCAGTGTCGTCGTGTTCTTGCGGAGCACCTGGCATCGTCCAAATCCACGATCGACTGATGCTTTGTTGAGGACTAATGCGTCCTCGATATCGTAACCCGAGTAACTCATCACAGCCACGGTCGCGTTTTGACCAGCCGGCAACTTATCGTACTGTATAAGCTCGATCGTGCGCGTCTTCACCATCGGTTGCTGCGGGTATACCATGAGATACAGCAGCGTGTCAATTCGTTGTAATTGATTGTAGGCAATCGCCCCAATCGCCTGTTTACCCATAGCGCATTGGTAAGTGTTTCGGGGCGATTGATTATGGTGCGGATAAGGAATCAATCCCGCTACTGCGCCGAGGATCGTGAACGGTTCAATCTCAAGGTGCGTGATGGTGCTGTCGATTTGGTGTTCATAAATCGCAATGTTGCAATCGTTCTCCTCGTTCACATCCAGATACTCAACAAGTCCCTTTCGCAGGAAATCATCAAACTGCATCCGACCTTCTTTCAATGCCTGCCCGCAGTTAATCACACACGCTTTCTTCAATCGCTAATAGTTAATTCACATACCTGGATATGCTTTGCCGTCACCAGAGACTTCTGTTTGTCAACAATAATTAAGGGCCGACAAATCCGTCCTCCATCCGTTGCAATATGCACAGCATTATGATGGTGATTAATATAAAAGCTGATAAAAGCTGATACCCTACCCTTGCGCCGCAAGTTTCGGAACCGAGTCACGAATTTGACTGGAGTCCGTGTAATGCCTAAGACAGTACCATTCAGAAAAATACCGTAGGTACCAGGCGCATGAAGCTCGTGGCCACTGATAACGGAAATATCTTCCGCACCGAGAAGGTAGACTAGCTTCTTAATCGGCTCTTCTTCATCGTCGGTGGTAATGTGCGTCATGAGAGCCAAGTTCTTGACAAGGCCACATGCTTCGCCTTCAGGTGTATCGGACGGACACACTGAATCGATTAGCATCTATAGCACATAACCAACTCCACAGATATAAAGACTTACGCATTCCAAACTGGGACGGTTGCAAGGACCGAGGTCCACTAACTTTTCTTGTCTTTTCAAACTGACTTGATATTCTCGTCATCATACCAAGTGCACTAATATAGCTCAAGCGACTCAACACATGCGTAACACCGGCACGTTCCATCTTAAATCGCTTCAATGACCAATTCCCGGTCGATATGGCGCGATTCATGCCCATGGTAATGTTGTTACTATGAATTGTGATATTCAGTAACGCGTCGAACTCGTTTGTCCGATTCGGTTTCTTGAGCACCTTGTCAATACTCGTTTTGAAATCATTATTAAACTTCTTGAACAAATCTTCAAATAAAAGAGATAGCAACTGGCCAGCGAGTTCAAGACGCTTGTTACCAACGTAATCTCTGTCATCCACTAATTGAGGATTGACCATAGCCATCAGGACCCGACGAGTCATAACTGCCATGTAAATCGCTTTCTCTCTGAAATCCAGGTTATGAACGGAAATGTGCGCAATGACTGTTGTGGCCAAGGCTTCTAAACCTTCTTGTAACGCCGACAACCTGGGACTCATAGGTCGTCTGCTTGTCTTAACTTTACCGCCAAGATATTCCAGGGCCTGTTGCTGAGTGAAAACGTTCAGTTTCGCACACTCTTCAAGGTTGATCGCGAAGACTTCATGGTGCCGAGAATCCGCGCCCGCCACGAGCTGCAAAATCTCGAGATCTGACTGAATACCACACGCTTTGAGCACCAGGACGATAGGAATATCTTCCGTAATCGAATTATGTTTGAGATAGATTTTGCCGTGTTTCGTGAGAATATACGTCTTGGATTTCCTTTCGTGCGTTGAACTCGTTACGGAAGCTTGGAAAATGCCTTTCTTCTCGTCCGCTTCGACAATAATACGATTCTTGCTCAGCTGTTCTTGCACCAAGATGACCTTCTCCGTTCCGTTCACGATAAAGTACCCGCCTGGGTCAAGCGGGCACTCCATCAACTTTGCCATTTCCGTCTCAGATTTGCCGGCCAGCACGCATCGCTCGCTCCGCAACATAATCGGCATCCGTCCGATCTCAAGCCCCTTGTGAATGACAATCTTTTTTCCCCTCGTGTACTCTACGTCCACGAAGATTGGCGCCGCATAAGTCAAGTCTCGCAATCGACACTCGTGAGGTGTTACTTCGGTGCTCAAACTGTTCTGGTCTTTTCTTTGCGGCATCCCGACACGGATATCCAAGTATTTCAAGTAGAACTCTGGATCAACGTCGCTGACCACTCGTTCGTTGGCGCGCACGATTTTCTTGAGGTCTACATTGACAAAGTAATTGAACGAATCGAGGTGTTGCTTCACGAGACCTTTGACTTTCAAAAATGCCGGCAATAATAGCCATTTATCCTATTCCTAACATTAACAGAATATTTCCGAATATCTACAAGAATCCTTACTTCTGCAGTGTTAACTGCATCTGTGAGTTTCTTGCCATGATACACAGGCTGCAGTAACTCAGCGAAGGACGCATCTGGCCGTGAGCTGCCTCTCTCAATCGCCATATTGGCTTCTCCCTATGCTAGAGGCCCGCACTGTGCTCGAACCGATTCAGATGACTGACGTCCTCCTTTTTTTTAGGGGGGGTCGAACTAGATTATTAAAAAGAAAATTGGCAAGCTGCAGGATCCAGATCTATGGTGGGGTCCCAGCGCGAAATTTTAAACTTTTTAGTTGGGACGAAAAGCATGAATGCCTCTGATTTACATTTCGTAACTATCAGATTAACTAACGGGCAATATTTTATTTTCTCGCTACAGTTGCAAAAATCAGAATGTACATTTATAATGATACAATCGCAATGCTCAAGGACCTTAAAAAAGTCCAACGCCATAATTCACAAATCACTAAATGAGCCGTATAAATTGCAAATCGGTCAACGACGTCGTCTGCGACCACCACCTCGAGCGTGATTATTCCCATCCGTGGATTTTGGTCCCATATCCCCTCCCAAATTTGTCGGCATTCGTTTGCTGATTGCTTTGCTTGAGACACCGGCACCAATCTCGATATCAGGCTCTTCAACCATCAATCCAGGCTCCAACGGCCGTCCGCCAGTGCCACCAAAATCAGCAGTAGTAACCCACCGCTTGTCCGCCTCAGTTAGCCGATCAATTGGGATAGTCGACACACCGCTCGCGTAGTCGCAGCAATCTCGAGGTCCGAAGCCAACGCCCCATCTACAGCGCAGAGTGACGTCATCTTCAGTGTAGGTCTCCATAGTAGCCTTAATCAACTCCGCATCAGATCGATAGAACACTTTCATAAATGCGCATCGTTTATCTTTGTTCATGATAACGCCTTGTACCCGAGCGGCCTGCTCGAAAATAGAAATTAGCCGGTCTTCTGACATTGAATTAGGGACACCGCCAACGAAAAGTGTTCGACTGAGGACTTTTATGCAACCGGGCGGCATGGTGGGATCGAACGTGACATTCTTCGGTCGAATTTCAACGTCTGCGTAGCGCCGTGGAGGAGTGCTGGATCTGCGGCCGCGGGGACTCCGGTTGTGGTAGGAAGGAGATCTCGAACTGCGTCGACGAGAACGAGGGGATCTGCTCCTTCTTGAAGAGCTAAACGGCGGAGAACGAACCGAGCCACGGCCACGATCGTCGTGATCAGTCGATGTCGGCCAACTAGGTAATACGCCTTGTGAAGCAGGCATCGGCATACCACCGCTTGGCAATGTGGGTCCTGCAGCTTGAAGCAGCGCAGTCACTTGATTAAGAGGCACACCTTGACTGATAAGCAGCTGCATTAGCATCAACTGCTGTTGCATGTCCATCTGCGGTGCAGCAACTGGTTGGGCTGGAGGTACAGGGAACGAGAAACCAGGAATTTGGCTCTGCGTTTGGGTCTGTGTTGGCTGTGGGCCCGGTTGCTGCCCGCCAGAAGTAAGGAATGGTAGTAGCGCAGACATGTCTGGCACGGGAGCCGTGGATGTCGTGAAAGGTGTAGGCGTTGTCGTTGGAAGAGATACAGTGTGACCTGGCGGTTGCTGAAAAGCAGCAGCAACTGCGCTAAATTGACCTTGGGGAGGTATGGGGGACTTCTGCTCTCTAGTCGACGCGCCATTCGTCGCACCTGGGACCAGAGCGGACAGAATTGACGATGGGTCAGAAAAGTTAGGTTTCGCAGGGGCGATGGGCTGTCCAGCAAGTGCGGGTGCAGATGCCGACTCAGTTTTAGCCATGCTCGCGAGAGCTTCGAGTATGGAAGACGTCGACGGCGCTGCAGGTGCCTGTACCGGCGCCGGAGCGGCCGACAGTGAAGCAGCAGGTCCGTTTCCTTCCTTGAGTACATCGGAGAGTAGATAAGATGGAGGTGGATATGGAGGAGTAGTCGACCCTTCTGGCTTTGCCAAATGAGATCGAATAGAGGCCAGGAGTTCAGGCGAGAATGTTGCTGCCCGCTCCCAGATATCTACGACCTTCAAAATCTTGTCCTACCGTTTTCTATCAGCAGGACGTTACGGGATTTAAATACTCGAATAAGCAACGTTACCTTCTGGTCTGCAGGAGCAGATGCTATATCAGCCATCAAGTTGTCAATAATATCAGATATATGGTATACACCAGCTGCCGGGGTTCCTTCTGGCGCAGAAGGAGCCGGCACCTGTCCTAATTTTCGGGCCTCGTCTTGGTATGCCCGTGCTATAGCATCGACAACGTACAATGCACCAAGCTTGTGAGTCGCAGGCGCACGTTTAAAATGAGTGTATAATTTCTGTATAAGAACCGATTCCGACTATTAATATACGAGGATCTGGTTAGCTACATTCTCCACATATCGCGTATAACCGCGTCTATGTCTAAGTTAACTGCTTAAGACTTAAGTATATTTACCTCGAAATTTTGCATAGCTATTTCAGAGAGTCTTCGAATCTTCGAACCGGATACGCCAGGGGCCCGAAGTTCTAGCATGCTTTGCAGCAGACTCTCGAATTCGGTGACAGCTGGTGATGAAGACATAATTACTGTTTATCCGCTGTCCGTTGAGCCTTGTAGCAGAACACAAACTACACGTTCTTTTGTATAAAATGTATTCTTCCTGCACCAAATACTATACTGCAACTCAGCGACGGCAGACTTCTACTGATAGCTGAGCGGACGTAAAGAAATGATCAGGCGGAGGAACCAGACTGCACGCCAACTCAAATTACAGCTCTACTCTGGACTGAAAATATATATGGTGCAGAATATATACAGCTCTACTGATAGCGCACAATCGCAGGCAATATTGCGAAAACGGGAACTGTTACGAATTAGATGTGAACGATTCAAGACGAACAACAAAACATATTCGAATAGATGAATTTATTAGCCTGCATTTGGATTATGTCACCGTTGAAGCATTTACAGTCCAAGCGGTGCATCATACGTTACCAAATGCCCGCGTAGCAGGTGTTACCTAATGAGGCAGTTTAAAACAATAAAAGCAAACGAAACCTTTACCTACAGTACTACAGTACTACTATAATTGATAATACGATCAGATTCCTTTTTTTCTAGGAGAGAAGCTGACGAGTAAGCTACACCTAGGACCACAATGTAACTCAGCAGAAGTGTAGACTGATCCTGCCTCGGATCAGATTTAATCTAGATTCAAACCAATATATTCCAGAATGGCAGCAAATTACCGATCTCTATGTATTTACTGTTGTCGTGATGGATCGCGGTGCAGGGAACTGTTGATCGTGCTTGTCTGCAGGAGAAAAAGAAGAATGCATGGGCGAGTGGCGGCTTTTGTAGTTGCAACCTCTCTCGTACTTTCGTTATATGGCATATATGTTCTGTTGTAGTGACGCCCGGCACCGCGTAGCCGGGTAATAATGCTCACGGTGTTAGCGGGTTTCAAATCTCTTACAATTGTCATAAAGACGATGTCAGAAGAAACTTGCGCATCAGGATTACTTTGGAATATGAGCTTTGTAGAATTTGTAATAACTTATCACAGTTACATATGTATGGGCCGACAAAGCGCCAGGTCCTACAGCCTCTGATTCAAGTATTGAAATTCGCCGCAGATGATCTGTGGTCCCCTCTGACTTGTGAATTCCCTCGGATAGCCTAGCTATAATAACACCTCATATTCAACCGCCAGCATGTGGCAGGCAGCCTTGTTTGCGGTACTGATCACAATAGTCGCCCATCGGCCCCCAAAACCACTAGCTAACAATCACGATATCGCAAATGATGTCCAATAGAAAATAGCCAAACACATTTCTAAATTCTAATAGACGCAGTATTATTATGGCCGACTCGGGCCCGGAGACGCGCGGATGCAACTTCCTCGTCGCTTCTGGTGGCCGTGGATCCGTCCCCGCTGGGATCCGGCGGAAGTTGTTGTGTCGGGCTGACCGGACCAGCCCTCAACAGGGCACGCGACACAGAAAGCTCGACACTGCCGGGGCAAGAGAGCGAGTTTACCGTATGTAAACCCCGGAGGTATTCTTCACTTGTGTCGTCCGCAATTTCTTACAATTTCTTACTCTACATAAATCCCAGACAGACAGCTCTTTTCAGCGCATATCGAGCATGTCCTGCCATAAACCGAGGAGATTCTAGCTCAATTCGAAAGATTGAGCGTAACTCACAATTTGTACCCCAAGTAGTTCTACACCAAAAGTGTCCAACACGAGTGCCAAAGTTCAGAGTCTGACGACCTCGCGTCGGCTTTGTGTCGGCATCGCTTCTGCACTTCTCATTGGATCCCCCAACGCTTCTGGATTACCCGGCCGACCGCTCAATCCGACATTCAGCAAATAAAGAGCCGCGCTTCATCGTTTTCTGGTCCTCTCGGTGCGTCCTCTTCGTCTTTCTGCACATCTTCATTCCCATCCTCTCGTCTTTCTATTCATTCGTAGACAAACATGCCTGCTCCTTCACGAATTGCCTCCTCCTTCGTCCGCGCGTCCCAGCGTCCCTTGGCTGCGTCCTATCTCAAGGCCGCTCGCCTCTACTCCACAGTCAAGGAGCCTGTACGTTTCTCTTTGAATATGTTATACTGAATTCTAGATAATTGATCCACATCGGTCTGTTGGGATACCAATCATCCTGATGAGATCAATTGTCCCTGTTTTGGCTCAAATTGTGCTCAATCACAGCGTCTGTGCTAACACGTCGTTTTCTTAGACTCTCAAGGAGCGTTTGGTTGAGCTGTTCCCGGCTGAGATAGAGAAGGTCAAGGCCCTGAGGAAAGCTAAGGGTTCCACTGTATGTTGCATGTTTATCTCCTTCTTTTGACTTCTGCCGGGCAATTGGGTGCGCAGACCCAGCCCCAATATATCTTTGCTGCATCTTTTCTTTTACTAACTATCGTCGAAAGGTCATTGGAGAAGTCACCCTTGACCAAGCTTATGGTGGTATGCGCGGTATTAAGGGCCTTGTCTGGGAAGGTTCCGTCCTGGACTCTGAGGAGGGTATCCGCTTCCGTGGAAAGACAATTCCCGAGATCCAGGAAATCCTCCCCAAGGCTCCCGGCGGAAACGAGCCTCTTCCTGAAGGTAATATTGGTTATTATTTTGGTATATCCAGCTGTATTTTTGACATCTCTGACAGGTCTCTTCTGGCTTTTGTTGACTGGCGAGGTCCCCACTGAGGGACAGGTCAAGGCTCTTTCTGCTGAGCTTGCCGCCCGATCGGAGCTTCCCCAGCATGTCAAGGATCTCATCGACCGCTCCCCGGCCACCCTTCATCCTATGGCTCAATTCTCCATCGCTGTTACCGCTCTCGAGTCTGAGTCTGCATTCACCAAGGCCTACGAGAAGGGTGTCAACAAGAAGGAACTCTGGCTTTATGCCTATGAGGATTCGCTTGACCTCATTGCCAAGCTTCCTCCGATTGCGGCTCGCATTTACCGCAACGTTTTTAAGGACGGCAAGGTCCCTGAGATCGAGAAGGACAAGGACTATTCTTACAACTTGTCCAAGCTTCTAGGCTACAGCAGCAACTCAGAGTTCGTTGAACTCATGCGTCTGTACTTGACCATTCACTCCGATCACGAGGGTGGTAATGTCTCTGCTCACACTACTCACCTTGTCGGCTCTGCCCTCTCGTCTCCTTACCTCTCCCTTGCTGCTGGTCTCAACGGTCTTGCAGGTCCTCTGCACGGTCGCGCCAACCAGGAGGTCCTCGAGTGGATTATCGAGATGAAGAACAAGATTGGCAGCAATGTCACGAATGAGGATATCGAGAAGTATCTCTGGGACACTCTCAACGGCGGTCGTGTGGTTCCTGGTTATGGTCATGCCGTTCTTCGTAAGACTGATCCTCGATACACCGCCCAGCGTGAGTTCGCCCTCAAGTATCTCCCTGACTATGATCTCTTCAAACTCGTTAGCCAGATCTATGAGGTCGCTCCTGTGGTCCTTACCAAGCACGGCAAGACCAAGAACCCGTGGCCCAATGTTGACTCCCACTCCGGAGTCCTCCTCCAGTACTATGGTCTCACCGAGGAGTCCTACTACACAGTCCTTTTCGGCGTTTCGCGTGCCATTGGAGTCCTTCCCCAGTACATTATCGACCGTGCTCTTGGCATGCCTATTGAGCGTCCCAAGTCGTTCTCTACCGAGGCCTACGCCAAGCTCGTCGGCTATGAGTTCTAAGCGGATTGACGAAGCTTGTGTAAGACCTAATAAGTTATGCTTCGCGGCATAATCGACGAAACGATAATGTTACGCGTTGCTACTTACAATGATCAAGTTATATGTAATTGAAATGGGTTATGTTTGGGAAATTCAAAAAAGGAGATATACGCAAGTTGTGTACAGTTTATTATGTCTTGTTTTGTCACATCTTGTCATATAGTGCACTTTTGGGGGGCAGCAAAGAGGTGGAAACATCCGTTCGTATAACATACTCTTTAGACTCGCTGAATGGCATACATTAGTTACCTATGAATCGAAAAGAAAAACACAAATTATGTAACTTTATTTTGCCTTTCCACGTATCGCAGGCCACCTGCATTCCTTGCGATGTTTTAGCTATGAATCACAGATATATTGAAATATATAATTACACGAATTTTAAAAGACAATACGTCTATTTCTGTAGTATATATACCACACCAAACTAATTCAACTTTGAAGCCTTCTCGTACAGTAAATCTACAACGGTTGTCATATGGCGAATGGTGTCCAATGCGGCATCATACGTAGCGTCCTGACGTGGCTCATCAAACACTATCAACCATCCATTACCTTGATCAAGCACGCCATAAAACACTTTGTCGAGGATCATCTGCGAGAGCTTACCCTCAACTTGACGAGTATCCAGACCGACCACTTCCGCGACATGCGAAATTTCGACACACGAAAATGGTTCAATCACGCGGACCAAGTTCTGTTCAAGAAGAGTGTCGTATAATGCTGAAAAGTGCGAGCGGATGATTGTGTCCGATGAGAGTTCTGTCGTTCTGTTAGCATACTTCGTGCGTTCACCCAGCCTCTGTCTGCATTTCAGCCCCGTACCTGTCTTATACGTCTCTAACGCTTCCTCAAACTCCTTCAAGCTTCTATTAGCATGCGCAGATGCAACTGCCTTCATTGCTTCTATATCACGACCGGCATATTTCTGTGCCATCTTGCCCGTAAGGATAGCTGCCCAAATATCAGCCAACATTCTTAGATCGTCAACTTCGCCTAAGAAATACTTACAGTGAACGTCTTCGGTCAGGTTCAGCATGATCTTACAGAGCAGCATGTACTTAAGGACCGAAATCGCTCGAGGATCTTCTTGACTAGAGTATCCATCGAGAGCTTCGACAAAGTACGAGAATGCAGTCTTGTAGTCCTTATCCTCAGCGTGGAGAATGCCGCTCTGCATATCTAAACCGGCCTGCATCAATGTCGGGCTAAATCGCCCTTTAGCACGACACTCTAAGATGTCAAACCACGAGAACCAAGCTTACCAGTAAATCGCATTCGCGCTTGTTCGTGCACTGGTCAACGCCGCCTTGCTCTTTGGTATATTTCTAAGTGCGTGACATACTCGACTCTCAAACAGCTGCACCTCCACCAACACCATCTTGTCATCCAAACGCTTCAATTCTTTGAGCAGTGTATTAATCAGATTCAGTGCGTCGAAGTACGACCCACGCTCAATGTAAAGCGATACGAGCCTAGTCTCAAGGCTCTGGCGGAGGAAATTACGGCGCTCGGAAATCGCCCACGCGATGCAATCCTTCGTGACAGCGATTTGAGTGTCGATTGTGTCGGGAACAGTTGAGAAAAGGTCGATCAATGCGCGTACTTATCTCTCGTCAATGATATGCTATGTATAGGATGACGTATTATAGCGAGACTTACTTATCTTGGCCACTTTAGACTTGCCCAAGCCCGACATTACCGTTCGAGAGGTGTGAATCAAGTTCTCGAGTTCTTTGATCTTCCTATAAACCATGATCCGTTAGCGCTATGTCTCCTAATCATTGACGTAAGCCTTAAACCCTGGCTCAAAAGGACGTACTTGTGATCGCGATACAAAGCCCCCAGTTCATACAACGCGGTTTCTTGTTCGGCCAGCGCTTTCTCATTGATACCAGCGCTCTTGGACAAGATCTCCTTATACAGATTCTCCGCCTTGACAAGATTGTCCGCTTTAGTCGCCGCTTGCGCCTCTTGCAGCAATGCACTCGCCATTATTTCTGGTTAACTAATAAGCAAAAAATGTTGCAGATGCTGACGGGCAAAGATGATGATGCTTAGTTTCTAATCGGATGGCTTGAGTGTGGTCACTTGGGAATCCAGTTGTGATCGCGTATACGCCGCAATTGTGGAGTATCCGTCGCAATGTCTGTCACTTTGTGCCTCGCAACCACAAGCTCCTGTATTCTAATGCTTTTTGTCCGAAATCCTGTCACTACAATTGAATCTCCATATTATTGCCTATTTTCATTTTTTGAATATACACTTAGTATTTTCGAGCATAGAGAGAGTGTGAAATAATGAGTCAATACGTCCGCCCTGGCGTTCCACCGCCACTACCGCCAGGAAGCATCCCTCGTTCCGGCTCGCGGTCTCACCGAAAGCCGCCGCCACAACCGCCAAAACAAGCGTCACAAGTCCCCGCCCCACACCATGCACAAGCACAGGGTCAGCATGCCCAGGTTCAGGCGCAGATGGATAAGCGGTATATCCGCCGTCCTGTCGAGAAGAGTATTCCTTCAAAAATCGAGGCGTTGATTCCTGATGCGAAGTTGTATAGAGAGTTGAGAGAGGTCGAGCAGAATATGGATGCGACAATTAGTCGCAAGCGGTTGGATATTGAGGACACTCTGGCAAAAGGCATAAAGGCAAGCACATGATACAAATCTTAATTTAGTCTGTGTGTGGACTGGTAATATTAACAACAGGCAGGAACGTAAGAAATTGAGGATCTTTATCTCAAACACTGTCGTTGATCAGCCGTGGCAGACAGTGGATCGGATCGATGAGAATGCCTTTGATTTTGACATTGGCACAATCCCTTCATGGGTCCTACGTATAGAGGGCAAGCTTCTTGAGGACACCACACCTATCGATTCTGCAAATCGTCGCAAATTCACAAGCTTTTTCCAGAGCATCGCCATCGAGCTTGATAGACCAAAAGATTTATACCCAGATGGTAATATCGTGGTGTGGAATCAACAGACGAAACCTGGTTTGCCGCCGGAGCCAATGACGGATTATGTCGATATCAAAAGGAAGGGTGATACTGACGTCAATGCTCGTATATCGTTCTACCTTGCAACGTCACCAGAAAGGTTCAGGCTCTCTCCCCCATTATCGAATGTGCTTGGCGGTTTGAAGGAGCAGACTCGACAGGAGGTTGTGATGGGATTATGGCAATATGTCAAATCTCATAATTTGCAAGATCCGGATGAGAAACGGACAATAAACTGCGATGATGCGTTACGTCAAGTATTTAATAACCAGGAACGCATCTCATTTGCACAAATGATTGAATACGCTGGCCCACACCTTTTGCCACTTGATCCGATTGTGATTGATTACACCATACGAGTGGATAATGAGTCTACTCAAGCTGAGTTTGCCTATGATATCGATGTCGAAGTGGAAAGCCCACAAAGACAAAGTCTTCAAAACGTGTTGGCGAATTGGCATAATAATCAGGACGAGATCCATGCCCTGGACGATCAGATTGGTGTCACTATTCAAGAACTCTCAACTTCCAAACTACGGAGGGATTTCTTTACACAGATGGCGCATGATCCTGCTGGCTTCATTAACAGGTGGATTGGCAGCCAATCCAGGGATCTTGAAATTGTGCTAGGTGACCACGACCTGCAGAGCGAAGAGGTCAGGCGTGCAGGATTCTACGGAGCTGAGGATTTATCAGAAAGCATTTTCTTGCTGTTGAACAGTCGGAAATAGTCGTGGTCGGAAACACGTGTATCTTTATTGCTGGTGAGTCAGCATGCCTTGTTCTACTCTAGGTTGGTTGGATGGTAAATATGTACAATAATGTATTAATGTATCTGTATTAATTAAGTAGAAAATAAGGCGCCTGATATTATGTACACTGCGTTTGATAATTTACCAACGGATATCTATTGCCGCTCTATCCATGCTCGTCCCTCAAAGTATTTTCTAAGCGCGTGCGGGATCCAAACAGCTTTTCTCTCTGGATCATAGTAATTTTCCAAAATCGCAACGATGGCTCGGGGTACAGCCATCGCGGTCCCGTTTAGCGTGTGTGCATATGTAAGCACGTTCCCACCAAGCATTACACGAGTATGCAGTCTGCGAGATTGATAGTCTGTGCAATTTGACGCAGACGTGACCTCGCCCCAGTTTTGACGACCAGGCATCCAAACTTCGATGTCGTACTTCCGGTACGCCGAAGCTCCGAGATCTGAACCGGGCATGTCTAGGACACGGGCATGCAGACCTAAGCCGCTGATTATGTCTTCCTGCAATTCACGAATCTCTTCAAGCATTTCCGCCGATGTCGGGATGCCTTCAGGAAACCCCTCATTGGACCCTGGGACCCATGTAAATAGCTCTACCTTAGTAAACTCGTGCACACGATAGATGCCTCTCGTGTCTCGTCCTCTAGACCCTGCCTCAGCGCGATAGCTCCTACTCAAGCCGACCAGCTTTACGGGCAACTCTTTTGCATCAAAAGACTTGTCACTACCCCATGCGGCAAGTGGAATCTCTGCAGTACCCGCCAGACACAATCGGCCCTCGTCGCCACTATCGGGCTCCCCGCCTGCTATAGAGATATTATATATCTGCTGCTCACCATTTGTATCCCGAGGTCTGAACCCGCACGCGTGCGCAAACTCCCGACGGACAACTGACGGTGGTACCATCATCTTGAATCCTCGTCTCCGCGCCTTGTCCAACGCGTACTGCACTAACGCCTGTTCCAGACCTGCACCATCGCCTATTAGATAATAAAATGCGTGTCCTGAAATCTTTGATGCCGTCATCAGATCAATGATGCCTAGTTGTAATCCGATATCGACGTGGTCGGCTGGCGGTTTACTTTCAAAATCAATGGGCTGGATAAATTCGTCATCATTGCGGATCGGTTTTGCCAGATCAGACGGCGGAGAACAAAGGTACTTTACAACACGCTCTTCATCGACTGGGCAATCGTCGGGGATCAAATTGGGCACTTGATCCATGTACTCATGCATCTTGCACTCCAATTCTTCAATCTCTAAGTCCACTCGATTTCCTTCGTCCTTCAGCCTCCCGAGATGTTCCAAAGTCGGCTCTTTATCCTTTGCGACACGAAGTTGCTTCTGTAAAGCTTTTCGTTGCGAATACACCTTGGTGCGATCTCTTCGGAGCTCGTTAGCCTTGGAGTACAAGTGTGCTATGAGTGGAACTGTCTTTGCAACATGTGGAAGCCGACGGACATTGCAGGACTTTATATAGAGCTCTTGATTAGCGACCAAGTGCCTAATGTTATATTGTGGGACTGCCAGCGGTGCTGGCTGCTGTCTCCTGGATGTGTCCCGCAGTTGAGCCGACGATGTAAAATGTCGCAGCCGGGTGCACCACAGTGTCCGTTGTGCTGTTCGGTACTGTTGAGCTTGCATTGGCGAAATTGAAGTTCTTTTCGGGGATAAGCACCTGTCTGGTCCACCAGATGTTCGCGTGCGCCGCAGCGTCCTTCATGAGATTACTTGACGCTTAACCCAAGCCTTCATTCGCCTCAATTGGCATTCAGCGGTATACAGTTCGCACCCTCACTGTTGTAAAGTCCAATTCGTTCTCCTTGACGGCGACTGTTGATTTAAGGGCCTGATTCTTTTTTTAATGGTCTTTCCATTTACGGTTTTAAATGGGTGCGCCATTTAGGGGTGGGGCCATTTTTCCTCCTGAGAGGTCCATTTTAGATTTTAAGATGTCAATTTGAATCTGCACGTGACTGGGATCAGATATAAAGGCTCCAATGTAATCGTCTTCGATATCGATCTCCTGCTGGGAGCGCATTGTAGAGACGTGCTACTCTGTAGATTGGTCAAAAAGGTGGTGGTGGTTTGGTAGGTTTCGTTAGCGTAGGAGTTGCAATGAAGGTCAGATCGCCATTAGCTTCTTGTATAGGAAAAGGCTGACCTCCATTTCAACTCCATTTACGCTAATAAAATGAGAGCTCCATCTAAGGTTACCTACATTCTTCTATACCTGCAAGCAGGATTAGTGGAAAGTGGCAAATATTTAGAAATCGTGACGACTGATGGCAATCTTTGTCACAAGACAGCAAGGACGAGACTGAGAACAGCATCTGGCTTTAGGATAATCTGAGATACTTGTCATTATATCACGCAACAATCAGCCAGTCTTGTCCCTTTGATTCTCCTCTCAAAAGCTATAAAGAATTCTAAGAAATAATTTAACATAACTATTCGTACATATATTTGTTACAAAAGAATTTTAATTTAACTTTAAAACAGCTCATCCAGGCTCAAGAATGTAAGACTCAGGTTCCAACAAATTTTTTTGGTCATCCAATTGATCTCACTGATTTTCGTCTACTGTCATTTCGTAGCCCTGGGCCGAGTGCACTAGGTTAGCACTAACTTCCTTCTGAAATGCCAGTCGGTCTAAAAATAACTGCTGTCTAGCCTGCTCCAGTTCTCGGCGCTCAGCCTCAAGGACCTGCTCAAGCTCCTCGAATCTGGCAAGCTTGAGTTCCAGTTTCCGCGTCTGCATGTTAACTAGAGAATTAACAAGCCTACTCATCTCCCGTTCTTCGTCAGTAGCTAGTAAGTGTGCACGAGCAGCCGCAACTCCAAGAGCAATAGAAGCTGCCTTCTTCACCGTACCATTCGTAGCATCATCCTTGTCAGTGCTTCTCTCTGTAGATTCTTCCTTAGTACTTGAATCGATCTCCATCTTGTCCTCGCCATTGGAGGCCGAAGAAACTCGAGAAGAAGCGTCGGCAATAGCGCTCTTCTTCAACTGGTCTTGAATGGTCTTCGTCATCTCTGGAAGAGCACTCTGAGCTGCCGCAGCGGCAACTTTTGGGTCGACAATACTGGCCAAAAATGCAACCACACTCATGACAGGGTTATCAGCCTGTGAGAGAGGAATGTGACTATACTGCAGCGGCCCCAATTCTTCGGCTTTGCTTTCCAAGTACGGATCTTCAATTGGCAACTGCAGGAATTTGAGGACGCACTGCTCACGAGTTCGAGACCCGACATGGTCGGCAATCGCATTCCAGTCGTCATCGTAAAGCTCCATACCCTCAAGCAACAACAAAGTCTCCTGGTCAGTCCAGTCCCGATCGCGCTCAGCTGCCAAATATGATGTGTTCTCAAACTTAACAAAGTCAGATGTCTGACTAGACGAAGGAAATCGATTCTCAAGAAAGCAATTTGCGCAAAGGTCGTACTGCTTATTCTTCATCGAGTGATATCGCACACGAGTGCAGTCGTTTCCGCAAGTGAAGCAGTTATATGTCTTCCTTGCATTGCCGTTTGGCGTGTCTGCGGCAAGAGCTGACGGTGTGTTTTCGTAGAATATCTTGCGAATTTCCAAATTCAGATCTGGCTTAATCGGTGGAGCAGCCATGGCTCGTTCAGTTGACGGGTGTGGCTGACCAGTTGAAGCAACCGCACCACCACCAGGATGGAAAGGCTGCAAACCACGTGGAGTATCTGCAATTACACGGAAGTGTCCTGTGAATGGCGGTCCAATCGCAGACGGCCGAGTTTCGGGATCAACCTGGTCGACGGTTAGTTCGCCTAGATTCTTTACAAGGTAACCGTGCCACTAACTTGGTAATTGATCAATCCCCATTGTTCCAAGAATGCATGTACTCGCATGATCGCACAAACATCACCAGCAAGATTCCGTCGGCAAGCTGTAACTGTGAGATACTCGACGGGGTTTAACCTGTAGGTATTGATCATAAAATCTCTGTAATCACGGTACACGGTCGCAGTTTTCGACCTATTTCTATTATTGAAAAATTCTGGTAAGGACTTCCGTTCAATCTCATTGATGGTATTCATGTCAAACCAAGCAGCATAAGAAGGAATAGTAACGCTGTGTGTCTGCTCAACCAAAAACGCCTTGGCTTCCTCTTCCAGCGTTCTCTTATTCACCTCTGTCGCTTCAACGACAACATTCAGCCCATTCGTATTAGCAGGAGCTTCTCCATTTGTGACAGTTTGAGATTGCACAGAGAGCTTGGTTGCTGATTCGTCGACGTCCATTGAGTCAAGGCCCTCTTGCTGTGTCTCTTGCTTTGGCTGTGTCTCTGGTGCGGCTTCTTCTGCATGAGCGTGTGGCTCATTAGTACCGGCGGAAGTAGTCACAGCATTCTCCATTGCAGGGGCATCCGGAATTTCTGTATCGCCATCTACTGCCTCTCCTTGCTTCGTAGATTCCATCGACTCGTCAGACTCTGGTCCAACCACAGGCAATGCGTTAGCAGTTTCTACTGACGATTTAGCGTTGGACTCTGTGGACAAATTCTCTGAACGCTCTTCACTAGCGAGTGCTTTGCCAGACTCTGCAATCGCAGTCTTCGATTCAGAGTGCGTATCAAGTTCGCCAGTTGGGCCCTCATCAGTAAGGGTGGCAGGTTCGGCAGTTGATTCATTGCTTTCTGGGACCTCTGCTGCTGCCCCCATGGTAGATTGTTCGGTAGTCGCACCGGAAGGTGCATTATCAGTACTTTTCATGGTAACGTCTGTGGATTCCAGATCAGGAATTGGGTCTGTGGCGGGATTCTCAGATACTGCAGGAGCAGTTTGCTCTGACGGCTGCTCTGGCGCCGGGACCGTATCCATTGTGTGAATGTCGCAGAATTTAGAGGTAAAATTCGCAGCTAGTGATGGGCGATTGGCAGATGAAGTCAGGTTCAATTGGGTCGTGTTTTTGGTGATGGATGGATATATTTCATGGTGTACTGCGCACAGTATGCGGCGATGAGAAAATGCCAAGCAATGCATAAATGACGCATTCAATGGTAGTTGTGGCTGCAACCGCGGATTTGGTATGACATTCCTATTGTACCCTAACCCCATCCACACCCAAGAAAATCACGGGGACAAACGACTAACTTCATTTGAGATCTATTATTGACCATCTCTGACGCGAGCGGTCCATAGATTGTCATAAAACTAAATCTACGGCTATTAGTTCTTACTGGCTTACAGCAAAATAAGTATCTAAATGGTTCTTTTCCACCTGACCTCAGGTCTGGGACGGCCACCATTAGTTCGTGCTGCTTCTACCATAAGGCGCACATTCTCGTCACTTGTAATTCTCGAGTCAGGATCGCCGGGTTATTCTGTCCTTACTGCTGCATCGAAGATTGGCGGCCCGATCTCTGTTCTGCTCGCGGGATCAAAAGCCTCTGTCGTGGCTGCGCAGGTGTCAAAGGTTGAAGGTGTTTCCAAGGTTCTTACGGCACCCAGTGCAGAATATGACCATGTATGTATCTTGTTGTTAGCTGCTCAAGCTGTCTTTCTACCCCAGCGTATGTTAGTGGCATCATATTATCAAGCGGAGTCTAATAATTGAATCACAGGGTCTCGCGGAGAAATTAGCCCCACTTATTGTCGAGAATGTTAAGGGCGGAAGCTACACGCATGTTTTCGCTTCCGCCTCTGCATTCGGTAAGAATGTGCTGCCTCGGGCCGCTGCTTTACTCGACGTTCAGCAAATCAGTGATATTACGGCCGTTCAGTCGGTAGATACCTTTGTCCGACCTATTTATGCCGGCAATGTGATCGCGACCATCAAGTCCAAGGACCCTATTAAGTTCATTACTGTTCGTGCTTCTGCGTTTCCTGAACCGGCTACCTCTACAACCCCTGCACCCATTGAAGATGCTGTGGATCCATCAGTAAACTCGAAGACTACTTTCGTGTCAGAGGACCTCGCCAAGACTGAGCGACCTGATCTTGGGTCGGCGAAACGCGTGGTTTCAGGTGGTCGTGGTCTTAAAGACAAGGAGAGTTTTGATAAAATCATCTATCCACTGGCTGATGCTCTCGGTGCAGGCGTTGGTGCCAGTCGCGCAGCCGTTGATTCCGGATTTGCCGACAACTCTTTGCAAGTCGGCCAAACTGGCAAGGTTGTCGCGCCCGATCTTTATGTTGCTGTTGGTATAAGCGGTGCGATCCAGCACCTCGCTGGTATGAAAGATAGCAAGACAATTGTTGCTATTAACAAAGGTACGTAATGTCAATATGTAATATTGATTGTCAAGTGAGCATAATTAATAGCTGAGCAGATGCGGATGCACCTATTTTCGAAATTGCGGACGTCGGACTCGTTGCCGATCTTTTCGATGCACTCCCGGAGCTGACTGACAAGATAAATAAATTAAATAATTAAGTGCCATTAGTTAAATTATCCGTTAAGATTATTATCGCAGCTTGATCATATGGGTATTTCTTTCTGGTATACATTGATGTCTTTAAAGGAAGAACAATAAATCTGTAATATAGATCTCTTTAATACGATGTACAAACTTGACCAGTTATTGGCAGATTGCGCAGTCAGTAGTTTTCGGATTCATTTGTCGACCGAACAATATTATCTGTTTCAAGAGCACGTGAAGTCTAGGTCTACCACATTATTGACGGTCCAGGATTAGCAACGGAGAAGACGGTATGGTTAGTGCCCCTACTTGGCAGATTTCTGGAAGAAAGCGTTACAGCATTTTAAATGGCCACTTTAATCCAATCTTATCATTATCATTCCGAATGAGAATTGGCTTGCATGATGAAAGTTTATATGCAAAAAGATTAGACATCGAGGCGTGATGCGCGCGAGTTAACTGCCCCGGGAAAGTTTAAAGTTGACTTTAGTTAGGAAACGTGACCAAGGCGTAATCACTGGGGCCAGGAACGATTATACATAGCCACACCCCGACCCTCGCCTCCGAATGATGGCAACACCATCGTCAGTCGCCCAGGATCATCACTATTTGCCTGTCCTCCTACATGAGTTCCGGAGTTCCTCCTGCAGGCCCGCCCCCGAGTGCCGCTCCGTCGGTGCCCGATGGTATGTATTCGGTTTCATCTCGAATTTCTTGGCGAACATGCTGACTGATCTTGCGATCACAGGCTGGATTGCCAAATATGACACGAACTACAACACGTAAGCAATATAAAGCTTTTGTCTAGGGGTACGGCTTATAAGGACAACAAGCTGATGCATGATTAGCTATTACTATGTCAACATGACAACTGGAAAATCGCAGTGGGAAAAGCCTCCGGGTGCAGACCTGCCACCCGCGTATTCCGCTACTCAAGAACGGAAGAATAATGACCAGCAGGTGCCCCATCAACCTCGAGGACCCTTAGACAACCATGGTGAATATCCTGGCGGACAGCCTAATCCACAGAGTTATCCGCATCCACATCCGCAGGGATATTACCCGCAGCAGCAGGGATACCCACAGCAGGGACCCCAACAGGGATACCCGCCACAGGGATATTCGCAACAGGGATACCCGCAACAGGGATACCCGCAACAAGGATACTATCCACAACAGGGATACTATCCGCAACAAGGATACTATCCACAGCAACAGCCTGTTTACGCACAGCAGCAACAGCAACAACAACAACAACCGCGCCGTTCTGGAATGGGAGCGGGAACAGGCTTGGCACTTGGTGCGGCTGGAGGCCTTCTCGGAGGTATGTTACTCGCAGATGCCATGACTCCGGATGTCGTTGTTGTGGATGAGGGTCCTGGTGACTACGGTGGAGATTTTGGTGGAGGGGGATTCTTCTAGATTCTCGTGTGTCGGTCAGTCTTATGTGGAATGGGTATGAATAACCTAGAGAAGTAATATGAGCATGAATGCCATGTATACCGACGAAGCGGGGTTGACACAGGCGGTCTTTGAAGGATTGGACTGTAGGGTTTCACAGTTTTAAGTGCAGTTTCGCCAATTTCCGTGTTGCACGGCCATTAATTTTTGTTAACGGGTTTGGAAAGCAAAGACAGCCACATGAAATTATGTATCGCAAATTCCCACCGACAGATGCTGCAATGCTCCGGCCTTCTGCTGAGAGCTCTCTTAGGATCGAGTTACAAGTATTTGAGGACCTTATGACATAATTTGATATTACTACGTATATAATTCTGGTGCCGTTCCGAAAAAATTCCCACTTCAGTAGGAGCAGGTCGCTGGAACAAAACGCCAGTACTAGATAAACTAACTACCTCACACCCAATCAGCTAAATGTCAGAATGCGTAACCAACCTTACGGCTTACGATAAGTGAAAATCCCTAACTTATGGTAAGGGTATACTACGCATCTCGCTGCGGCGATTATGCAATAATGAGAAAACCCTAGGGTTTAATATCGTAAACCTTGCACGCGTTCGCGTCGCGTCCGCTGCTGCGTCATTTTCTTAAGCGTCACAACCGGCTCTGCTTCGGCGATCGCATTTACCTTGCCTGTTTACGACGTTAGTATGTTATAGGGACCACTAGAAGGTCGATGACAATGGAAACTAGTAATCCTACAGCGGCGACGCTGAATGGACAAGGGCGTAAAGAAGAGTCTGACACAGATTCTGTGGAATTGCTTACTCCGCCAGCTACATCATCACCAGAACCAATATCCGAGGTACTACATCCGGGCAATTCTTGGCAATATGCTAACTTGGGACAGGAACAAAGACAGTTTAACGCTCTCGATAATGACAAGAAACTTGCTCGTCTCCGATTTTTAATTGAACGATCCAAGGTTTATTCCTCAATTCTGTCTGACCGACTTCTCCAGCAACAGCAAGAAAAGGCGAAGGCACAGGCTCTCACAGAAAAGAAATCTCGACACAAAGAGGAGAAGCCAAAATCCGCCGGTGTTTCTTCAATCGAGACGCGAAGTCGCGGCAGCGACAAACTTGCGGCTAAAGTTAGTCCTGCGAAGAGCCCTAGGAAGTCTAAGAGCAAGCATTCGAGCTACAGTATTGCCGACTATTTGTCCAAAGATGTAAGAAAATTGGATTAATGAAAGCGGATGAAGTACGCAATCATTTTCTGAACATCAATTAGGATCTTGACTCTACGAAGAACATTTCCCAGGCGCTCCGGGAAGCGGCGACAGAAGAACATACGGATACAAAGCCGTTGTCCCATCCACTTTCTGCATCAGCACGTCAACCTTCTCTGGTAACCGGCGGTGTTCTCAAAGACTATCAGCTTGCCGGTGTGGAATGGCTTATTTCTTTGTACGAAAATGGACTTAATGGCATCCTTGCTGATGAAATGGGTCTTGGGTGAGTCCTCTTTCTCAGGTTTGTGGTTATATAACATTACTAAAGACGACATAGGAAAACATTGCAAACTATTGCATTTCTAGCGTTCCTACGAGAAAAGGGCTCATTTGGCCCATTTCTGATCGTCGCTCCGCTTTCAACACTGACTAATTGGGTAAGTGAAATCGAGCGTTTCACACCATCTATTCCCGCACTTCTCTATCATGGCACTCCTGAAGAGCGCGCTGATATGCGTGACCGGATTCTATTTAAGAAAATCAGCGAGAAATATCCTCTTGTGGTTACAAGTTACAACATAGTCATGAACGACCGAAACTTATTGCGCAAACTACAGTGGAAATATATTATCATTGATGAGGGTCATCGAATCAAAAACATGAATTGCAAACTGATCAAGGAACTTAAATCGTATGATTCAGCGAACAGACTACTTCTTACAGGAACACCCTTGCAAAATAACCTAGCAGAACTATGGTCTTTGCTGAATTTCTTATTGCCAGACATCTTCCATGATCTGGAGCTTTTCCAGAGCTGGTTCGATTTCTCAGCACTAGAACGGGAAAATGGACCTCAGGAGATCATTGACGAGGAGAGTAGAAGTAATATTGTGTCGAATCTGCATGCAATTTTGAAACCCTTCTTGCTCCGGCGGTTGAAATCTGACGGTAGGTGAAACAACGTTTTCTTGTTATCACTGGCTGACTTTGGTTACAGTCGAATATTCATTACCGCCAAAGCGAGAGTACGTCATATATGCGCCGATGACGGCTACGCAGCAAGAGTTTTATCGACATTTACTAGCTCATGACATGAAAGACTATCTACAGGAAAGAATCTTGGAAACCAGTGGCACCAAGCGCAAATCCGGGGGACGACTTCGCGGGCAAAACAAGAAACTCAAAGTTAATTCTGGAAAGGTAACTGTTAGCAGTCCGCCATTATCAGACAACGATGAGACTGGCCATGTCCGGAAATCAAAGAGGCGAGCAGCCACGAAGAGCGCTGGTAGATATAAGGAGCTTTCCGATAGGGATTACTTCAAAGCATTGGAGCATCCCGAGGAATTCATAGATGTCTATCCATCACCTTCCGATAACGAAGACAAAGATGAAGACGAAGTGCATGCCAGAGAAGTGGTGAAAGCTAGTATGTTGAAATCTGAACCGTACGACTTGATATGTAGACTAAGAACTCCATAGGTAAAGCTGTCAATAACAAAAAGCTTCAGAATTTGATCATGCAGCTTCGTCTAGCTTGTGATTCTCCGCACTTGTTCTACACTCCATGGGACGACCCATACGGCAAAATCGAGGTCCCCAACGAATCCATTGTCAATGACTCTGGCAAGATGCTTCTGCTGGACAGACTTGTTCCAGAACTTTTCAAGAGAGGTCATAAGGTTTTGATATTCAGTCAATTCAGAAATATGCTAGATATTATTCAAGACTGGGCCGAGATTCTTCGAGACTGGAAAGTGTGTCGTCTCGATGGACAAGTTAAACAGGAGGACCGCAAGGTCGCGATAGACAACTTCAACAGTGATCCGGAGTACAAGCTATTTCTGCTCTCAACTCGAGCTGGCGGTCTCGGTATAAACCTCTCTTCTGCTGACACAGTTATTTTGTTTGACAGCGATTGGAATCCTCAGCAGGACCTGCAAGCCATGGATCGCGCTCACAGGATTGGACAGACCAGGCCGGTTATTGTGTATCGTCTGGCAACAGCAAATACCGTTGAACAAACTATGCTTGAAAAGGCTGACACAAAACGCCAGCTTGAAAAGCTGGTCATTCAGAAAGGAAAATTTCGAAGCTTTACTGGCGCTTCCAAGACGGCTAACACTGAAGATGAGATAGCTACATTGTTATTAGGAGACAGCGGGTTGGAGAAATTCGTGGTTAAAGAGAGAGGTGATGTTATTCTTTCAGATGAGGAGGTAGACGTGCTGTTGGACAGGAGCGATGAGGCTTATAACAACTATGGACGCCAAGACCAAGGAAGATTCAGAATTGTCGACACCGCCCATTCCGGCAAGGCTGACGTCCTTGGTTAGTTGATAAGCGGGCTTGTTGAATTAGGTAGCATTTTTGTGATAGATTCGATGCATTGAGTATTTCAGAGGGGATACATAAACGCGAGACGTCATTTATTTTTTGGAGTCGTTATTGGAATTGCGCGAGAGAGGAGTTTAGTAGACAAGTTTTTACAAATGTCAAATTAGTCTTGTTTCCACAAACAAAGTGGTTCCAAATTCGGCTATCATTACAAGCATATCACCCTACACTGTCAATAATCGTAACATGGAGCATTGCCAGCCCTGAATCCTCAATGCTGTAACTCCCCGTCCAGATCCTCATGCCTTACCAATCTAAAAAGTTCCAAAAATGCTCCATGAATACTGAAAACGCTATCCCCTAGACTGCACCCTATAGGCCTATTCGTGTTTTGTATTCTTTCAATCGGGTCATTACTTCTGACCCGTTCCACAATTCCGACTGTACATCCGCCCCAGCGAGTGTAAGTTTTGCAATGCCCACTTGTTCTATTGATAGTCCCGCCGCGACGTTGCCGTATATTGACGCCTCTATTATGTCGCCATTGGAAAGCACATAACCGGCGCACATGCCTCCGACAAAAGTGTTTCCAGCTCCAGTTGGATCAATGACGCGGTCGGGAAACGGCGTATGGTAAGCTTCTAGCCACAATTTTCGCTCTTTCGACAAGACAAAACAGCCTTGGGCGCCTGCCCGAATGACTATGGCAGCATCTTGTCTCATGAACGGCAAAAATCGCAGAGCAACTGATTCAATAGCTTCCTTTTCAAACGGCTCCGGGAGGCCAAAGAAGGCAGCAGCCTCTGCAGCATTTGGAGTCAGAATCGACACCATTGGCAGAGCAGCGAGACATGCACCGAGATGCTCTGGCGTACATAAATCTGGGACCGGCTCCCAGGCAATTACAGGTAACGGCAGGTCCTTCTTTAGAGAATTCCTCTGTTCTATTATTCCGTTAATGAGATCCTGGGCTCTGTCTGGGGAGCTTATAACGTGAAACGTTCGGGACTCCAAAAGCTTGGTACCAATGATATCTTCTACTACTATCCGTTTCTTGGGTGTCACATATCGAAATGCTATATTAGGATTAGCTGTCGGGCGTGTTACTGAACTCAAGCCAATGTTTACCTCTAAAGTCATTTTCTCCATATCCATTCCACCCTCGTGTAGTTAATCTTGTTTGGTCTTCTCGAAAGATCATTGTAGTCTGCAAACTAGACAGTTCCTTTCGGACTACGCCTGGAAAATCACTTCCGGCATCTACGCACCATCCAACCCCCTTCGACAAAGGTTGCGGCAAAAAATATCGCGCACCAAAGGCTGCATATGTTCCAGCACCTCCAATGACGTTGTATTGACTTGTACCGTCAGGATGATGTATCTCGTCTATTATAAACATTCCAAGGCTGGTAAATATCATTTCATGCTCATCTGCTTCTGAAGATGAGGAATTTCGTAGGCTAGCATTTATATCAGTGATCGTCATTATTATGAATCTATAAACGTGACAAATCCCTATAACATTTCGAAGATATTAGCGACAATTCGGCAACAAAGTCTATGAAGTATGAAACACCCATCTAGCAGCAATGATGTTACCTACAAATGGCTCGAAGACGTGGATACCAGCCTATATGTACTCGGCGTCCGAAAATGCGACCAAAATTCGCGGGTAACAACCACGAGACGACTTACACGGGATTATTTTTGAGCCTAATACGGTGCGGCTCAGGCTGATAGCTGCCAACCTACGCATAGAAGTCGCTCAATACATTTTACATTTTTTCGCGATGGATGCCTACCTATACTCTAGCTAGAGAATTATTCAAAGGAACAAGGCGAACTGCTAAAGCCTCGCATCGTGGCAGCAGATTGGGCTTGCGTACTGTCACGTATACCCCGTGCTTACCGTCCTTATTCGTTTGAATGGGCGGCTCAGCTCGTCGGGGTTAACATGCCTTCTTCGATTCTTGATTTACCTACAGAGACATTGGTTGATATTTTTCTGATCGTCGTTCTGTCAACGGATTGCCCAGAGTCATGTGGGAGTGCAAGAAGCAGCAAAGAGTCTGACCCAGACATTGTGGCATCAAGTGGGCTTAATGTTTCGAATGCTCCACCAGGGTAAGTGGTGGTCACACCTTCAGATTCGTCATCTAATACTCCATTTGATCCAGTACAATCTACCCTGTGTATTCCTTGGGCCTCGTGTGTAAACGGTTCTATTCGGTGATTTATCACCCAGCCCAGGACGTTCGCATTTGGAAGTCCATAGCGATATCTCTCGGCCACGACCAGTCTTTGGTTCTGGGTAACATACTGAAGTCCGCAACTTCGTCAATTTTGCCACAGGCGTCGTGGCGCAAAGCTGCGTACGTTGCAGCAACGTGGAATAGACCTTTCAAACCAGCAGTTGGCGCTGCAGGATGGGCGCGCGTGAAGTCTGTGAAGGCAGTGTCAAAATCGTTACAGCCGCCTTCTGCGCAAGGGATCACTCGAACGTTTGACTTAGCTATGCCTGGCCAGGGAAGATCTGGACCAACATATGTCACAGCTGAACCATCTGCTAAGGATGGAGGAAAACTATTGACCCAGCTGATTCACTCAACCGAGCAAAATCCTCGGTCCGTATCTACCATGTGGGGTATCGTGTCACCAGAAATGTCATCGGGCAAGGTTATTTTACGAGGCGCGGACCAAGATATATCGACAATGGATTTGTCACTGCCCAATCAAAGCAACCTCGTAGTGGAAGAATGTACATTCCTTGCCGACGATGGTGATGTAGCTCTGGGATATGAAATATCGCGATACTCCGCGTCGACTGGGCAAAACGATCGAATATGGAGATTACCAGAACCACCTCCAGAGCGATATGTGGCAAACGGTGATTTGTTATTGGCACTATATTCCCCGAATATGGTCTTCTTCTGGACAGGTTCTCCTGATAACCCTGCTCGATTGCAATGCTACCGAGCAGTGTCCCCTCTACACTTAGCGTCCACATCTGGCTCAAGTACATCGTCTACATATTCGTCTTCAGTTTCAATTTCCGGATTGACTGTTAGTGCCCCGAAGTCATTGTCGGCGCAGTCACTTTCAGTTGCAAGTTCACGTAACGAAATTTTTGCTGCGTGCCACAATGGCAAATCAGAATTGCTATGGGATATCAACTTGTCGCGGGATTGGAGCAACGACAGTCCGAGAGAGCAATTTTGTGTTGTCCGAAATATGAAAATGACATCTCGCTATGCCGTAGTTCTCGTCCATTGGTATCCTACAAGTTCGATGCACAAGCTATCAGGAACATCGTTTCGCATTCTAGATCTAGCGACAGGGGAGACGAAGAATGTACTGACGTTTAATCAGCCGGACCTCTCGCGGCCATATCCGATGTTTACTACCGTTTCAGATCACGATTTTGTCGTCACTGATACTCACATTGCCTCGGGCGGTCCATCCGGAGAACTATACGTCTGGAACTACCATACGCAGAATACGCCACTCTATACAATTCCTGAACCAGAGACGAAAAGGCTGACGCGAGCTGTGGGTTCGTTTGCGCCTATGTATAACAATCTTACTGTCTCAATAGATGGAAAATATTTGGTTGCTGCTGCTAATAATCGTATCACGGTGTGGAATATGTTCTCCAAGAAACTAGAAGGTGTGTATCATAATGGGCGAAAGGTCACTAAGCGAGATTTGTATCTGCGAAATCCGTTCGACAATTTCCGAACCGGCATCTGGATTTTGTACCGGGATTGGCGTCAAAAGAAGCGTCGAGCCACAAGTCTTGAGTGCCTTGTCAGTGACGACATCTTTGTCGAAGAGTATGAGCTAGTGAGCGAGAAGTTCAAGTATATCACGGAACCGTTCAGAAAAGGCGAGATAGAACCCGATTTTACAGAAAGACGCGGATTGATTAGCAGATATATTATGTCGACCGATCTCTTTGTTTTATTTGAAGCTATAAGTTTTTGGATTCGTTGGCTGTTGATCACAGTATGGACATATGGCTATTTTCTACTGGTAGGAGGAGAGAAAATGCATTCGATCACTGAGGACAGCGGTGACGTGGCTAGAAGCGCTGCAGACATTGTACGCAATGGCAATAATGGCATTGGCGAGGAAAATGACATGAATGATGATACTCATCAGCAGTAATGGCTAATGCGCTTTCTATGGTTTTCTATTTGTCAAGGTGTTTGGGATTTGGTCATCGTACATGTTTTCGGGAGATACATTAACAAGGGCATTTATATGGGCATCTAATGGACTTTGGCGAACTTATACATCAATAAGGACTGATATACTATTATCAATGATTTAAGCTTAGCAGTCGATTTAGATATCCTTATACTCATAAACAATCAATAATTGCAAAATCTTAGAAGTACACAACATTAGATAACCTTAACTGTATAACCACATTTGCAAGACTAATAAGAGTTAAATCTTCCTAAGTCTAGTATACATTTTGCATCAATCAAATCCTCGATATCGTATAAAGCAAATCTTTTATGCAAACCGCTCGTCGTCACTTTCCTGTCCATTCGTCACCGGAATCCGGCGCCTTCTTACCCTTCTTCTTGGAGCCACTCTCGCTAGACTTCTTCCGCTTCTTGCCGCCACTGCTGCTAGCAGTTGATACAGACGCGGGCTTTTCAGCCGGAGTCGCCTTCAACTTTGGAGTTTTAGCTTTCACCAAGTGTGGTAGTCGCTCGAGCACTCCCTCGGGCAAGAACGTCGCGTGGGCAATCTGAATGACTCAGTGAACTGGACATGCACGATATTTTTGAAAAGTACTTACCTTTTGGGCAAAAGATGCAGAAGGCATCGCTCGGAATAGGTCAGCCGGTAAGGACACTTTTCCTGGCCATGTTTGCATAGACCAATTATGAGCCTCCTCGAACTGTCTGATTATCGCCTGTGCAAGGTCTGATATATAATAGAGATTCTAAAAATCAGTCAGTTGGTAACCACCGAGATAGATGCCTCGTAAGACCTCGTAAGCAACACTCACCTCACTAGTCTTCTCGGAAATAGCATCGCGGACTTGCTTGACGCGCTGAGCGAAGTAGAAAATTAGCGAGATATTTTGCTCCGAGACTGTTGCATTCATATAAAATATGATGTATTGAGCAAAATCTAGCAGGTCATCGACATCAGTTCCGTAGTCTGGGTGATGGGCGAGCATATGCAATAGTCGCGCAAAACACCGTTCCATTACTATCGTCTTTTGCTGTTGCTGCTTTGTCAGTCGAGCTTTTATCCAGGTGACAAGCTCATCTTTAACATCTTCCTCAGGCTCATACGCCACTAAGAACACAATCGGTATGTACTTCTCAGGTAGGGAGTCAGCGGCTAGATACCGTTTTAGCTTGTCGATGAAAGCTTGGCGGACTTGAAAATCCCTATCTTGAACCAGGTATGCCAAGTGGTTGATATCTTGCGGTTGGATCATCTTTTCGTAAACGGGTATCTTGGCAAGTTTGAGAAGTAGAAGTCCGCCAGCTAATCGAAGCCTGGACTTAAAATGAACACTTCCGTTATATTAGTAGAGCCGACAACGCTCGATACAATGTATGGACGATCACTTACGGAGTATCTTGCGTCTTCGACATTTCACCGGAGCCGACAATCAAACAATTCAGCAGTTTCAATACAGGTTGCGCAATCTCGTTTGCTGCCTCAGCCTCCTCAGCAGCACGCAATCGATTGACCAATATTCGCAGTGCTAAAATCTTTGCTTTACAGTCATCTTCCAGGTGATTGTCGTCGACCCAGTCCTTATCGTCTTCTGAGGCCCTCACCCGATTCTTCAGAAGCACATCCTTGATTAAGAAGGTCGTAATTTTGTCAATCTCGGGCTCCACAATTGGGGATGCACCACGGACTAGTTCTGCAAGGATAGCCAGTTGAGTGAGAAAGGCCGGATCTGACATGTCGAACTTCGTTGCGACCGCTAGCAAATCACGAGCATACATGTCTTTCTTTCTACTCTGCAGTATAATGTTAACAGCGTGCTTTGCTTCTTCGGGTGATCCACTGGTGGCAAAGTTCGCAAGAGCCTCAAGGAACTGGCGTTCTTGTGGCATGTCTCCGGGGAAGCGTTTGGCGAATCCAGCACAAGCTTTTAAAGTGTCCACGCTTCCGTTGAATCCAGGGTGGTTTTGCTGAATCTCCTGTGTCAAATCCTGAATATGCGCCTTCAGGACAGCCGGCATCGACGTGGATATATCCTGACATTCTGATTAGAAGATCCATATATTGACGAGAAATCTCTTACTTTAAGCAATTCATGAGCTACTGCACTAAGCCCACCATTGGTACGTTTTGACGCCTCCACAATAGGCGGGATATTGCTTCTATTGTAGAATATCAAGCTGCTACGATACATAAGCGGCATTAGCGTCTCGAGAATACTCGATATGCTTTGCCTATTCGATATCTCGGTCTATGATTCAGTGAGTTAGTACTGCCCGAGTCATTTCAGAGTCTGGTGAGATTTTTGTACTAACTAGAGCCTTATGAACAGTCTTGATATCGGACTCAGAAGTGGTACAGTCCTTGATGAGCTTGTAGACTCGTCGATCGTTTATCATGTAGAATTTTGTCATGTGAGCCTCGGTCTTTGCCGGGTCAGGAAGTTGCTCGCCCATCCACTTTACAAGGCGATCAAGTTTGCCCTTCAAATCTTCGCCATTTTCGTCTTCTATCACACCACCCTAAATAAGTCAGTAGGTGTTGCATTCAAAGTAATCTTAACAAGATTAATCCATAGCATACATTGTATTTCTCGCACAGCTCTACGTATGTTCGTAAGATTTGAGCCATCGTTCGTTGTCGTATAGGAATCGCGTTAAATGCTTTCCTAGGCTTCTCATCCAGATATTTGACCACTGTAAGCATTCGAGTAACTCTCTTAACATCGTCTGCCTCAAAAGGCATCA
Organism: Lipomyces sp. NRRL Y-11553; assembly: GCA_003705905.2. Lineage (NCBI taxonomy): Eukaryota > Fungi > Ascomycota > Lipomycetes > Lipomycetales > Lipomycetaceae > Lipomyces > Lipomyces sp. NRRL Y-11553. The sequence goes on along the minus strand of PPJW02000032.1, from coordinate 96,685 downwards.
ATTGTTCATATATGCAGTAGTCACTCAGCACAGTGGTTTCCTTATTATTTAGGTAAAATATCTCAAATATTCTAGATGGAATCCAAGCCAATTGAGCTATGATTTCTTCGTCATTCGCAGCACTTGTCGGTATTAGCTGACATCAACCAGTCGTTGGGGGCCGGCCACTTACATATCTTCATAGGCAACATCGTAAATGTTTCCGAGTACTTTGATTGCTTCGGCACGCACAGCAAACTTTCGGTCCTTGGCACGTTCGGCAAGATTGTTGAGCACTTGTTCGTTCTTAAATTTCCGTACGATATACTTGTAGTCCAGATTTCCGATTGCTTTGCATGCTGCCAAACGAACTTTGTCATCATTATCGATAAGCTTAGCAGCGAGCCCTTCAACCGTTCCCTTGACAATATCTGTACGGTTACCTATAATAAATGCACATCCTTCAGCCCATTTTGCTCGGACTGACGGATTCTTATCGTTTTGCCGTCCAAACCAAGCGTCCCAGCATGTCGGATGAGCCGAAATAAAGTTCACACGGCCGGGAATGTCTCCTGCAATCAGTCCGACGGTATCAGTTGCCATAATTCTCATCTGTGTATTATCAACGAAAATCTCTTGTTCGAGCTGAGGAATTACATTCTGTAAAACTTCCGGCGCTGCTTTCCATATCATGACAATAAGACTGTGAGCCTTCTTCAACTCTTCCAAGTCAGTATCAGATATATCATCGGCCGAGGATTTTGTTGTGATGTCGTAGATAATATCTGTAAAATATTGTGAGATGTGTCGCGACATTCGATCACTACAATTAATGCAAATAGTCTTGGCTATATTATACGCCGGGGGAAGCTGATATAATGAAGTCTGCACTTTTGACCCTTTGCTATTATTGCTTGCTCTGGGTTTATCTTCGGCTGCCTTTGCGCGTAAGAACTGAGCGAGGATGAGTGTAACCACTTCCGACGGGATTGTAGGTGCCTCTTCGATTAATTGGACTAATATTTCTCCCATGTGGAACTCAAGATTTTTAAGTCCATCAGGCCTAATGATTCCGTGTTAAATGATTAGGATATAATAAACGGCACGTTCACACAACACGTACTGAACGATGTCGAAAAACATCGTGAAGATATCCGCCATTAGGTCTTCGCCATTTGGCAAGTCCGAAACAAGCACTATACTTTTGACTTGTGACAAGCTTTCTAGCAAATAACAATGCTGCATAAAGTAAGGCGACTCCGGATCAGTGAGACCCTTCAATTGAAGCACAAAATGCTCGAAAATGCTCTGATATCGATTCGTTAGCTTTACACATCGTCCGGATAGCCTTGTAGCCATCGCACTCACTTGAAGCTGAGTAGCAGTGTATGGCGCGTCTGGTGCATATAGACGTAAAATGTCCGCCAGACAGCAAGCTACGTACGCGCGCACGCCCTTATCCCTATGGTGAAGTAGATTGTTTGACACTAAGTCCTGCGCTACTTTATCAACAGTTTTTAGGTCCACCGAACCTTGATCAAACTTGGAAAGCTCGACGTGGACAGCCTATGAATGGTATTAAGCACCGCATGCTAAGCGAAATAGATCTGAAAGTGCGTACCTGTAGCCTCTTCAAGAGCTCCGAAACCGCAATAGGTTTACTAGCTTTTGGAGCAAGAGGCTGATCAAATTTGAGCCGCTCCCAGGACTGAACGGCCGGCATTTCTATATAATGTTGTCACGATCTGGAGTGGGTGTAGTAGTGCCCGCCGCTTGACCTGCGTGTTAAATTGACGATCACGCAGTTCCTGTAAGATTTCGACTCTTTCAAAATAGGTCAATTGCAAGTATGGTGCTGTTAGTTCCTAACGAATCGGATGTGTGGGCTGGATACAAAATCTAAACACATATAGACATCCAAGGTGATAATGATGTCTCTGTGTTGGTGCACATTATAATTGGGAAGTTACATGACGCGCAGTTGACGCGTCGGATCACGCGTGGTGGATCAAATCACAACATTGACCAACATTGTGACTCGACAGGTGAACATCAATTATTACACAAGGCTTTAAATAGTTATTGTATCTATCAATTATGATACAAGAGACTGAATTCTGTCTTTAAGCATTCCGCAAAAGCTTTCAAAGACAATCGGATCAGACCCGTAACTCCAATGCAGCACACAACGTGTTATCTCTGTCTTAACAGCGTATTCGACGAATATTCTGAATCCAAAGCCAATCACTTCACGCGCGATGCTTTGCCCAACATGATCATCGTCCTCACTGTCCCGCCGCCTTTTTCTGCGAAACTTGCGTGACCACACGTTACCCTGGCTCGAATACCCTACGATATAGGATTTCGCGTGGTTTCGTTGGCGTAGCTTCTCTAGTTTCATAAACTCTCCAAAATCAGCCTCCAACATTGACAACACTTTGTCCAAAAGATGACTACTATCAGTTCCATCGGCGAGACGCAGGTTTAAAGTAAATCCTGTTGCCGGCGGTAGCAGTCCTCGCACAGCTGCAGACGGCACCGGCTGTTCGGGCCTGGCCAGATCTGGCGGCAATCTGCTGCAACCAAACCTCCACGCAATAGCCCACCGTCTAGTGTGCTGCCCTTGAATAAACTCCGCGACTGCATAGTTCGAGATTCTATGTTCCCGAAGCGTACCAACAACGATTTTCAAACTGTCCAGTTTACCAAGCATGCTGGTGTACCAAGTGTTCCCACTGCTCGCATCGATACGGAACAGTTCGATGCTCTCATCAATCATACGTTGCACGAATGTCGCCTCGCCTCCGGGAGTAATCATTTCCTCTGGTGTGGCAGCTGTAAAACTATGCGCGGAAGTGACTTTGAGAGACTGAGACGCATTGTAGTCTGCCGACGAAGAATAGAAAGGTGGATTGCACATTGTGAAATGGAAGTATTTGATTGCATGAGATTCACGGAAAACACGGTTGGGTAACAAAAGGTCGGCAGGTGTTGTTTTAACTACCAGAATCCGCTCTGTGAGTTTGTTCCTGGCGACTGCCTTAGTCGCATTTGAAACAGCTAAGTCGTCGACGTCTGGGCATTGTTTAGTTGTGGGATTGTGGTGATGTAGAACCTCGGTCAACCTTACCGGTCGCTGTGAAATTCCAGTTCGTCCGAAGACGACAACCCAATAACGGATATATGCAGGATGTTCCTGTGCCACTAGGAAAAATATATTGATTACTATCTATGATCGAGAGTCTGCAGAAGGGTTTACGTACATATCCAACCCCCAGATTGGTGCGTCCTGGTTGACTTTGTTCGAATCACAAGTATCTGCATCTAACAGGTCTTGCAACCACAGAATATAGTTTAATCGATTGGCTACCTGTTTAAGCATACACCGTCAGATTGATACACATGTGAGAAATACTTAAATTTTCAATATTAATTCGAAATCCTACCCTCGGACAGAGTCGATCTGGTAGCAATTCGACTTCGATATCAAAGTCTTCGTGCAACAGTGCCTCCGTAAGAGCACTAAAAAACGTAAGCGAATTGGTTATAAAGAACGTATAAGGCTGAAAAAGGCATACCAAACTGCTTCCGGATCACTAAAATCAATTGTCGCGTCATCCCGCAGACTGTAATAGGCCTGTCAGTAATAAATGCGAGACTCATTAACATTATCCAAACTCACAATCCGGCAAGCTTCACATACGACTCAGCTAACGCCTGGAAGTCCGGAGGATTCTGGGCGTAGGGATTGCGTGGATGCATGATGAGTCTTCATGCTAGCAACGTCACTAAATAAGCCGACACTCAGAGATAATATTTAGAACTGCGAATCCACTGGCTAACTACTTGAATGGACCACGTCAAATCAACCTCATCATATTATGAGGTACGACTTATGAAGTCGTCGCCTCGTTTATGCAGGGGGCCTTGTAGGCTTAGGGTAAAATTTTTGATTTGCAACGGTCTGCCTGGTCGCCAGTAAATGTACGCTCACCAAATAATGACTCGAGTGCATTATGGTAGTGTGCTTATACGGATTAGGCATAGCTGAGTGAATTCGAATAAGTGGCGACTTCCGGGGCAGCAAAGGACCTAAGGTAACATGGACGAAGACGAATCCGAATTAGTCGACGCACCGGTTCCCAACTACTGGGCTGCTACCCAAGTTATTCAAGATGCTCAGGATGCCGTTAACGAGAACAAGACCTTATTATCTGAGAAGAAGGTAGGACTGCTGCATTCAGAGGACGACGATGAGCTCGTCCTGGACGACTCTGCGTCGGTTGCGTCAATTAATGCTACGCCCGACTATAATTACAATGCGAATTACCTTGCCCTTCTCAATTATGAGATTGAGGGCTTTATGAATCCCATGGCGTGTTTTCGGAGGAGTATGGAGGACCGCAACAGAAGCGAAGAGGCGATTCTGTCGAGATTGCGCTTGCCTCGTGAGTCGGCGTCGATATGTCCCATGAATGCGTCTACCATTGGATCAGGAGTGCATTGGTCTTCGGAGGAAAAAGAATTATTTTTTGAATACCTGGGGCGGCGGTCGCGACATGACCCAGTCGGCATCTCCCGTGGCGTTGGCACGAAAAGTCCGGTGGAATGTGCCGAGTACATTGCCGTTTTAGAACAAGGACTCCAGCGAGTGAGGGCGAAAGAGCAGAGGAGAAGGATGCCTGGGATGAGAATGCGATGGAAAGGGCTTATGCGAAGAATTCCAGCGGCAAGGAAGATGTCACGTCGGTGGATCCGGTTTGAAGAAACTGAGAGTCGGCGATTAGAGAATTACCGAGAGTTGAGAAGTAGACACCAGGAGAGGAAGGCTTGGTTACGGTCCCTTGAAGGTGCTATCGACCAACGACCTCAATCGGCTGTGGAGGTCGACAGCGAAGGGTTTGGAGTTAGTACGGACGAAATAAAAAGAATATTTGGGAAAGTCGATAATTATTGTGCGGACTTAATACTACGTGAGCGCATGGCTCATGCAGAAGATATATACTTTGATCGACTGGGTGAAAGGATTTCTCTCGAATGCACGTTGCTGAATGTCGAAAAAATGCTCGAAATATCGTTAAGGTGAGTCAGGCATTGTGATCCATGGCCGACCTTAACTTATTAATGACCAATAGGCTATACTATCATCAAGAGAACCTGTCCAAATCCGTGACGGAGTACTTACATCGGCATGCATTCTTGTTTTCGACGATCGGTTTGTTCCACAGTCTGGTTCGGCAATTTACCAGACGACTAGTCGCCACAACGCTGTCTGTTGCACAAACACGACTGCATGTATCAGACAGTGCAGTCTTTCATAGACAAAAAGTGGTGCACCGACGAGACGTGGAAGCGGCATGCGCGGTAGTGGGTGCGGAACCTAACGCCGACAGGTTTTGGATAGGTTTTAAACGGCGAAATGATGGGCTACGGATAACAGAGCCAAGGACCCATTCACTAAGTGAGCTTGACGCAGAAACGGCAGCGGAATTACTGAGGGTTCCAATTGACCGTCGCAGATAACCGAATCGTGATATATGAGTGCATATTAGGCGTTGGGGGTGGGGGGTTCATTTTAGTCTGGTGGCCCATGTGTATGTCTTTTGTTTAAATATATAACTAAATTCTATTGAAAGCAGTATCTTTGGGCAGTAGCTAGAGCTGGCATCACTTAATGACTGGCCAATGGGCATTTAGAGCTGCCAATCGGATGTGCCAAGCTCAAAAGAAAAGAAAAGAGTTCTTCAATATTCTTCTAGAATGCTGGCTTGTTCGTTAATCATATAGCTCTAGCTAGCTCGAGGCTGGGCGGAAGAGTCTTCTGATCCGAACAATTGCGTCATTCTGCATCGCCTCCACATTGGATATGTGGCAGTGTATTTGTGGCGGTGTGGCGGATCGTCGGGGCCTTGCGGGACCCAGAATTAGATAAATAACAGACTCTCACTCCGACGGCTTGTTCTCTGCGATTCCCATCCTCCTCCTCAGGCCACACCTAACATCGAGTATTTCACATCCTATCGACAATGTCTTCTTACTCCGGCTCCACTTCCTCTCCTGATCTCCCGCGGCCTAAGCACAGAGTGAGTTATTTGTTACCGTCCACTGGCGTCAATGCCGCGATCGGCCGCGATCGGCTGCGATCGTAGTGTATTGCACGCCCAATCAACGTCAATTACGCCATTCTAGTTACGCTAACTTCTGCTTCAATTAGCGCACGCCTACCGGTTTTAGTCCGAAGGAGATTAAGAACATTGAGGCGTCCATTCCTAGTGCATCTCGCGAGGTCTGGCAGAAGTTTGCTCTCAAGGAGTTTGTCGACAAGGATGAGTTTCAGGTGGGTATTGTGTAGCCCATGTGCTATTGCATATTCTAGCAGACAGCCATATGGATCATTTTGCATTCTAGAACTGTCTGGTTCGGTGTTCCTTCGCTAAATCCTGCCTTATACGTGTGGAATCGGGTCACTCTATGCGAGCCGCTCATATGGGCCGTGCTTAGCTTCGGCTCAGCCTCCCTCTTTCACAGCCACGTGTGGCGGTGGAGGGGTTGGCAGCTTGACTTACCCCGCCAATCGGTGGCATGTTTTCTGTGGTGCTGCTCAATAGCAACTTTGCTTGGTCGTCTTCCTTGCCCCGCCGCTCACTACAGCAAGCCACATACGTTTCACAAGGTGCTCGTGACCTGGATGGTCTAACGAATTGAATTGAGTTTGCGTTCTATCCGTCCGTAACTAATCTATCTGCACATTGATCCATATGGCTGGCTGTTACAACTTGATTATTTAGTGCATGAACAATTAATTGACTAGAATTGTAGCAAGAATTCATCCGCCATGTTGAGACTACGCTTGCCCGAAGCATGTATAACTGCGACGACTTGGCTGCCTACCAGGCCGCATCCCAGGCTATCCGTGATAGACTCATTGTTGCCTGGAACAAGACTCAGCAGAAACACACGACCAAGGACAGGAAACGTGTCTACTACCTCTCGCTTGAATTCTTGATGGGTCGTGCTATGGACAATGCTATGCTCAATGCTGGCGTCAAGGATATCACCAAGCAAGGTGTTGCGGACCTGGGTTTCAATATCGAGGACCTTTTGGAGCAGGAGCCTGATGCTGCTCTCGGTAATGGTGGTCTCGGTCGTCTTGCGGCCTGCTTCATTGATAGTATCGCGTCTACAAATTATCCGGGCTGGGGTTATGGTCTCCGCTATCAGTACGGTATCTTCAAGCAGCGCATTGTCGATGGATACCAAGTCGAATCGCCGGATTATTGGTTGACGTTCTCTAATCCTTGGGAGATTCCCCGTTACGAGATTCAAATTGACATCATGTTCTATGGCTACACGCGAAAGTACACCAACGATGACGGCAAGGTTGTCCATGTTTGGGAAGGCGGTGAACAGGTCCAGGCTGTAGCGTACGACGTCCCGGTCCCTGGTTATGGTACTGAGACTACGAACAACTTGCGCCTGTGGGCTAGTAAGCCAACGCGTGAGTTTGACTTCGAAAAATTCAACGCAGGTGATTATGAGAGCTCTGTTCGTGAATCTGAGAAGGCCGAAACAATTTCCGCCGTTCTCTACCCGAACGACAATTTCTACAGCGGCAAAGAGCTTCGTTTGAAGCAGCAATACTTCTGGGTTGCCGCATCTCTCAATGATATCGTTCGACGATTTAAGAAAACACATCGTCCATGGAAGGAGTTCCCTGATCAGATTGCCATCCAGCTTAATGACACCCATCCTACGTTGGCCGTTGTTGAGCTTCAGCGCATTCTTATCGATATGGAAGGTGTCCAGTGGGACGAAGCCTGGAACATTGTTACTAGTACTTTCGGATACACCAATCACACCGTCCTTCCCGAGGCATTGGAGAAGTGGCCGGTTCCTCTTTTCCAGAACCTCCTGCCCCGTCACATGGAGATCATTTATGATATCAACCTGTTTTTCTTACAGCAGGTCGAGAAGATGTTCCCCAAGGATCGTGATTTGCTTTCTCGCGTATCTATAATCGAGGAATCTACGCCGCAGCAGGTCCGCATGGCCTTCTTAGCCATTATAGGTTCCCACAAGGTAAATGGTGTTGCTGAGCTTCACTCTGAACTCATCAAAACCACCATCTTCAAGGATTTCGTCACTGTATATGGCCCTGATAAGTTTATGAATGTCACCAATGGTATCACTCCACGTCGCTGGCTTCACCAGGCTAACCCGAAGCTCGCGGATTTGATTGCTTCAAAGGTTGGGTCCTACGACTACTTGAAAGACCTCAATTTGCTCAAGAAGATCGAGCCATTTGCTCACGACTCCAAGTTTCAAGATGAATGGGTTGCCATTAAGAAATTTAACAAGGCGCGTCTGGCTGCTCATATTAAACAGAGCAATGGCGTCGACGTTGACGTGAACGCTCTTTTCGATGTACAGGTTAAGCGTATTCACGAATACAAACGCCAACAGATGAATATTTTTGGTGTCATCCATCGTTACCTTTCTATTAAGGCTATGACCGAAGAGGAGAAGAAGGAAGTCACTCCTCGTGTGTGCATCTTTGGTGGCAAGAGTGCCCCTGGATACTACATGGCTAAGACCATCATCAAATTGATCAATGCTGTGAGCGAAGTTGTCAATGCCGATGCCGACGTTGGTGATCTCCTCAAAGTTGTTTTCATTGCGGATTATAACGTCAGCAAGGCTGAAATTATCATTCCCGCATCCGATATCTCGCAACATATTTCTACTGCTGGTACTGAAGCTTCTGGTACTAGCAACATGAAGTTTGTCTTGAACGGTGGTCTTATTCTTGGCACTGTTGACGGCGCGAACATAGAGATTACTCGAGAGGTCGGCGAGAACAACATTTTCCTTTTCGGTCACCTTGCCGAGTCGGTCGAGGACCTTCGCCACAAGCACAGATTCTCTGACGTCCCCCTTGACCCCAACCTTGCGAAAGTCTTCGAGGCAATCGAAAGTGGCATCTTTGGTGATCACAGTATCTACGGCTCTCTGATCTCGTCTGTTACCAGCTCGGACTACTACCTTGTCTCGGACGACTTCCAGTCTTACCTCGACGCCCAGAAACTTGTTGACCAGGATTTCAAGAACAAGGACACCTGGACCAGCCGAAGCATCACTGCAGTCGCCAATATGGGTTTCTTCTCTTCTGACAGGGCAATTGATGAGTATGCCGAGTCTATTTGGAACATTGAGCCGATTACTCTGGATTAGAAATCTATATTTTTTATACACTTGGTAGAAGTAGATTGTTTGCTAGAGTGAGCAAAATGACAGCGTTACTAGTTTATATATTGTTGAGATATAGTTGATATGCCTTGTCGTGTCTTTTAATGCAAAATCTGATATATTAATGATATCTTTATCGACACTAAGTTTAAACTACTTGGCAGGTGGTCACGGCCGTGAACCCCTGAATCTGAGGCGGCAACCCAGAGTTGAAGCCAGGAGCTGACGCGGCTCCACTAATAATTTAGAACACTCAGCAATTGCAATAAACCCTCATCGATTTCTCAATCACTAATCCGAATCCAATTGGCATCGTAAACATGGCGGAAGTTAATATTCCTGGATATAACATGGTGACTCTGATCAAGAGGTAAGCAAATTGATTCGCTGGTTGCAACTTTCTCGGTCAATATTGACGGGTTTCCTGGACAGGCTCGAGGCTGCAACATCGAGACTCGAAGATCTTACCATCTTCCAGACCCAGGCTATTCAAAGCCGAGGTCTGTCTACTCCTACGACTTTGTCTGAAACTACGATCCCAGGATCCGTGACTCCTACGCCGGCAACTACATCATCATCGACTCCCGCACCAGCACCTGCCCCTGCCGCTGCCGCGGTGTTGGCTTCGGAGCCGACTCCTGCCCCAATAGTCGAAGAGCTTCCAACATCATTGAAGGAGTATGATGAATTGATTGCGGATTATGTTGCCCCTTTTGTGGAGCTCAGCAAAGGAATTGATCCTCTGGTTGAAGAACAGGTGTGCCAATATTCAACTGCAATTGATTGCTAGGAAAGCTATCTTTTAACTCCGTATAGGCCAAGTATATAGCTACTGCATTCGATGCCGAACGTGAATTTTTGCGCATCGTCTCAAAGTCAAAGAAACCGGCGCCTTCTTCTCCTGTGTTGATGGAGCTATTCAAGCCCATTACAGCTCAACTTGAAAGTGTTCAGAACCTGCGAGAAAAGAACAGACCGTCCAAGTTCTTTAACCATTTGTCGACAGTTAGTGAAGGTGCTCCCGCGTTGGGATGGGTGGGCGCCGAGCCTACTCCTGTTCCGTTTGTTGGAGAAATGAAAGATTCCGCCCAGTTTTACTCGAATCGTGTTTTGAAGGAATACAAGGATAGGTATGTTTGATGGCCAATTGGTCTTGTTTCAAATTATGATAGGGTATTAATGTTGCCGCGGCAGTGATCGGAAGCATGTTGAATGGGCCCAATCGTTCCTCAAGATCTTAACAGCTCTTCAAGCTTATGTCAAGAAGAACCACTTGACTGGCCCGAGCTGGAATGCCAAGGGTGAGGACGCCCAGAAAGTAGTGACGGAGTCGGCGGCTACCGCGCCCGTTGCACCTGTTCATGCACCGTCTGGCACCTCTCTTCCTCCCCCTCCCCCTCCCCCGCCACCTCCTGCCTCTGTTTTTCAGGTTTCATCGGAACAGCCAGCTCCTAGTGGCGGACTGGGTGCCGTCTTCGCTGAGATCAATAAGGGAGAGGCTATTACTTCCGGTTTGAAGAAGGTGGACAAGAGTCAAATGACACATAAGAACCCTGCACTCAGAGCTCAAGCAACCGTACCTTCGGGTACAACTAAGACCTCAACTTTAGCGTCGAAGTCTCAGAGCGTGGCGCAGAAGAAACCTCCAAGGATAGAATTGGAAGGTACGAAGTGGATTGTGGTACGTTAACAGTTTTGTCAAAAGCATGAGAGACCTTACGCTCACTCCTTGGTTTAAGGAAAACTTTGAAAACGATTCCGAGATTGTTGTCGAAGCAGAAATTAGCCACGGCGTTTCCATTTACCGTTGCAAGAACTCTACTGTCAATATTACCGGAAAGTTCAACACTGTAACAATGATCGACTGTACCTCCACCAGCCTGTTGGTGGATACCTTGGTTTCCGGTGTCGATGTTATCAAGTCAAGCAACTTTGCACTTCAAGTTACCGGAAAACTACCCACTATTTCCGTTGACCAGTGTGACAACGGTCAGATTTACTTGAGCAAAGAATCCATGGATATTGAAATCTACAGTTCAAAGTCCTCCGGCTTGAATGTCAACATACCCGACGAAGCTCAGGATGGTGATTTTAAGGAACAGCCGGTGCCGGAACAGTTGCTACACAAGATTTCGAATGGCAAGCTGGTAAGTACCATTGTTGCGCACATGGGTTGAACGCGTGTCCACGCCATATGCCTATCTTCTCGGTTTTTGTGTGTACATCTATTGCAAGTGTCTTCCCTCAGATATCTACAGATTTTGGTGATTTAGAATATTCATGTACAACATAAGGAAAGAAAAAAGACAAATGTATGTACAAGATGAATGTCGATTGTATCGTACAGAAACATTTTTCGGTCGCGCAAAACAACATGTTGCTTTAAAACAAACATGCATGATTAATATGAGAGTCGACGACTGTCCACGCACATTATTCACAGTCTATCTCGCACATAGAAGAGATATGCGTTCTCGTGCATAAACAACGGCAATGGTGAAATGACCTCTGAGTGACCTTGTCGGGTGATTGGGTCGCGGAGATAAACGGCATGGCATGTCTTGTATGAAATCTCAAGATGCCACGGGACGATGGCAAAAGGGGCCAAGAAGGTTCGTGGCGTCCATGGAGTGAAATACGGCTTGGAAGGATCTTGTAAACCGTACGGCCCCTCCTGCCACGGTAGAGCTGAACCGCAGTATTCCTCCAGATAGGCATAGTACCATCGCGGATCGTAGACGGATGCTGCGCCTCTGAATAGCCTAATAAGATCCTGCAATTCCGCTTGCTGCATGTCTACACGTCGTTGGACAATTCTCTTCAGTATCTCCTGAGCTTCTGGGCTGGGGTCCGAGCCCTCACTATCGAGTTTTAAAAACTCAGTTGCCATCTGACTGATACTCTCATCATCAGCTTCCACTTTCTTATCCCTTTCGAACTCATCACGATACTGTTCAACCTCCTCTTGCCCTCGCGCGATAAGTTCTTGTGCAGAAACACCGTCCAGGGATAGAGCTTGAATCTTGTTTGTCAAATTCTCCACCGTCATTGCGCGCACTTTCGAATACAATCGATCGGGATCGTAAGGGCCATCCACACTAATTGGCGCAAATTTTCGTTCAAACATTTCCCCAGGGTCATCCCGGCAACGTGACTTAAAAGTCTCAAAATCTTCGCGTTGTTGCCTGTCAACTTCTTTCGAGAACTCTTCGGTCGGCTTTTCCCGTCCGACAGCTGTAAGGACACACTCGGGTTCCACAGAGAATACATCGCCAGGTCGAAGGGGGTAGAATCCGTGCTTCACCTACACACAGAGTTAGGTTCATCTCAAATTTGTGCGCACAGCGGCGGTGTATCCAGACCTTCAATCCATTAACCTTCACCATGCCTGATGAAATGAATTGTCGAGCCTGCCTCGGACTACTGGCAAACATTGCTCTAAACATTGCCATGTCTAACCGCCGTTCTATGGGAGCATACAATTGTAAGGCAATTGGCAATGGCTCGCGCTCGCCTGACTTGTCATCTTTGTCGTGTAATGTTTCCGCTCCAGCGAGGTTCTTCTGGAAGATACCCAGCCAATTACTCTCTGTCATGTGCTCTCCATGATAAGCTCGCGTTTCCCTTTTTGACTCCCATTTCTGTTGATATAATGAGGTGCCTCTCCGGAATGCTTCCTTTTTGAAGAGATTGTACAGATTTTGCTTGTGCCACGACGCTCTTACAAGCTTCAGTTATTAATTAGCCATTTGGTCACAAAAAATCGAGTTATTTCTATTAGCAATGATTATGGTACTTACGCCTCTCGCAAGTGATCGCAGTGGAGAACTCGGCTTCTTCGGCATGGCGACCGTCTATTGTTGCAATCCTTCCGATGAGACAAGTCGTGGACTTGTCTCTCACCGATAGCGCGCCTTCGTAGACCAAAAGTAGAACCTACCAGTGAACCTGGAAATAATAGGCAATCAAAGCCAAACTGTGTCGTCCGCCAAGTACTTCGAATGAGTTTTGATAATGCCAAAAAAATTTCTAACCTCCACTATTGAAAATATACACATTTACCCGGCTTTCCGTGACAACTTTATAAGATTCGTTCAAACTCGCGTGCCTTGGTTGTGTTAGCCGCACCGCGGGGGATGTGTTATGTTTAGATTGTCGCCTTAACACTGATCAGTCTTTGCCGGTCTGCCATTTATCTACATAAACTCTTCGGAGATGTTTGTTTTGTGCCAGCAGGTATATATCCTGTGCCTCGTTACAATTTTTGTTTGGTTCCGTGAGGCTGGGGCGACCCAATCGTCGCGATCTGCGATTAAAGAAATTCGGCAAATCGAGAGCACAGCTCGAGTTTCTCAACATGTTTTCTACCTAAAAGACGAAATATTCGCTCAATTTAATACATCTCATGTTTTGCATAGAACCAGGGATGCTATAGGGCATTCGCTAGCACACAATTTCTCGTTGCCAATAGTCTCCAGGGTGTCAACATTTCCTGTCAATTCCGTTGCTTGCAGTACTCAGGACGATTTAGAACAGGTCGTCAGCGAAAGAGATAACGACGGAAGGATGCATCTGCAACGGATTCCGGACGTCACTGACAAACAAAGTGTCCTATCGTTTGCGAGAATGGCAACTAATGCATACAAAGAGGATGAGTTATCAGACACCTGGCTTGAAATCGGCGAATCTTGGAATAGAGTATTAGAGACCACCATGGTTTGTTTGGCAACTCTAGTTATTAACGGGCCGTAGTCTTTAGGAATTGGCTGGGATTCTGATGGTGTGCGAGGACACGTGTTCGCCGAGGTCTCAGGTTCAATAGTCGTCATCGCCCTCAAAGGCACCACGACGATTCTATCGACGGATGGAGATGACTCCTACCGAAATGATAAGATTAACGTCACAGCCTCAGTCGTATCTATGTATTCCTGGGTCTAACATCGTTTTAGGATAACCTGTTGTTCTCGTGCTGCTGTGGTAAAGTTAGTTTGTCGTGGAATGCGGTATGCGACTGTCATGCAGAAGAAAGTTATACTTGCTCGCAAACATGTCTGGAGAGAGAACTAATGTCGAGAGATAATTACTACAAGGCGTCCCTGAGAGTATTTCAGGACGTCATCGAATTATATCCAAACTCTAGTATTTGGCTTACTGGTCATTCTCTGGCAGGTTCGCTCTGCAGTCTTATCGCTCAAACATATGGTGTGCCGGCTGTCGTCTTCGGATCACCGGGCGAGAAGTTAGCCGCGTCGCGATTGCATCTTCCGTCATGGTCACATCCGCATAGCGAGGAGTACATCTGGCATTTTGGAAATACGGCTGATCCCCTGTTTATGGGTACCTGTAATGGGCCACTGTCTGTTTGCGCCATGGCGGGTTACGCCATGGAAAGTCAATGCCATTCGGGACTGGAATGCATATATGACACGGTTGCTGATAGAGATTATGAAATGTCGCTGATCTATCATAAGATTGTGAAGATGATTGAAATCATCGAGGATTATGATGAACCTGCAGCCTGTTCAAAACCAATGAGCTGTCAGGATTGTTACTTGTGGAACTTCGTCCGCGACTAGTCTGTTTGTTCCCTTGTAATAGAAAAATACGACCACGGAAGCGATCATTTCAATAGCATTTTTATATAAAGAATATCATACAACTAAAGAGGAATATTCATGCCTAAATGCCTTCAGAGCAAGTCTAGTACGTTTCGACTTGCTTGCTGTATGTAACGTACAGTTACAATCAAAAGAGGCGAAACAAAGGACGACAAAAATTATCGAAGTAAAAAAAAGAAAAGGGAAGTTTGGGCCGAGCTGGGAATTGAACCCAGGACCACTCGCAATCTTCAGAAACGTAGTCGTCCCAAAGCGAGTATCATACGACTAGACCACACGGCCAACATCGGGTTACGTCACCCTAACCCCCAGTGGGCATTAAAAGAGTAAATTGAACCGGCCGTTTCGTGTTCGTTTTCCTTTCGTTCCTTTGTTTTCGCCAGTACATGCCTGTAAATAGCTTGTAAAATACACTGGCTTTTCAAACAAAAAAAAAACCGTTTCATTGTAAGCCATTGTTTGTCGTTAGTTGTTTCGTTGATTTTCGGGCTTGTTGTATGATATACACATACGTATAACAATAGAACCGCGCTTTCCCAAAAAAAGAAAAAAAAAACATCAAACGTGATCTCACATTCCAATTGAATTGCCTGTGACAAAGTGTCTAGTGGCCGGATGCATAACATCGAGACACTTATCATCACAACTTGTTCACATGTCTTCCAAGACACATCTCATCTCAATTTGATTGTATATCTCCATTATCAATTGCGTTGCAGCGCATATCAGAATGTGAACAAATGTCTTCCAAGTCAATGCGAACTACAGTCTTGCCAGTGGTCTTCTTATCATGCCACTGTCAGCATCTGCGTTTCCATGCTCATTGCTTCTACAAAATCGGAAGCTACAAGTTGATCGACAAGGCGAGTATTTTACCTATAATGTCCCTTGCGCCATAATGTCGCATTTCATTCGATGAGTCGAATTACTGCGAAATGGAGTGCAATATGAATTTAAACGAGATAATCAACTGCAGTTGAGTCTTCAGATTTGAAGTCAGTTAGACATGCAGCCGTTTGTTAGGGGCACGATGATAATTGGTTCCAAATCTGTGTTTCGAACGTGTCTGTTACCCTAAACACCGTAAACACCCTACACAACGCGCCGATGCACGTCTCCGATGAAACCCATTCAATTTCTTGCTTTAAGAATAGATCAGATAACTTAAGAACAGCATATCGCCATTCAATACTACTTACAAGCTTTCGTTTCGATATGCCATCACCAGAACCGTCCTGCCCCACCGCAGAGGAGAACGTTCCAGCTACGCAGCACCCAACTCGTCTGTCGCCTGAGAAAGTCATGGATATCCTTGGTCGGGATGTTGTCAAGACAAAAAGACTTCCAACTGCATACGACAACTACAGAAAGTCGGTCAAGCGCCGCCGCGGAGATCATGGCTACTTCCTAGGTACTGAAACAGGCTTTAGCTGTTTGTCTGAAGAGGAGAGGTCTGGGTACGAACCCACTCACGACCAACTCCACGAAGCCAAGGAGATTCTCCGTCTGGAACATTTAAAGTCCAACCTCCGTTCCATCATGGAGGAGCTGGAGACTAGATATGGGGTCTTTGCGTTTTCGGTTGCGTCCGAACCCGTCAAATCAAAAGAGAGTGTGTACTTCGCCTCTCCGAGCGCGCTACCGTTTGTAAAGTATGATTACAACCGAATGCGGGATGTCCTTCGACACGACCGCAATTTGTTTTATCGATGGAACCGGTTCCTGCATTGTACGTACATTTGTACGTACATACAGCACCTGAACTGAGATTGCGCTGACAATTTCAAGTCTTAAGTGTCGAGAACGGTTCTCTCCCGTCCAAGCCGGTTCCATCCGCTGGTTCCGGGGTGGGCGACAGGCCTGATGCTGTTATGCGGAAGATGGTTCGTCGTTTGGTTGGTGTGTATTCTTCTACCGGGCAACAGATAGACAACGCCTGGCCCAACAACTAATATTTTATAGAGGTTGTGACGGGGCAGGTGACGGACCGGACTTTCTCGGAGAAGACGATAGAGCAGTTCTTGTTCGAGCATGGTTTCTCTCTCGAATTTGGCCCCGACTGGGACTTTACGCGTCTCCAGACGGCGTACAAGACGCGTTCCCAACCTTTGTGTCGGGAAATAATCAAGGCCGTCGAGGATGGAAACATCAGGGTAGTTAGATCAGAATAGATTTCTGGTGGTAATTCGTAACATAACACCTTAGTAGTGCGCTTTCAACACCTCTTTGACCAAAAGGAAATCGCGTAGATTGCCCAAATGATGTTAATATTCCTAGATTGCAACTATGGAAAAAGTATAAAAACGCGCGATAAGCTTGGTGATGAGCGTTGTTTAGGCATCAAGGTTAGGGGACAAATCCTTTCGAGGCGTGAGAGGCTTGCGTAGCGGACGTGGGTATGGGGACTGCGATGTGTGCAATGAATCTTGGTTTCGTCTGTTAGGATGCATACCCCTAACCTTCTCGTGTTCCGGCCGGGTGTTGCCGTGTTGGGCGGTTTAGTTAAACACTTCAAACTGATGATGTCATCCGGGACAATGAATGTTACTCACGCTAGTCCCAAACAGAAATAGTGGGCGGAATTTGTTTCGTTTGTTTCGTAAGAAATGAAATAAACTAAGGGGCATCAGTCCCCTCCCTAACCCAGCTCTTGACGAGCTTGTTCGCGAAAAAAATAATAACTACCTGAGCTCACTCAATGTTATCACCTCTACGATTTAGATCTGCCATTCGATCATTCTCATCTACCGCTTCAAAAATGGGTGTTACAGTTACTTCAATCGCTCCTGGTAAGCTTGATTGAGGATTTGCAATGCACAAAAACACGACATCTGATTGTATGTTAAAAAATAGGCAACGGAGTTGATTTTCCCAAGGTCGGCGATACCGTCTCTATGCACTATGTCGGTACTCTTGAAAACGGAAAGAAGTTCGATAGCTCCAGAGACAGAGGTAAGTCTTATGGTTCCAAGGCGGTATAACACTGTTGCTAAACACAGGGTAGGCAAACCATTTGATACCCAGATCGGCGTTGGTCGCGTCATTCGGGGATGGGACGAGGGTGTTCCACAGCTCAGTCTTGGTGAGAAGGCTAGACTTACCATCACTGGGTATGTTCTGACAACGACTTATCTTCTCACGATGCCGACTCTCTAACAAGTGATAGTGATTATGCTTATGGATCGCGTGGCTTCCCTGGCCTGATTCCACCAAACGCAACCTTGATTGTGAGTAGTCGTTTTGGTCAGTAAGGTTGCGGTTGTTCTAACACCTGCACTAGTTCGAAGTTGAGCTTCTTGGAATCAACGGTAAAAAGGCGTAAAAGTTGCCGTGATTCGCTTCATAGCATATTATTGCTTCTGTTTATTTATGTAATTTATCTGACATGGGATAATGCGTTTAGGTGCTTTCCTGTCCGTCAGCGTTTATATGTAGAAAAAACCGAGATTAGCTGCTTGGGGATAGGGGTTCGTGAGAATTTGAATACTATACATAGTACCATACCGATATACATAATCATTGGCCCATTGGTACCCCTCCTATATATCGTACACTTTTATAACACAACACTAAATATACAATACATTACTGAAAATCAAGCAAATTACTTGTTTGTTTGCCGTGAGCTTCGTCGGGGGCCGCCACGAGCATTGATAGCTGCAGCACCTCGCCCACGCCGACCTCTTCGACCACGAGTAAAGCCTGTTCGACGGGGATGTTCTTCTTCATCCTTGTCGCTTATTTCCGAACCTTCATCCTGTTGTTCTTCCTCCGTCTCCTTTTCTTCTTCTGTGTCCGCTATCTCCTCGTCCTCTTCTCCAGTTGCTGGTTCTTCGTCATGCTGTCTTGTCGCTCGTCCGGCAAAACCACCTCGTTTCCCCGGTCTACCTCGGCCTCGTCGACTGCGAGCGTTCACAGAGGGCTTTTCCGCAACACGACCAGCTCTTCGAGTAGAGCGAGGCACGACCTCATCTTCCGACAACTCCTTCTCGGACTCTTTATCTTCTTCCAGTTCTGACTCCATCCCAATGCTATCCAGCTCGTCCTCAACATTTGCATCCTGTCCTCGTTTCATACCCCGAGGAGCTCCCCCACCAGCAGTGGTTGATGACTGAGCCGGGCTTGTCGCCTGGCTGTCAGTGGCTCTGGCATGTTCGAGCATCAAGTCGCCGTACACTTCCCATGGCAAGGAAAACTCCTCTTTCATTTCCGATGGAAAGAAAAATGAGCTGCTAGGGTCCGCTGTTTCTTCTTTCAGCGCTGCTTCTTGCTCGGCTTTCTGGTGTCGGGTTACCATTGTTGGTGGTGACGATGGCATATCTACTGGTGACTGCGAAGAAGACTCCTCGGTTCCATACTCCTGTAAATGGTCAGAAACTATATTCCAGGAAAGCACAGCAGGTACTAACAAGCTCATCTAACTCCTCCAGGTTGTATAGAGTAGCCAATTTGTCCCAAATACTCTTCATGCTGAGGTACGGGCCTTGAATATTTGCATTATTGACCATTTGACATATACAAATCATCAGAAAATTCTTATTTATTCCTAATTGACAAAAGACGTTAGTGCATAGAACACAGTCTCTACTCCAGGATCAGCCCAGAACCGACCAAGCTTAGATGTTACCCACCAACTGGCTTGTACCGACAGATCGCTTTGAATAGAGCAGTCTCCTGCTCGATATTCCACCCATCTGGTAGGACGTCTTCCTTTTTCCGGACCATACTGCATGGAATGGTAGCGCCTGCATATATTCAATGTACAAAAAACGAAATTAACCGGTGATATAAATCCACAAAGATAGTGCGAGTATGGCTTAAATTGAATTTGGCGAGGCGCATTTATACCTAACCTCAACAAAATGTGAGCCGACTGGCAAATACTGCTCTGGAATTGGTTGGCCCCCATATTCCGACATTCCTCTTAATAGTAACAAAGCGACATCGCATATTCCCGAAAAAGTCCCTGCATTCACGTTTTCGTGTGAATAATACGCCCATTGCTGGTTGACTTACTTTTCCTGGAAAGTAGGGTAACAGCCGGAAATGACAGCGTAATTAATTAGCTCGCGTCTGTGACGCGTGTCGACGCGTCGCAATTTGCCAGCATCCCTGGCCAAAATTGTGCTATGACATCTCGCAGTCTTCTTCCCTGAAAGGCATAGATCAAATTATCTCATCATTTCAAACCCACCAGCCAACAGCACTAACATCATTATTTACTGATTGAGAATTTCGAGCTTCAATTTGGAGATTTATTCAACAATCCCTATTTTCGTGAAATCCTGCTGCGATGGCCACTCAGGATGACGCGTTCGCGTTTCTCAACGATGCAGTACAAAATGATCGCGTCCGCAAATTCATGGATTTTCTCGACGATGACAATGTTGCTACAAATTATAAAGATCATATTCGTTTGATGCTAGCACGCAATGACCGTCGTCTAATTGTTAGTCTTGATGAAATTCGGGATTTCGATCGCGAATTTTGGAACGGGTAAGTCTTGCAGTGGACAAGGTGGCATATGATAATTCGCTAAGCTTATATTAGAATCCTGAACGAGCCTTCAGATTATTTACCTGCTGTAGACCGTGCATTAAAAGAGGTCGTTATGTCGGTCATCGACAGATCGCGACATAGCACGACAGAATCCGATGTCTTTTACGTTGCGTTTTGTGGCAGCTTTGGTGACCATGCCGTGAATCCACGGACAATCTCAGCCCGCCATGTAGGAAACCTGGTCAGCCTTGAAGGTATCGTCACTAGATGCTCACTGGTCCGTCCGAAGATAGTCCGATCAGTCCATTATTGTGAGGAAACAAAGGTGTTCCATGCTCGTGAATACCGCGACCAAGCCATGTCTACCACTATGCCAATTCTTGGCTCAGTCTACCCCACTGAAGATCCCGAAGGTCGTCCTCTAATAACAGAATATGGTTATTCTACCTATCGTGACCACCAAACCATGTCTATTCAAGAAATGCCCGAACGGGCTCCTGCTGGACAGCTGCCAAGAAGTATTGATGTCATTCTTGATGATGACCTTGTTGATTCTGTTAAGCCTGGTGACAGAATTCAATTAGTCGGCATGTACAGATCCATGGGCAGCAGGTCGGCAACGAAAGACAGCGGCTCAGCACAATTCCGAACAGTTATTCTTGCCAACAATATCGTTCTGCTGTCATCTAAAGCAAACGGCGGTGTGGCACGCGCCCGCATTTCAGATATTGACGTCCGCAATATCAACCGTGTCGCAAAGAAGCGAAATGTCTTTGAACTTCTATCACAGTCACTTGCTCCATCGATATATGGTCATGATTATATCAAGAAAGCAATCCTACTTATGCTACTCGGTGGTATGGAGAAGAATTTAGATAACGGCACGCACATCCGTGGTGATATCAACATATTGATGGTCGGCGATCCTTCGACTGCGAAGTCACAGCTTCTTCGTTTTGTTCTCAATACCGCACCTCTCGCTATCGCTACCACTGGTCGCGGATCATCCGGTGTCGGTCTTACCGCCGCCGTTACGTCTGACCGCGAAACTGGTGAACGAAGATTAGAAGCAGGTGCTATGGTGCTTGCTGACCGAGGTGTTGTTTGTATTGATGAATTCGATAAGATGAGCGACGTCGATCGTGTCGCGATTCACGAAGTTATGGAGCAACAGACTGTCACTATCGCCAAAGCTGGTATTCATACTTCGCTCAATGCGCGATGCTCAGTTATTGCCGCTGCGAACCCTGTGTTCGGACAGTATGACACTCACAAAGATCCGCACCGAAATATCGCTCTGCCTGATTCGCTTCTCTCCCGTTTCGATTTGTTGTTTGTCGTAACGGATGAGATCAACGATACTCGTGACCGCGCAGTTTCAGAGCATGTGTTGCGTATGCACCGATATATTAAGCCTGGCATGGAGGAAGGCGTCCCATTGCGAGAGGATGCGGGCCAGAGTTTGCAGGTGGGCGATGGATCTTTTTCGCGTCATGCGCATGAAGACTTAGAGGACGATGAGGATATTGAGGCGGCTGGTGGTGTTGGAGATGGCTCTGAAGACCACAAAGTCTATGAGAAATACGATGCATTGCTGCATGCAGGTGTTACGACGAAGACCAAGGTTAACGGTTCCAAGAAGATCGAGGTTCTGAGCATTCCGTTTATCAAGAAGTATATTCACTATGCCAAGACCCGTATCAAGCCAGTTCTTTCAAAATCTGCCGCGGATTATATTGTCACTACCTATGCGGGACTTCGAAACGACGAGCTGAGCGCGAATCAACGCAAAACTTCCCCAATTACGGCACGTACGCTTGAGACTCTCATTCGTCTTGCTACCGCTCATGCCAAGTCTCGACTTTCAATGCGAGTGGAGACCAAGGACGCTAAGGTCGCCGAGCACATTTTGCGGTTTGCATTGTTTAAGGAGGTAGCGAGATCAGAGCGTAAGAAGAGGCGTCGGCTTGAGGATGACTATGACAGCAGTGCGAGTGAATCCGATGATGACACTTATGATGAAGACGAAGAGGAGCAGACTTCGTACACACCGACGACGTCGTCCGTTAGCCAGATGACTCCTCGTCAACAAGCAATGAGAGCGGCTCGTAACAGGTCAAGGCCAATTAGTCAGTCGATCACGATCGATGAGCTGGACGAGGAGTCCCTATTGGCTGAAGACCCACAGAGTAGCGATAACTTCCGTGCTCTGGCGGCTGCAGTTGAGGCGATGGGAGTTGCCGATACTGCTGAGGGAAGCAGTCGCATGGCGGGACAGCAACCAGGTACGGGTATTTCTCCATCGAGATTCCAGCAATTCAGCCGAATTCTCGGTCAACTTTTGAATACACCGATATTTGCGGATGACTACACTCTGTTAGAGACACTCATCGTAGAAGTTAATAAGCGAATGCAGCAAGAGGATTTGTTCTCTGAGCAGGAGATAGTGGCCGCTCTGAATCGTATGCAGGAGAAGAACCAGATTATGGTGTCGGACAATATGGTGTACAAAATTTAGTTATCTTAGTGTGTTGGTGTTTTACACAGAATGCAATAGATTATTAGTAGTTGCCAATATTCATATAGTAGCTGTTGAAATTGCATCCAGTTACGATATTTCGATTTCGTTCTAGAGGTGGGTAACGATTTGCGAGCAGTCCCGTACTAATCGTATTAGAATCGTGTGGTAGTATTTACGATTCGTCGCCTAGCAAAAACTCAACAAAAACTCTGCAAAACCCGCAAAATTCGATTTGTCGGCGTGCCGCTTTCCTTGTGTTAACTCAATCGCCGCACATTTCAATTCTACATCATGGATGTCCAGTTGAGAAGGGTATGTTCCAAAAAGTTGGACGCGGCGTGGCGCCAATGACTGACAATTGCACTGAGCGTATGGCAGGAGGTCGCACCTCTCGGGATTCCGCCACGTTGGGTCGTCGCCCCGCGTGTATAGAAGCATTTGAGGTGCAAGTCCCTTGCGAATTGGACACCGCTTTGGGGTTAAAAGACTCCAGAATACTCCGATTAATTTCGCATTTTTGCGGGTTTTGCGATTCTTTTGTTAGAGTTTTTTGCTAGACGGTGGTATCTTGATGTCAAAAGAGGCTGCTGGATGAATGGCATGGTGTAGACAGTATTATTTGAAAGGTGTCTCTCTCTAAAGGGATGTCAATATGCATTCCATATTAGCATAACTAACTTAAACTATAATATTGACTATTCAAAGTATGCTTATCGCACAAACTCAGGGGTAAGCTATATGATTCACTGATCCGAGCTTCAATCCGATAATCACACGCGAATACGATTGGTTACCCTCCCGACAGGGTATTTAGAATTCTGGTGTCGCATTACATGGCATGAAACCCTAGCCTAATGCGGTTAGGGTCGGATACAAGAACCCGAACACGAGAGTATCCGGACCGAGCGCTGTCATGCCAAACCGTTGTTCTGCTTACCCGGCCGGATCAGTCGGCTCTCCGACATCTGTTCGACCAGGCAAATAAAAATGTGCAATTGCATGAACGGTTGTTGCTCACTGCCCCTAACAAGAGTGCTCTTCTTGTCTCCGTAACTCCTTTCGACTTGGCTTGTCAACCGCCAAAATGGCTCTCGAAAACGCCTCTACGGAGTTTGTCTCTGACTTTGTCTCCGACAAATTGGCGCTATATTCTAATCTGGGCTCCTTGTATTTTAACATTCTTTCGGGTATTTCTCTCTGGAAGGTCCTTGTTGGTTTACTCGTTTTCATTACAATCTATGACCAAAGTAGGCACTTTCTTGTTCTGCCACTCGGAGTTTGGTAATTTTGTTCCTTCGGATTTGTATTGTTAACTTTAGGAACAGTTTCCTATGTGACGAAGAAGGGCAGCATTGCCGGACCCCCGCTCAAGATGTGGCCGATTATCGGCCCTTTCTTGGAGTCGGTTAATCCCAAATTCGAGGAATATAAGGCCAAGTGGAATAGTGGTCCCTTAAGTTGTGTCTCGGTATTTCATAAGTAGGTCCCTCATGCAATCTACGGTTACGTGAGTTTGTATACGGAAAGATGCTGACCGCTTGTTCGCGCAGATTTGTCGTCATCGCCTCAACACGGGATCTTACTCGTAAGATATTGAACTCGCCTGCCTATGTAAAGCCCTGCGTCGTTGATGTTGCTATTAAACTTCTCAGACCAACGAACTGGGTCTTCTTGGATGGAAAGGCTCACGTTGATTACCGCAAGGGTCTTAATGGCCTCTTCACTCGCAAAGCCTTATCGGTTTACCTGCCCCACCAGGAGGAGATTTACGACAAGTATTTTGAGACTTTTCTCGAGATGTCGAAGGAGAAGCATGTTCCTTTCATGCACATTTTTCGCGAAATCAACTGCGCTGTTTCATGCCGTACCTTCTGTGGTAATTATATTAGCGAGGAGCAAGTCAAGGTTATCGCAGATAACTACTACCTGATCACTGAAGCTCTCGAGCTTGTTAACTTCCCAATCATCCTGCCATTCACTAACGCTTGGTACGGCAAGAAGGCCGCTGATATGACCCTTGATATATTTCAGCAGTGCTCGGCTCTGTCCCGCAAGGCTATGGAGGCTGGTGGAGAGGTGACTTGCACCATGGATGCCTGGATCAGGGATATGCTTGCCGCGCGTGACAATGTTAAGAAGGACGATGGTACTTCTGGTGTTTCAATTCGTGTCTTCACTGACAAGGAGATCTCGGAAACAATATTCACATTCTTGTTTGCCTCTCAAGATGCAAGCTCCAGTGCAACTACCTGGCTTTTCCAGATTCTTGCTGATCGACCAGATGTGTTTGCAAAAGTTCGTGAAGAGCAGTTGCGCGTCCGGGATTATGATGTTAACAAGAGACTCTCGGTAGACATGGTGGACAAGATGACATACACCCACATGGTTGTCAAAGAGGCGCTCCGTTACAGACCCCCTGTCATTATGGTTCCCTACGTGGTTAAGAAGGATTATCCTATATCGCCTGACTATACAGTTCCCAAGGGATCTATGGTTGTTCCCACCCTCTACCCAGCCCTCCATGATCCTGAGGTCTACCCGGAGCCAGAGACATTCAACCCTGATAGATGGGCTGCTGACGATAGTTTAGCCAACAAGGCTCCTAAGAACTGGCTTGTATTTGGTACTGGACCTCACGTGTGCTTGGGACAGACATATGCCGTTATGAATTTTATAAGCATGATTGGCAAGGCCGCGCTGTTGCTGGACTGGACTCACGAGGTCACTCCAAAGTCGGAGGAGATCAAGGTTTTCGCTACCATATTTCCTCAGGATGACTGCAAGTTGAAGTTCACTAAGCGGGAGATTGCGGTTTAAGTTTTAGATCTGTGGTTGGCTATAGACTTGGTTAATATGGTATAATAGCGGTGGTAATCGTTAAATCTTTTTGACAGCAAGGGATGATTAGGCGGTTCCGGGCCTTTGCTCATGCAGTGAAAGGATTTTTCTTTTCGTTTATTTGCCAATGGTATTCTTGAGGCGTTGCAAAACTAATATTTTTTTTGTTAATTATCAATGGAATTTTGGTCGATGGTCTATGAATTTAGGCTGTCGTAGACATGTGCAATTTTGGAATATTATCTACAACAAGGTCTCATCTTCCGAAAGACAAAATTCACTATCATAGTTAGTAAACAACTACCTTGTTGAATCGAATCTCAATCTCAGGGTACATGTAGTTAAAGTTTGCACTAGGCCGTAAATTGAATTTATCAACGGAGACTTTGTTCTTGTCCCAGGGTCCAGGGTTGGATTTTTTAAACAGAAGTCCTTTCGACGACGATCTATTTTCCGTTTAACAAGTTTGCTCATTACGATGACACAGTATGTTTCCGTGGGTGGATAAACCTCTGTACGAATGTCGCTAATGGAGAGCCTGGAAACAGAAAAGCACTCCTTCTAGGTTCCGGCTTTGTCGCCAAGCCTACTGTCGATATTCTTGCGGCAAGACCAAACACAGCAGTCACTGTTGGTATGTATATGCAATTGGTTCTGTTATGTCCCTATGGAGCATAAATTGCTCTCTTTGCAAACCATTGCCGCGTTCCCAAGGCTAACTGTGTGTGTAGCATGCCGTACCCTTGAGAAAGCCAAGGAGTTGGCTGGCGATGCCCCAAACACCACCGCAATTTCTCTTGACGTCACCGACGAGCCTGCTCTTGACGCTGTTGTCGCTGAGCATGACCTTGCTATCAGGTTCGTGGGAGCCTATGATATTCATTGGGTTAATTGGGCTTACGCCGGTATAGCTTGATTCCTTACATTTACCATGCTCTCGTGGCCAAGTCTGCAATCAAAAGCAAGAAGAATGTCTTGACGACCAGTTACGTTTCCCCTGCTATTAAGGCGTTGGAAGAAGAGTGCGTTATTTTAGATTTTATGTCTGGCCAGGCTACATACTAATGGGCTTCTCAGTGCTAAGAAAGCTGGAATCCTCGTGTTCAACGAGATTGGTTTGGACCCTGGCGTCGATCATCTCTACGCGGTGAAGACCATCGATGAGGTTCACTCTAAGGGCGGTAAGATTGTCAGCTTCTTGTCCTACTGCGGCGGTCTTCCTGCCCCAGAGGCATCGGATAACCCATTGGGATACAAATTCTCTTGGTCTTCCCGCGGAGTGCTCCTCGCCCTACGCAACAATGCTCGCTTTTGGCAGGATGGCAAGGTATAACTTGCCCTTCAGCACATTTAAGTTCCTTGAAAGTAATATTAACATATAGATTAGATAGTAGAAATCCAGGGAAAGGATCTCATGAAGTCTGCCAAGCCTTACTTCATCTATCCAGGCTATGCATTCCTCGCCTATGGTAACCGAGATTCTACTGTCTATAAGGAGCTCTACAACATTCCTGAAGCTCAGACCGTCATTCGTGGAACCCTCCGCTACCAGGGTTTCACCGATTTCGTACTTGTACTTGTCGCCCTCGGATTCTTGGATGAGACTCCAGTCGACTATCTGAACCAGGCAATTCCCTGGAAGGAAGCCTTCGCCAAGCTCATTGGCGCCAAGTCCAGCACCGAAGCTGATCTGTTGGCAGCTATCGATGCCAAAGCATCGTTCCCAAGTGAAGAGGAGCGAAATAGAATTATCAACGGCTTCATCTGGTTGGGTCTTTTCAGTGACACCCCAATCATCCCAAGAGGCAACCCGTTGGACACTCTTTG
Organism: Lipomyces sp. NRRL Y-11553; assembly: GCA_003705905.2. Classification (NCBI taxonomy): domain Eukaryota; kingdom Fungi; phylum Ascomycota; class Lipomycetes; order Lipomycetales; family Lipomycetaceae; genus Lipomyces; species Lipomyces sp. NRRL Y-11553. Next base: position 69,157 of record PPJW02000032.1, on the reverse strand, counting down.
CGCTACCTTGGAGGAGCTCATGCAGTACGAGGAGGGTGAGCGTGACATGGTCATGCTGCAGCACAAGTTCGGCATCGAATGGGCTGACGGCACTAAGGAGACGCGCACCTCCACTCTTGTTGACTATGGTGACCCTAACGGGTACAGCTCCATGGCCAAGCTCGTTGGCACTCCTTGTGGCCTGGCCGCCTCGCTCATTCTGGACGGATTCTACAAGCAGACTGGTGTCGTCGCTCCTCTTAGCTCTGAGATCTGTGATCCTTTGAGGGAGATCTTGAAGGCGAAGTACAATATCTATATGATTGAAAAGACTGTGAACTAGATTTTTGTCGCACATTAGATTAGATATCGCTATATGAGTTTGATTTGCTGCGTGTAATCCAAATGTACTATGCTCGCTTGTGTCCCAAATTGCAAATGAATTATGTCTCTATTATGAATACAACCCAAGCATATTAAATGCAAAATAACCGGCCAGCAACTCCTAAATAAAGAGGAAATAAGAAAATACACATGTGTCGCTTTGACAAAACATAGAATTTTTTTTAATTATTTTAATTTCAACCGCTTAGGCGCCACCGTAGGAATCGGTGATGCCTTTTTGCCGAAACTTAGTGCCAGCTTGATTGGTTGTGTCCCGTCTCGCTGAAGTTCCTTATTGTACTTGTCCTCCGACTCTGACTTACTTTCTTCACTATCGCTGTCCTTCTTTTTGACCTTTTTTAGCTCTTCGCTCTCAATTTTCGCCTTTTTGACCTGCATTTCCAATTGCTTTTGTTCTCGCTCCACATCATCCCTATCGCCTCTTTCACGCTTCTGAGAGAGCTCCCGTCTCTTGATAGCTTCTGGCGAGTTATCGATATACGCAATCGTATAGCCGCCTTCTTTGCCAGGGTCGTCTTCGACTGTGCAAATTCCTTGGTCCCCCAAGTACTTGACAAACTCTGTCAAAGACACCCATCGAGTCGAGTTCATGTGAATATGATTTCGATCGGAGATATATTCCTGATAAAATTTATTGAAATTGACTTTCTTTTCACCGTGACTTGATTTTAGCAGTGAAAGGAAATCGCGCTTGAACTGCTCGGAATATTCTGCAATCTTCTTTTGCGGATTTTCACCGAGGATGAGCATTTGGCGAACATGACTTTCGGATTGTGTGTGGCAACGGAAACCGTTTTCGTCTCGGCATTGTTTTTCGCATACTAATTAAAATCAGTAAACTATTTTCTAAAGCCAAAAAGACAGATTATAATTGATACAACGACACCTACCTTGACAATACCAACGCAGCCGTTGAAGGCCCTTGGCCTTCATTTTATTGGCAATATATTTTGGTGTCCCAACTTCGGCTCGCCCCATTCTGATAATATTCTTTTGTTCTGAAGATTGCGATACGCGGAATGGATAGTTGGAAGAAGTGATGAAGCTGACTAATTGACGAAGTTGGAAGGAAACTCATCGCAAAAAGAGTGACCAAACTTTAAAAGTATTTGGCTTGGGACTTTTTTCTACAAACCTTCAACAACGTCAGGTTTTGCCGTGCCCATGGACCGGCCTAATATTTCAGACAAAAATCTAAAAGGGCACGAAATGACACTAGATACAGAATTCGATGAGCAGTCCAATGGCTTCATGAACTGGTTGCGGGCGCAGTCAGGAGTGCGAATATCCAGTAAAATCGACCTGCGTGACCTCCGCACTCAGCATCAAGGTCGGGGTGTCATTGCTACTTCGGACATAGAAGAAGGCGAACTCCTTTTTGCAATCCCGCGATCAGTTATTCTAAGTATCGAGAATTCTCGGATTACCGAGAAAGTACCAGAAATTTCGGAATTGGATCATTGGCTGGGCATGATCGTTACGATGATAGCGGAGGACAGGCCCGATTCACGGTGGAAGCCGTATTATGATATATTGCCTAAAAAATTCACAACACCTATGTTCTGGTCAAACTCTGATCTGGAGGAATTAAGTGGGACCACAGTGTTGAGCCAACTGGGAAAAGACGACGCAGAAGCTGCGTACCGGGACATAGTCCTTCCAATAATAAAAAAACACATGGACGTGTTTGGAAAAGTTGATCACTCAATAGATGCATATCACAGAATGGGATCCCTCATACTGTCTTACAGCTTTGACATTGAACGAGAAGGCTATGTGGACGAGAACAAACGGTATGAGGATGGGAATGATGAGGAAGTCGCAAGTGTCGAGGAGCTTCCGCCTGTCGACGAGTCTGATTCAGACGATGAAGAGGAATTAGCGGAAGCTGCGAATGAAGATGATGACGACACGATGCAGGAAACCGATGAAGGAGTCATTGAGGTCGAGGAAGAGGAGGACAGTGACGACAGTCAGAAATTTTTAAAGGCAATGGTACCCTTGGCTGATATGCTCAATGGAGATTCTGATCTGTGCAATGCAAGTTCCCATTTATAGACACACACGATTTGCGCGCCACTAACTACGATCTCAGGCTAAACTATTCTATTCGAAGGAGAACTTAGAAATGAGAGCTATCAAGTTCATTCCAGAAGGCGGTCAAATATTCAACACATACGGGGACTTGCCCAACGCCGATCTTCTCCGTCGGTATGGATATGTTCGATACGGCAAAACGGAGAATGACCTTGTCGAAATCGAAATTGAGCTCGTAATGGATAGCACCGCTCATGGGTTGTCCGAGAGTAATCTAAAAAAGAGGGTATGTGCAGTTCCATGAATTGTGCCTTGTCTGTTCGCTAATGGATCGTTACCGTCGCGTAGATAGATTTTATGGTAGAGGTTGATGAAGAAGAGGGCGAAGAACTTCTTGACAGGTGAGTAGCACCAAGAGTTTTGAGAAAATTCCGAAACGCACTGACCCGTTTGCAGCTCTATTCAAATCTCATTATCTTCTCCAGCAATTCCAACTTCGGCTCTCCTCCTTACGTACATCCTCATGTTGAACCCACCGGCGTTTAGAAATTTGAGGAAGCAGGGCCACGAAGCAGTTCTAAGTATTACTCGCAAGGATCTCAAATCAGAGGAACAGCGCGAACTGTGGATTGAAATCATCAAAAAGAAGTTGGCCCAGTACAAGACGGACATTGTGACAGACGAGAACTTAATTCTTGAAACGTCTCCTGACGTCAATTTTAACCTGCGTAATTCCATTGAAGTCCGACTGTCTGAGAAGCGTATCTTAGAAGCCGCGATGAAGCAAGTTCGAGGGTGGAAGATCAAGGATAAGAAGAGACGAAAGGAATTTTCTGCCAGGCCCTCAAAGCGCAGCAAGAATATATAGGGTTGCGTTTGAGCACTTTGGGAACCCATAATCGAACATAATATAGCCAATGTTAGAGCATTAATATACATTTTGGTACATGATCCATGTAGCCCAACTAAAACAAAATATGCCCAGAGGTAATCAAAGACTCCTTATACTAATTACCAAGTAACGGTACTGTGAACAATGGAATCAAAGAGGGGCGTAGAGTATTTGCGTAACTGTTATACGTCAATGTCACAATCCGCCAAGATCTAGTCACTCTTAACGTACCATATTTTCTAGCATATCTGCTTACGCTAGCTACAGCAAGAACATTGTGCTTGATAGAAGTGGTCGCCAGATGGTTTAAAACAACATGATTCGGAATAGGCAAGACGCTACTGTCATCCTTTTCCGTAGAATTGGTATTGAGAATGACAGTTTCGAGGTGAGGTGGAAGATACGGTGGTGCAGGGTAATCTTCTGATATATATCTTTCGGTCGCTTCCGGATTTGTGAAAATTTCTGGAATCTCACTTGTGTATTCCAGAGGTGGTATTGCAATTGTATCTTCGAACTTCTCTTCTTCCAGTTGGCTCTCGCGCTCCAACGATGGAAGGTCCGGACAGCTAACTTCTATGTAGTTGACGAGATTACCCATGGAATCGGTGGCGGTTGGTAGCGAATCTGAACACCGTAACTCGTTATCGACAACGAATCGAATCCGGTGAGTACCGGGAGGTAAGTTGACTACGGTTGAGAATTCGTTTCCACTATAATATCAATTAGTACGAAAACGGTGCCATCCACTAGAAAAACCACATACTTTCGTGTCAGTTTAATCATTTTTCTCCAACCCGTGAAAGTACCCGTGACATAGACCTTTTTTCCGCCGTGAACCCAGCTAATAAGTGTCGGAACCGCTTGATCTATTGTTCTCATTTAGTTTGTCGGACATGCTTCAAGAATACTAAATTCGGGGAAGGCTTACCGCTTGGTTCGCCATATGATATGTCGATCTCTTCGCCAGAAAGCATTTTTGAAACTGGCTTCCCAGTCGCGGCAACTTCATCTGTAGGCTTATCCGTCATTGATTCAATGTTTTCACCTAGCTTAAGTCGTTGAATTTGAATATCGTCGACAACGTCTTCTGCTTGTTCTGAGACAGCTTCCGAATGGATAGTATCATCGTCGGCGTTCTCTCTGTGCTGAGCATTCGCTTGTGAATCAAGTGATTCAGAACTCAAAGTATGCACTATTGATTTTATTGATTTGATCTTCGTGTTTATCTCATTTTCTTGAGACTTGAAGTGGCTGTCCGCAATATAGACTGAAGACGCATCCTGAGGGCTGGTTACTTCTGACCCTGTCGTCGACGGCTCCTCGGTCGAGGGAGCCTCAGGCGGCCGCTCCTGGGATGTAGAGTTTCCCATTTTCCAGTTCTACTAGAACTTAAGCCGGATGCAAGTGACAGGGGGAAAATAACGATTCGGGTGTGGGGCCCGGGTAGTGCAATTATTTATTATTTGATCGTCGACAGTGCGTTTCAAGTCTGCCACCTGTGGGGATACCAACGATTGCCGGGTAACTGAAGGAACCATTTAGGAGGCCCGAGCTCATCGCCATTTTGCGTCCCCAAACCTCAGTTCCCCATCGCGAATTGATCTTGCTCTAATCATCGATCACTCAAATCGCGGATCTGGCGTCGTATGTATTCGCATGTCCGTCACAGCCAATGATCGATTCATGCTACTCTTTTCCCACTCCGTCTGAACAGTCATGAGATTATCGCTATAGAAACTGCAAATGAAACTGCGTAACAGTTATCACGGGGACAGTGTGTCTATTATCAGCGTGCTGTGGGTAGTCTGCAGGGCTCCGGTTCTTATTCCGGTTCGAATTTTGATTTACTTTATTCGACTGATCTTCTGGCCGGTCCCGACGATATTTCGGTTCTTTTATAGACTGGTCAAGACTGTCTTGTTTCCGGAGCCCCTGATAAAAGCGGTTGGACCGCTATATTTTTTCTTTTTCACATCCATCAGTATCGGAATAGTTATCGGACTTTGTTTCGGAGTGGCTTCAAAGCTACTGCAGTTTATCCTCGGAATATCGCAGGCACAGAAAATATCGGTGCCTGACACTCAGCTGTTGGAGAATGGCGACCGCCTAAAATCGGAGAGAACAACTACGCCCATAAATGGACTAAGAGAAGACAAGATCGCGGTTCTGGAGGAGGCCGTTGATGTCAATAAGTTGTCTTCGATTACAACCGCGCGAAGGAGAGACGCGCCATTGACTTACGCTATGCAGAAGAGCGCGATTAAGATGTTAGACACTAAAGAGATGACACCAGCAGATATTGTTGCATATAATGATGATCGTTTATTCGAGACATTCAGCAGCAATGCAACGCCGCTGAGATATTTATCGTCGATGCCAATTGAGTCGGAAAGCTCATTACGGCAGTCTGCTCTCATGGGGCGACATCCACCTACGATTTTAGAAGAGGAGGAAGAAGACTCAAATGTAGGACAAACGACCAGACTACCAGACTCCAGCATCAGGAGATCGAGATTGCGTGATGGTTATGCAAAGCTCGAAAAGAGGAGGCCGTTGGGTCTTACAGAAAGAAATCTTAATACAACTCGTTCACTTGGCAGTCAAACTGGTAGATTTTAATCTTTTGAAGTCATGTGTCAGGTAGACAAAAGTAGATGTGGCATCCTTTGATGATAAATGGAAATGATTGTGCGACGTGGGAATCTATGATGTATTTTGGCGTTGTCGGTGGTTCATGAAAGGCTATGTAAGCGGAAATTTGTACAAATAATCTTATTTAATTCAGGGCAAAGTGGCCCTGTTATTCTTATTATAGGATTCCATGATTCTAAGTATCTAATATATTCGCACGATATTATGCTATTTAATGTTGTAAGGCCCTAAATCCAGGTTGCTGTTATAACGGGATCACCTACATGCGTTTCGAGAGCGGGAAATTACTCGAGTACAAAGAAGTAAGGGGAACCTGAAATTGGGCGTTTTTTTAGATAGAGCCAATCATGGTCGTAGATTGATGGGTCCATTTTGGAATCCGTAACATGCATGGAATCTGTGTACGCGAAATCTGCACAAAAGCAAAATCAGGAGTTACAAGACTCTCTCCTTAAGATCATCCAGCTCGAATATACAGTAATATAGAATTGATAATCGAAGCCTGCTCCTTCATCTCGTGTAAGCAGTTCTCTCTCAGACTTTTCTCCTTTGCACAGCTTTGGCCATCTCGCTGGAAACAGGAAGAATACTCTCTAATATCATATCCTGCAATCTCAATTAGATACCTATCTAAGACTAGAGATGCTCCGAAACTCACAAAGACTGATTTTGGTGACAACCACCATGCTAAACGAGCAACAAAGGCATCTTTACCAGCCCAAACTGTTCCAACTGTGCCCCTCTCGACCTCTCGGACTACTATGATCGCATACTGCCTCGAGGTGATCGCATTAGCTTGAAGATGGCCATCGGTGAAGCCGTGGATAAAGTCCCGGATCTCAAAGTAATTCGAAGTCTCAGGTAATTCGGCCCCATGATAGTTAGACCAGAAGTTGGTCTTGACAGCGCAGGTAATGAGAGTGATGGTCCGAACTCCAAGCGGTTGGAGCTCGCGACGCCACGTCTCGCTGGCCATGGCAAGGGCGGCTTTCGAGCCGTTATAGATACCTTGATTGTTAGCGAATGGCTGTAAAAAGTATTGGGCACGTACTCATAAACGCCATAGGAACATATGCGTTGGCAGACGAATTATTCACGATGCACCCTTTGGCCCTGATTAAAAGAGGAGCAAAGGCTTGAAGCATGGCCAATGGCGCCCAGAAGTTGAGGTCAAATAGTTTCTTGCCCTCCTCAATCGAAGCGTCCAGAGCTGGTACAAAGGAACCTCCGCCGCTGTTGTTGACGAGAACATCGAGCTTGCCGCCAGTTTCTCTCTTGACGGTCTCGACTGCAGCCTCAATTGACTCCAAGGACAACACATCGAGTGTCAGAACCGTGATGTTAGCCGCACCGGAAAGACTCTCTGAGATCTTTGATGGGTTCCGTACAGTTGCAAAGACATGGTATCCCTTTTCATGGAAAACTTCAGCCAAAGCTGCGCCAATGCCGCCAGCGGAGCAGCCGGTGATTAAGATAGACTTCCGTGGAGAAGCCATTGAATAAGTGACCTTGCAGTATAGTTGATAGGGTATCAGGGTGCGTAGATGCCATTATGCGAAATGCAATCTCAGTGCCTTTATAGAAAAGCTTTTGTGGATGCTCATGTAGCAGCTGTACACGTAGTCAACTCTACTAAGCCGCACATCATGGCGCTACCCGAAACGGCATATAAAGAAAGGCTTGGCATTCCGCGTTGAGTGTTAGCAAAGCCGCAGAGGCACCCTAACCCGACGGACATAATGGGCAGCGCGGCGCACAAGAAAGTCATCCGGAAACTTGTACCAAGTAAACAATTGGAAATGCCAAGACTGGTAAGATGGCAGGACCGGATGAGTCCAGAGGGTCTTCTAGCTCAATAGTCAGGATGCCTTTTATTGTATCGTCCAACGTCGAGAAAGCCGATCCAGCCACTAGGAAGCTAATCAGAAGCCATGTGATGCGCGGAAAAAAGCAGAAAAGCGAGCGTCCTGACAAGAACCAACGAACGACCAGCAGGGGGAAAATGGCCGGCCGCACTCAGGCAGCTCGAGTTAAGCTGGAAGAAGTGATCGAGTTGTATACGCCGCTAGTACCCGGCCGCGTCGGTTCGGATCTCTCCTTTTTCGAGTTTGCGGATGAGGTGGAGCCGTTGACGCTTCTAAATATTGCAAAATGTTCGTAGCTCAGGCTTTTAACTTGTGGTGGCTAACTCGATATGAACCCAGTCCACACTGTCGCAATGAGGATCATCTTCCCTCTAATAATGGCGATAGGCTGCCAAGCAGACGACAAGGAATGGCTCTATCTAATCGGACGAGACGCTGCTGCGCTCCATATAACAGCATTCGCAGTGGAAGGTTTCATGGACAGGATCCTCCGCCGTCAGGAGGACAGTGCCAAACTGGCGGCGATAGTGCATTTCCACAAAGGACTGAGGCTTCTCCGCGAGAGGCTCTTGGGAGAAGATGAAGAAACAAAGATTTCGGATTCTACGATCAGTGTGGTCGTGAAACTGGCTAGCGCTGCACACTTCGATGGAGATTATCAGGCCTCAAAGCAGCATATGGAAGGCCTTCGCAAAATGGTGGACTTGAGAGGAGGCCCAGATGTCTTCAAAGGTAAACATCTTCTAGTGGAGATGTTGAGGTTAGTGATGGCAGCCCGCAACCCGCCGCCATTGGTAAGAATACTGACTCTTCACAGATGTGACCTGGGGATCACGATGCTCAATGGCTCAAACCATGTGTTTTTCTGCCAGCCATCAGAGCCAGTGATTGAATATCCGGAGATGCTGCTGCCACCTTCTGATGACAAGATGTGGTCCCAAGACAGCTTTGAGTTGCTTCGAAACATCGACAACGATTTGGCGACAGCTTGGCGGGTCATGAGGAGATTCTGCTTGCTGGTCAATCTCGGGACGAAAACTCAGCGGTTGATCCTCCCACAAATTATCCATCAAACGATGACTGCGGTGATCTATCGCCTGCTCGATATGGGCTTCGCTGCCGGCTCAATTGATGAAACTGTACAGCATGGCTTATTAGCTTTTTCTTATCATGTCTTCTTGCAGTGGCAAGACATCAAACTGCCTTATCATCACTTTGCTACCGCTTATCGAAACTGCATTCTGGGCCTCAAGCTGGTGGATGGGGTTTCCTCTCAGCTGATGCTTTGGTTGTTAATGAATGGAGCCAACTCTGTCTTTAACATATCAAATGAAGCATGGCTGAGGGAACATTTGAGAGAATATTCCGACAGATGTCAACTGAAAACATGGAAAAACATGCAAGACATATTGCAGTCGTTTATGTGGATTGAATTGCTAGACGAACAGCCAGGGAAGAATATTTATGAATCGCTACATCTGGATACAGGGAATGAATGGAATATGAACGGTTTCGGGGCGATTGGATATACGCTCGGTGAAATACACGCGATGTAGCATTTCAAATACAGAACATGCGCCTTAACTGTATTATGACCACCTTCCGAAACAATTTATTCCTTTGATTTCTTTCGATGCTGGCGCGCACTAAGGTGGCGAATGCCCCATGCTACAGGGAATCACCTAGTAGGCTCCCTCCTCAAACGTTAACGGCTTTGTTTATAGTGGAATGTTGGGATCCCGCTACCCGTATTGAGCGACGAACGTACAGTGGACTATGTATCTACTCAGGTAGTTATATTTAAACAGATTCTCAGCATTACGAAATGGATGAATAGAAGTTGATTGCGCTGTTCGGATCGTGGTTCCTTCTTTAGAGCCTTCAGTCTATTTTGGCGTCATTGCTCGCTGCCGTATCATACCTTAGGCCCTTCGTCTCCATATATCAAACCGTGGCCAGACGCCACTTCTTCCCACTCTGCTACAAACACGTATTGACCCGCACACTGGACGCGGCCTTGAGGAGCGAGCAGTTGAAACAATAGAACACTACCTGTCCGTAAGGGCGCCGAATTTACAGATCGCACTCGCCAAACCGTATCTGACAATTGACAACTTGCCCGTTCGACCTGCTGACACATGCGCTACCCTGAGTTCGAGTTACTTCAATGCTTGTTATCGAAAACTTTAATTTGACATTTTATGGCCAGATAAGTTTCACATTTAAAGCATAACTGAAGTTTTGCATTTTTTACGTCGTTAGATTTGAAACTACAAGTGGGTAAAATAGACTAAATCTATAATGTGATGTAGTAGATAAGTAGTACTGCTCCATTATTATATAAATATTTGAATAGACGTTGCAGAGGTGGAAGGAGTGTTTGGGGACCCGGCTTGTCACGGGACCAGAAATTGCAGGTAACCTTTGCTAAGTTATACACTTATACTACTGTACTAAACAACTTAGCTTCTACATTGTTGCCTTGCCCCACGATCGAGAAGTCTGGCTCCCAGCTGACTATCTAGTTTCTTTGTTATCTCCTGGGTACAAATATGGCATCAATTAGACAGCGACATACCTTTATTGTACACTCCCAATTCCGTGATTCGGCTGACACACTCAGTTTGACCAAGGACAAATTGACACTAAATGGGGTACCCGGCACCAGACAAGACCGGATAATTGTGACTGCGGATCACCTCAAGGAGAAGGTAATTATTACGCTTGTCACAGTGCATTGCAGTTGGAGTCTTTGGCAATTGATATAGCTTGCAGGACATTTTACAAGCTGTGGACAACATTCGAATTGAAGTAGTTTCGCGGGAAAATGTCGCGCATATAGCACCATTTAACAGACAGTTGGCTTGGGGTACGCATATCAATGTTGTCCCTACCGAGGCATTCGACTGGTATGCAATAGCATTCATTACTGCCGTAACTACGATAGCTAATTATAAATCGTATCAACAGGACCGGATTTTGCAAATGGATTCAGTCGTCAGTGAATTCGGAAATTGCCTGCGTCGGCCAAGAGTCTTTTATTGAGGTACCTTACGGTTATTATCTGCATTCGATGTATACGGACTCTTCGCGGCTGTTGTCATATATCCAGAACAATTACGCAGATGCGGAGCAAGATATCGCGCACGAGTTGGAGGAAGCGAGCGCCGCAAACTACTTAAGCGTGTCACTGAACAAAACTTCAGCGGACAAGAGAATCGCTGGCCGTCTCGTGGCGGAGGCGTATTGGTACTACGGGCTTTGGACGAAAACAATCCGGGCTGGCGGTCCCAATCATAGAGTCGAAGTTGGCCTTTTAGGAAAAATTGCCGATGATCCGCAGGGCGAGTTGACATATGGCGGAATATTAGCGGTAATAGGGGAGAATGAGCAGTTTGGTAAGCATGCGAAATGACAGTACGATTTTGGGCTAACAGAATACAGTCCCTACTTTGTTTGATTTCTCTCCAAGACATCGGAGTGTTTTTCAACCTGCAGTCTATTATCCTGATTTCCGAATACCTTACGGACTTCATCCTAAGCATTTGACCACGGTGCTCGGAGATATTTCGCCTCCTCGGACAAACACGACATTATTAAAAGCGAGTGAAGAAAATGAGACGAAGGTGTCGGAAGCGCCAAGCTCATGCGGACTCTATGGGTACTACATCTTGCCCAACTTCATATTCGTTGATAAATATCAAATATCGGATTTGGCCGATGCTCAACGAGGGAGTGTCAAGAGAGTGGTGGGTATATGGGGTGAGACGGATTTGGAAATACCAGTTTGGATGGTTGACAAATGGGGGAGCGCAATGCTATTAGAATTGGTCCCACCTGCACAATCTCTCGTTCCAGGAGAAATGCAGAAACTGGATATTGAAATACCTATGCATTCCAGGTACGAAGTTCCCAGATGGAATACTACAGTAGCTACACACGACATGCCTTGGCCAATAATGTTTTGGGCATGCAACGGGTCAGTGGAGGCCGAGATGACGACGAGTCCTTTCGACAGTAACGGTCTTGGTCACGAATACTTGTTCGACGCTGGCACTATGTTTTACTACTTGCACCCTAACCAGACGATTTCAAATCCTGTCAATAAGACATACTTAGTCACGAACCTCAACATCCCTCTGGTTCCATTAGAATCTTACAAGTATGTCCAACCTTGGACAGTGAGTGTCATATTACTTGGGTGCATGTGGATATTCTACAAAGCGTTCCTTGGATTTAGACGGGATGGTGGAATTCGGAAGGCAGCTGGCGAAAGACCTGATAAGGATAAAATGGAGAAGAAGGGACCGAAGACGGAGTAGTGAATAGAAAGCATCTAAATTACGGACTTTTGAAGTCCTGTCATCCAATGTTCTTCTCGTCACAGTCTCCCCTCCTATCATAGTAAAGCATTTTAACTAGAACTATCACCGATTAAGTGGACCCTTCCCTGCTCCGAGTGTAGTGAACGAGAGCTAGCGATTGAGCATTACTTTCAGATGCATTTTCATGCATTGGTGATCCGTATATTTGGTAATAGTCAACGCATCTGTAGCGTTATGGATCAATGCTGCAGAACTGTCGCAAACAGAAGCCCATCCTCCGTTTAGCTAATATTGATCTCCGCCATAGATTGCACAAAACAATTGTCCAGATATATGCCGGGCTTTCTCCCCGAACAAGGGGCTTGTACCCATGACGTCACCGCAGTAACTCATTCGGGGAGCAACGAAATCCAAATGAATTTGTCAATTATCCTGGCGACAATCAAAACTACAGAAGGTTATGGGTGATTACTTATTACACAGGTGGTCTCCTACACCCTCCCGTCTTAGGTTGATAACCAGAACGTGAAAGCTAGGATAATACTGTAACATATGGCAATCCTATCAATGTTTAGAACAGGCGCGATACCTATATGCGCTCGAGTCTGGACACCAACTTCGTCGCTGTCCAAATCAATAATTCGGCGATTGGGTCAGAGCGTTACTCGAATTCCTGGACGGCAGCTAGCGACCAAAGCCGGCCCTTACAATAGAGACTTACCAATTAGTTGGAGACGCGGCATTCTCTATACGTCCTCGCTTTCCGCCTTCACATTTCTCTCAACGTCGCAGTCATCAAAGATCCTGTGCGACGCTTCTGGCATTCGCAACAACTACTCAGATGAAGACCGGACAGTTCAAAGAGATATTTTTCAAGAGCGGTCAGATCGAGGAGGTATCCTTAATTATCGGGAGCTTGCGATTGGTAGTTTTGCTGGATTATTCGTTGGACTCTTGATTGGAAAACTCAGCAGAGTGCTCGTATTCGTTGCTGGAAGTGTATTTTTGTTTATTCAAGTGAGTGCATGATGTTGACCAATGCTTCGCAATATGCAAACAGTGACTGATATATAAATTGCAGTTCCTCGCTAGCCGACGCGTGATCACGCTGCGCTATAATCGATTTTATAAGTGGGCTAAGGAACGCTATGGAAATAAGGAAATTATTTTGGAGAACATGTCCTTCAAGGTTGCGTTCGGTGCGGCCATGATTGTAGCAGCGGCTAACGCATAGTAATTGTGATATGTACGTGGTTCACAGGTTACAATTGGATTCCAATGTTATAAATGGCCGGCTAAAACGTTGGCACAGCTGCAGATAATATTGATTTACGCAAATTCCTAAGCCAAGCCCATGTGCCATAGCACCAAGACAATCATAGAACCATAGTAGGTATCTTAATATTACCTCCTAGAAGTACCACCGAATCCAGTTGATGGTCTCTCGTCTTCTCCGCGATCATGCGACATAGAGCTTGATGAGGCCCAGGAGCTTCTGCCACCAAATTGAGGCCGCTGAGGTGTTGTCCAAGAGCCATAATTGTCACGGAACATGGTATTTCGATACATATCTGCGGTGCTGGATCCAGGACTCGCAAATCGATTGTACAATGCAGTAGCAGCCGCTCCTGCTCCTACACCAGACCAAAAACCCGGCCTCCACTGCCTTTCCTGCTGATATTGCTGCCATTCCCTTCGCTGACCACCTTGCGTAGATGAAAACCATTTGCCGCTGCCATTATTGTTATCATACCGAGAATAAGGTGGTGGAGGTGGGCCACCACCTCCGGCGTCGTCATCATTGTTGAAATAGTTGCCAAAAATCGATCGTGCTGGTCGTCGCGGTGCTGCCGATGATGAGCTGTTATTTTGTCGATTTGAAAGGTACCAAGACAGATAGTATATCAAGGCAATTAAAGCAAGAAAGATTAACAAAGTCGATAAATAAGATGAGCCTAATTCCATTGCGATTAGCTTCGACATCTTCAGCAAGAGGGAGTTGCACTTGCTATCAGATCTACTATTTGAATCAAAGTAGCTTGATTTCCCATATCGAGCACGTCCAGCTTCTGTCAAATGTATGGTATATTCCACACCGCAAGATCCGCGTAATATATATGGATCTTTGGCAGAGGAGTAACCTTCACAGACAACGTCTGTCTTACCGAGTCTACATATCACAACCGTTAGACATTTCCTCAGTTCGGCTATAAGACTCTAGGTCACTGCCTACTTGAAATATCCAGGGATGTCAGCTGAGCACTTCCATTGCACGTCCTCACTGCCTCCCTCTCCGGATCCCATATTCTTGCACTGCATGACCTCAACTTCATATAGATCTTTAGCATCTCCACCAACCACCCTTAATTGTGGAATAGGCTTCAGGCGTCGTCCTGTAGCCAACGCATCTTTTCGCAATGTTAATATTTGTACTTTTGATAGTAGACTTTTCTTGTCCCCTCCGAATGCAGAGATCGACAGCGGGTGGACGAGAATCAATAAGGCTACACTCCCCAATAATTCTATTGCCGTGATCTTCATGTTGTATATTTTCCTGATGCCTTTGTTATTGTTATTTACTAGATTCAAGTATCGCGATAGATAAGAATACTAAGCGAGAGCGGCTGGTAACGGCCATCTCTATGGCGGTCAAACGGACGCGTGGCCTTTTGTCGCTTTCAGGAAGCTACTACGTAGCGTGATTCCACAGCACCCTTATCCGAAGGCTTGGCTTTCTACCTTCTATTTTCATGTTTGTTTTTAAAACGTGGCCACTGAGAGTGCCGGTAAACCGGACAAGATGGACTTGCTTGCTGTAAATTTATCAAAATCAAATGCACACAACCTACTTCTGGCAAACCATGCGATTAGTACGGCTAATACAAGGATAAGGAATAACTCTGAATAATGACAAAACAAACGTGACACTACTATAATAATACAAAATAAATGCTCCAGTTCTACCATATACAACGAACACTGCCCAAGACCACCGTAACTCAATATTAAAAGGCAGCTTAATCTCAAACTTGACTTATGACGCAGACAGACCCCTAATTCTCATTAATAAATCTTTCTATTTCAGTGCCATTGCAATAACAGTGCCACTTACGTGATGGACAGATCCCTCATGCCCTGCAAAACTTGCTCGACTCTGCTATCCAAGAAGCCACCCGCATATTCTTCTCTAGTACTTGGATCCAAATACTGCTGTACCTGTGCCATTCTAGTGTACGCTTCAGTGCAAAATCGAAGCTGGATCTTAACGAGAGCCTCAAAGGAAGGATCCAGGTATGGAACACGCAAGTCAATCAACTGAGGCAGTTCATTAACGAGCTGACTATTCATGTCTTCATAAATCTGCTTGGCAAGCTCGGCATCTTTCTCGGCCTTTGGTAACTTCTGGACATCATCAGATGGCTTGTCAACGAGCTTTTTGACCTTAGACCTCATAGCATCGTAATCCAGGAGCTTGTGATTGCGCTTCTTGATCGCGTCGTTGATATCAGGGAAGTATGAGCAGAAACGGGCAATGGGTTCTAAAACTGTCGCGCGGTATGGACCATCCAGGGCCTTGACGGTATCGGCGTCAAGGTCTTCGACCGCCGTGCGGTAATATTTACTCACGCCGTCATTGACACCGGCCTCACCGTAGAAAGCATCAATCGTTTCGGCGATACGAGTCTGAGCGGCAGTCATAGCTTGTTACAAACAGTCAGCACTGTTCAATCACACCGTGAATCATAATTAGCATACATCGTAGCGAATCAAGGTAACCTTTGGCTTCCTTCTGCAATTTGTTGGCGGCCGATTCGAGTCTAAATCCGAGTCATTATATGTTCGACATCAGCACACACTCCCAGGTTAGTACTTACGTTCTGAATCTTCGCTCTTCTAGCTCGAACTCTCTATCAATCGTTTTCTCAATTTGGCCAGTCTTCATCATGACCTGCAGAATTCATCCTATAAGTCCATAATATTCTTCGTCGACATTCCTTGCACGAGAAAACTCAGACATACCGTTGTACCGGCACGATTAACTGCCTTCTTAAATCCTGACCAACTCATTGTCGTGGAAGATCCTGTATCTGGGTCTCAGGATATATAGGGCGAACACAGTTATGTACGACAGTAAATGATTGCGTGGATGAAGAAATAGAGACAAATTATGGACGGCAGGTATGTTTAGCTGAGATGACAACCGCGCCTCGCGCAAATCTACAGTCGTGAGGCGGCAGTGCTGACGAGTGATGACGTTTACGCAGCCACGCTTCAATAGACATCGGAAAGCTCGGATTGCTACATACGTCATGCCTGCCAGCAGCCTTTCATTTTCACAGTTAAACCCTCTTAACTTCCCCAATTATAATTACTTATCGAAGCTACTCAAGACCGCAATTAGCGATTCGTAAATTGCTTCAACAATAGCAAACAAATCTTAGGGTACTGGCTATGGCACATTCGACGTTAAAAAGTATGAGACACAAAATCAATTGGCCGAGACTTCGGTTCAACCACTTTTATTATTTTTCTCTCTAATGACCGGCGACATTACAGTTATCTCAATAATCTGACTTTCTGCATCGCAATTTCCTACTTACGTATATGGAGACTTGATTGTCTGAGAGCCGAGACCCTTTGGCCATGCTGGTGAATGAAACTCATATACCCAGTAACGCACCCTTTATACCTACGCCATTAAGCTGAATCTTGAAAAATCTCGTCTCGTTGCATGCATATATTACACCGCTCTCTCCAAAACAAAAGTTCGCCACACCGCCTGGGATTTTGATCGTCCCGATCTGCACCCCGGATCTGTTCCACACCTCGATCCCATCTCCACAACCTGAGTAAACATTCCCCAACGTGTCGCACTTGATCCCGTCTGGGAACCGTCCCGGTGCGAATGCAAAGACCCGGCGGTTTGTTAAGATTGGTTCAGTTGTCTGTCCGTCCGGCAAGACAATGTCGAATCCATAAATATGTGATGGACCTGTCAGGTTCACAGGCACGGAAGCCGAGCCGTGAATTGCCCCCGTGTCCGTGACGTACAACGTCTTCAGATCTGGCGAGAAGCAGAGCCCGTTGGGTCTTGTGAAACCGTCCGCCATGACACGGATAGACCTCGTTTTGGGGTCGAAGCGATACACCTGTTGGGGTAGTTGCGGTTGGGGGCGAATCTCTTGATGGAAGCCGTATGGTGGATCAGTGAACCATATAGAGTGATCCAGTGGGTGAATGATTACATCGTTGACGCTGTTGAAGGGGATTCCATAGAAAGAGTCAATTATACTCTCAGGCGTTGGACTGGGATTGCTTTCAGTTGGAATAGGCACTCTTATAAGCCCGGACACGTCTTTAGCATCCTTGGAGCCTTGGGCACAGAGTAGCAAAGAGTCCTCCTCGAAATTGACGCCACCATTGAGCATCGCTCCCTCAATTCCAGGGAATCTAACTTCTTCGATCTTGATTGCTTTGAGGTCAGAATTTGGTATATGACCTGGGTCGTAAATCCTAGATAGTTTAACGTGCTTATTTGATGTTGCTGCATAGGGCGCATCTTTATCATTCGGTAGCTGGTTGGATGTCACAAAGACACTGCGAGTGGGCTGGTGATAGATACACGCTTCGTGGTACAAGGATTGGCCGTCCGAACCAGTATCTGCCAGAAGAAACACTGATGGTGGAGTCGATTCATCCCCTACTATAGAGCCAAACTCTTCTTGATGACGAACGAATGTAACAGCTGGAGAAGCCATTTGCGACAAGTTTCGTGTTTGACCAACTTTGATTGATATTCTTTCCTTAAAGATCGTCTTGCGATATGCGTTCTTTTTATCTACACGTTGATTCTGTGCTGCCTGTCTCTCGGAAACCTTTCGAAGATGAAGGTCTTCCAGCCTGAAAAGACTGCGGGGCTTAAGCAAAACATGCTTTCAACTAAGTTATTGCCAACGCTAGTATTAACGCCTTTCGTGTTTGCTATTGGGGGCACGGCGATAAGTCTTGCCAGGCCCCTGTAAATCAATGGATCGCCAAACAATGCCGGCTTTCCTAAATCAGTCTACACCTTGGCGGTTTGGTCGTTTGGAAGGCGTCAAAAATCAAAAAGTTATTGTCTTTCTTACCGGTTTTCAAAAGAATATACGACGACTCCCTCGGCTATCTAGTTCGGGCAGTCCCCCCACCGCTAATTAGCTGCGGGCCGACTTCGGAGATACTAAACTCCGGTCTCGTGGACTGACCGCCCGCGGGTTAACTCCATGGAGATGGTGAACCAGTTTAACGAGTCGGTTCGATCCGCGGTTTCTGATTGGTGGGGGGTTTAGGTGGGGTTTTGTTGATCCAAAGTACTGACCCAGGTCAGTCGCCCTAGCAGCCCCTGATCATGCGACTTTTGTTTAACGGCAATTGTTCTCTCGAAAGGTCCATTTAGCCCCGCAAGTGCAGAAACCGGGTCCAAGTTCAGATCCGACGATGTAGTTGGTTTGGTTGAACTCGCGACCCGATTCTGCGACCGGCTCGGTTGTACTCTTGGCGCAAATCAGTGTCGACTCCTAAAATGCTTGGCTTCCACCCCACTATATATATTTCACACTGCCGCTATATTGTTTGCACATCGCATCTGCAAGAACAATATCACCGAAAGACAGGCCGTTTAGAAAGATGCCTGCCGACAATGAGATCAGCGGTCGATTGGCCTTGATCACTGGGGCATCGGGTGGGTATGTAATTTCTTGTTCACTCAATGATTGCATGGCTAACAGAATTCAGAATTGGAGCAGGTTGTTCCCGCAGTCTGTTCGACCAGGGAGCGCATTTGGCATTGACATATTCGTCGAACCGAGCTGCGGTTGATGAGCTTATCGCTGAACTGCAATCGAAAGATCCTACACGCAGGCTCTCATCGCATAAAGTCGACATTGGAAGTTCAGACGACATTCAACGACTCTTTGATGAGATTAAAGCCGCGCACAACCAACCTGGACCGGATATCCTTGTTTCAAATGCTGGTTATGGGAAGAGAATACCAGAAATTGTCGACATTTCACTCGAGGAGTTTGATTATACCATAACTGTTAACTTGCGGGCTTCATTTATTCTTTCAAAGATGGCTGTTCCGCACATGATAGCACAAAAATGGGGAAGGATTGTTTTTATTTCTTCTATTGCCGCCATTGGAGGAGGGATCAATGGTTGCCACTATGCAGCGAGTAAGGCTGGCGTGACAGGAATGATGAAAAACTTGGCCACCAGGCTGGCCCAGCACGGGATAACTGTTAACGATGTTGCGCCAGCAATGATTGGGGCCACGGGATTGATTCCTGATGCGAAATTTGTTGAGGGCACGGCTGGCGATATAAAAAACATCCCGGTGGGAAGATTGGGTACGCCGGAGGAATGCGCGAATGTGGTGAGCATGCTGTGCAAGACAGGTTATATGACTGGACAAAGTCTCTTGCTTGCTGGTGGTCTGAGATGAACTTGTTCAAGATAGCAGAGACAATGTAAAGGGGCGTCCAGGCAGCAAGGGTCGGCTAGAGGTTTTTTGATCCGCACCATGCTTGGTTGTTTCCTCCACGGTTATCTTGTAACTGGCGGTGATAGGTTGTACATGTCGATTCTTGTACAATAGCAATTTAGTAGTTGTCGGGGCAGGTTGCCTTACAAAATCAAGTTAATGGTCGTTTAATAGATTTACTGACAAAATTAAGATAATCCTTTGCTTTCTACCAAAACTTTTAACTCTGAACCCTGAATTCAGATTCGTAGCCCCTCGTTCAGGAAGCTAGCTGGCCAGTTGATGAGTTTGTCGTGACGTTCCCCTCTTCCTACACAGCCGTGTTTCTGAAGCATTTGGGTTTCCTGATCATACTTCGACCGGGACACAGCTATACCTCAGAACAAAAGATTTCTGTTCGTATCAGCTGACCATGCTGTTGGTTGCGCAAGTTGGGAATAATCTTGCCCCAATGGGTAACCCTCGGAAGGTGGTTGACCAGCATTGTACCCGGACATATATGCTCCAGGACCATCTCCAGACACATAATCACCCACTGCCTCGAGATCAAGCCATGAAAAATCACCTGTAAACCCAAAGCTGCCCGCGTTATCTGAAGCATGATTGGATAAAGAGCTGTGAGGCTGGTCGAACTGATTGGAGCCAGGCGACGCAGGTTTTGCCGGCTGAGGCTTCCATAGAAGTTTCAGCAGGTGTGCGTAGCGAGAACCTATGTCATCTGCGCCAGTACTTGCCAGTTCGAGAACCACCGTCGTGCGAGTAACAAGGTCTCGCACCTTCATTTCCTCCCAGTAAGACATAACACCAAATGAACGAGCCTTTCACCATGAGTCAATCAATGCGATCAGGTCGTCTCGTGCATCAAGGACACTCACCTTAAATAGAAAAACTGCCGCATATATACTGTATCTGTAAGACGTTAGGACTTGGACGGCATACTCGACATAAGGCCGTGGGACAGCTTACAGATAGAATCTGAGAGGCATATAATGTAGATGCTTCTGAGGGTCCACTGATTCCACAAGGATGGTCAGATAGGCTTTGGCAGCCTCCACGGATTCATATATAAACCGCGCATCTTCCATAGAAGCTATATTTTGGAACGTTTCCACGGGCTCCGGTTTCGAAGGGGCTTTGCCTTTCGTTTTAGATAAAATCAATTGTGACGTGGCAGCCTGAAACGCAAATGCATTGGTATATAGCCTCAAGTATTCATAAGATAGCTGTAGTGTAACTTGGATTGGCTGAGAACCTGCATAATCTCAATAAAGGGCTGGTAAGTTTCCACAAATTGCAACCTACAGTTAAACGAGCCCCATTGAGACTTCCAACGCAAAAGAGCGAGACGAAAATCATCAATATATTTCACGTACGTTCCCATGAGCATCATTTGATTGCTTGTCCGCATTCCAGAATACAAAACGTCATGGACATTACTATAGATTTGCGTGAGCTCCACCGTCGCTTGGAAGATTTGCGCATAATCTTCGTCGCCTTTGTTCTGTGGTTGTAATGAGGGGAAATCTCGGCTAACCAAGCCTGTCATCGGCCCAGGGCCCCGAGACCAAAATGCTCGACCGATCCGTACAGAGATGAGTCGATCTGAGATCCAACAACTGATCCAGGCTAGCCGCCTGTGAGCCTCCATCTCTGAGTCTTCCGCCGAGTTCCCCCGGAAAGATGTTCTGTCCAGCCCCAGGAAGTACGCCATACGAATGGCAAGTCCAACTTTCATCCACGCTGCTCTATCCTCCTCACCTCTTCCGACGCGTTCAACGCGTGCCTGTAGACCCTGTGGCTCCCATTCGGCAAGAAGGAGAAGAGCTTCCACTGCCTCAACGCCACATTCGGCTCCAGCTGCTATGTCTGATACTAGCTGTCGCATATATGCGGAACAGTGTTTATGAATCTCTGGCTTATCCGCCAGATCCTTAGAAGCAATCGTAAGAACAGCCGTAAGTAGATGCTTCGCATTGGTAGCAAATGCATCTAGTGCATTTTGGTCGAAGTATTTGCGTGGCACCAACGGAAAATAAGAGTGAAAATTTTGAGCGTAACGGTCCACCAGCTGCCATACGGCTCCAGGGTCAAGAGCACGAGTTTGTACCAAACTGTACGCTCCGATACCCTTGATCGCAGCAGAGTCTTTGTCTTGGTCAGTGCCGTAGGAATTTAATGCACTAAACCCCGCCTCTGGACCAGCCTTATCCGTCTCTCTCGCGATTCCAGTCAGGCATTGCCAGGCATCTGAAGGATTCCGCGGAACGGAATCAACTGAAGTTGCGTCACCACCACCACCATTATCACCATCATTGTCGTCATCATCGATTGTAACAACTGGAGTTGGTGGAACGAGCGGCACCAGGCCCACGGGTTCAGGATGAGCAGAGATTGGTGTCTGATGGGAGTCGAAATTTGAAACCTTTGCCTCTATATCTTGATTCTTTACTGTGTCCGTTTTTATGTTTCTCTTCGACGTCCGACGCCCACCTCTTTGAGAACTAGGAAGGATGCATTCACGGCGGTTGCGAACGCATCTCTGGCACGGCGGAGTCCCTGGGTTGCTACTGTTGTCTCTATTTCTTTGATTGGCACAAAATATGTAAATGGCATTCTTACAATACTTACGGATCACATTTTGATTTGCGCTGTCGGCAATGCAAACACGCTCTGGACACTCGCTTATTAAGTGGATGGTCAGAATAAGATCCGGGTTTGAAAATTTTCCATGTTAATGCCTGATCACGAATGTCCATTTGTCATACAAAGAAAATCTCGACTTCAATGACTGGAGCAAGTCCAACGAGGCCAGTGACGAGATGAATATGACTGTTTCTGCAGTTTGGATCGATTGCTGGGAAAGATCCTCGACTCCTCCGCGACGATGAGTCTCAAAGAGACCAGTATTCTAGTACCAATTCTCCCCATACACTACTGCGTATGGCTATAGCATCAACTGTTCGACACAATGGTGGCCAGTCTCCGACCGTAGGGTATCATTAAGATATGAAGTGGGGGGTAAAATAGTGGAGTACGTAAATTGTTGTCAGGCCCTCCAGCTCGACAAAAACAGGGGGAGGACTCGACTGGACTTTTGACAATCACATGACTACCTCCCAGTACCCAAACTAATTGCTGTACTGACGGTTGTTTGCTCATTTTCGCTCGTTGTAATATCCCTGTCACATAGCGAGATATTGTAAAACTGTATAATTGAAAACTTCTATATATTAAGAAACATGCACAGGGTGTAAATTAGCTACGCTCCCCGTTAACTAAATCACCTCGGTTTGTTTTCTGGGTTTGGTTCCTCTGCTTCCTTGCCCCGCGGGATGTTTTACAAGTTGGTTCCATAGAAGTCAAAGACTCCTGACGGAGTTAACAAAGGTTTAATCCCACGTGTGGCTAACCACTTTTTGAGGCCCCCCCACGTCAATATCCGAATAAAGTTCGCGCCTAAACCGGCTTGAATAACAAACAGCCCTAACCTCCTTTTGAACCGGTTCAAGAGCCCCACGACTTATGGTGCATCAACCCAAGAACCAAAAAAGTACCACTCATTTTCAACAATTTCTATCCACAACACCACGTCATCATCTATCGACTTCAAAAATATATATCAAACTGTTTGTAAATGTATCATCTCAAAATTGTCGCTTATTTTACTTCGCTAAATAAATAAATCCGAACGTGATCGCTGGTACTATTTTGGTGGGTACGGACACCCTTAACTATGGTAAACACCAACTTTTGGCGGATGGGTACGCTGGTCACAACCCTAAACCCTATGCGATTTTGACTGCACTATTCCTTATTAGGCAGTTTAACTTCCTACAATAGCATAGCGTCCTTAATGCGTCGACGTCGCGTCCACCGCCGAGATCGCGTTTAAACTCATTCAACCGAACATCAAGAACAACTCGTAAGAATTAGTAGTAAATATGGTGCCTTGCTCAAAGCGCTCCAGAATTAATCAAGAGAATGCGAGAAAGAGATTGCGTCAGTCTAATTGATTTGTTAAATATATCCTTTGACCTCACATTTACGCAGTCAGTTTTAGAATTACTGACAGGGTTAGGGTGCCAAAATTTATGGCGGAACGGCGTTAGGGTTTTGGTACCAATGCAACAATCGGTCACGCACGAGCCATCGCGGGCCGACGAAATCGCCAGGCACGGTTTTGCCAAGAACGGGAAGCCGACTTCTCCGGAAACTATCTGCAACATCTTACGGAGATGAAAATGTGGGGTATTGTTGTATTCTGGGAAGTTTTCTTTGTCACAAGGTACATCATCATCTGCAACTGACAAAGGTATCCTGGCTCCCGACTTAGTCAACTCTACCGGAGAATGTACATTCATTACTTTGTTCCGCGCTAGAACTTGAGATGGGAGTAATTCGCTGCCCCGCATTCTGTTGGCGAATTGGAAGATCGCCTGGCTCCTTGCCTTGATGGTCATGAGTGTCTGTGTCTCCTTAGGTCACCAAATTCGAACTATTTATACCACGAGTTATCTACTCCTTGCAGACGGGACCTCTCGGGTATCCAAGGCTGCTGCCAGATATACATAATTGATTGCTGAAGCTGAGTTTACTTACATTACACAATGGCGAAACTCAGGGGAAACACTCTCCTTGCGGCTGTGACGACGGTAACGGCTCTTGGTTTTTTGCAGATAGGGCAAGTATCCTACAGAAGTTGGTGTATAGTAATCATTGAAGCTGACTAATAACGATGTAGATTTGACATCGGTCTCATGGGCGGTCTGGTAAACGAGCGCGCCTTCAATGATACATTCGACTCTCCTAGTCCGACCATGTTGGGCTTCATCGTGTCCATCATGGAAGTCGGGGCATTTTTCGGCAGCATAACAAATTCGATATTTGGTGAATCGCTAGGACGAAAGAAGAGCATTGCTATCGGCGTGGTCATCATGATCATTGGATCGCTTCTACAAGCCTCTTCCTACCAGCGAGCCCAACTAGTTGTTGGTCGGATTGTCACGGGTTTTGGTCTCGGCATTGTAAACTCGACAACCCCTGTCATGCAAGCAGAATTTTCGCCCAAGGCAACCCGAGGTTTATGTAAGACCACTCCTTGGCATCATGGTTAATAAACTAAGCTAACGGATCTGAAGATGTCTGCATGCAGCTGACCACGCTCAACTTCGGGACACTTCTAGTTTACTGGGTTGACTACGGGTTTTCATCCCACGTTGAAAGCTATGCATGGCGAGTACCTGTCATTTTACAATGTGTATTCCTCATCCCTATGCTTCTGCTCCTGCTCATTGTGGATGAGACTCCTAGGTGGCTCGCAGCACATGACCGCCAGACTGACGCTTTAGACGTCCTTCATAGGCTCAATAATGGAAAGGTTTCCGACGCAGCTGTCGTGGCCGTGTACGAGGACATTCTTCAGACCGTGGCAGTTGAGAAGGCCATGGGTGCTGGATCTTGGAAAGATCTTCTCAGAAACGACAAAATCCAGACTCAACGGCGTTTATTCATTGCCTGCGGAATCCAAATGTTCCAGCAACTGGGTGGAATAAATGCCATCATCTACTATTCCGGAACTATCTTTCAGAAGTCAGTTGGTTTCTCTCCTAATATGTCCAGTTTAATGTCGGGATTCCTGCAGACGTGGATGTTTATTGCGTCCTTTATTCCTTGGCTGTTGATTGACCGAGTCGGCCGGCGCCGACTGCTGCTCTCCATGATTACTATAATGGCTGCCGTCATGGCTGTGCAAAGCGCTCTTGTCCGTCAGATTGAATTGGAGACTAGCATCGCCCGCGTCAGTGGCATTGCAGCAGCGGCCATGTTGTTCGTATTCGAGGGGGCGTTCACTATCGGTTTCCAAGCTACCGTATGGGTAAGTCGGGTTTGAATTTTCCTGATTCCATGCATGGTAAGTAACAAAACTTGACAGGTCTACCCAGCGGAGATTCTGCCACTCCGACTTCGACAGCGTGGCTCAGCAATTAGTACAGCAGCGAATTGGATTTGCAATTACATCATTGTACAGGTTACGCTGCCGGCAATCAGTAACATAGGATGGAAGACTTATATCATCTTTGCTATACTGAATGCTCTCTGGGTTCCTATCATTTACTTCTTTTTCCCTGAAACCAAAGGTGAGAAACGCGCGCTCTTTAACAGTTGGCTCGCTCTTTCTAACGCACATAGGTATGCAACTCGAGGACGTAGATCGGCTGTTTGGCGGTGAGGACGAGCTTGCGACAGGCGAACTGTTCGATGCCAAAGTTACTCCGACAGAAATCGAAATGGCTGGGCCCGGAATTGCTTGAATGTGAATCACGTAATTGGCACTTGCTGTTTTAAATTGAACAGAGTCTGGAGTAATGTAACATAAGATCATATATGAACAAGTTTGTCGGGAATGAATCTTAAGTCATTCCCAGTGTAATTGAAAAAGCAATCATCAGGTGATTAGATCAGTCCACTGATTGAGTAATTGCCGACCCCAGATTCTGCTACACGTACACTCATTCTGAAAGGGGAATGCCTGGTCCATTTGAGACAGCACCGCTTCCCTTTAATGCGCCGCACGTTCGTTCTTTCTCATCGCGCTGCGACTTTCGTGCAGAGTTAGTATCGGGTCCAAGACAACGCTTATCATGCTGGGCGAAGACGAACACTCGTTAGTTCCATCTCCGGGGTTTGTAGTGAAGACCTCATTGGAGGCTCCTACAACGGATCCGCAAGTTGCAGCTGGTACCAAAGTTTTTTTGAATATATGCTCCAACAAGCGTGTTCCTGAAGCACCAGGTATTTAAACCAAGTATAGACACCACTCTGTGCTAAAATTTAACAAGAAGTAAAGGTGGATTGGATAAAATTGAGGAGGCAATACTTCGTGATGATTGGGCCATACCAGTCATAGTTTCGTCCGCAAGAGACGACATAGACAAAGGTATTTGTCAGCCCACCTGTGCGCGAGAGACACGACTGACAGCGACTATTTAGCAGGGTCGAAGTGCTTGGTGTATGATTGCTGCGTGAACACGAAAATACTGCAGCGTGCGCTTCGTGACGCTAATGTTCGCATCATCCTCATTGAATCTTGTTTAGAGGTGGCAGAGGGTCATGCGGGCACAACTTTTTCTCGAGGTAGGCTTTTGGTCACTATTGACTGCAATATTCTTGTCATATTGACTGTATTTGGCAGAGTATAAGCTGCCGAAATTGAGATGGAAAGGCCCTGTGGGAGTTCCAATCGTATATCGCAACGGGGCTGCACCATCTAAGTCTCCGAACGGCACTGCCGCAGCATCTGAACATACAATCACTTCGACTTTAGATGACCTTGCAATGAAGATCGCGAATGATGAAAAGAACATGCAGAAAGCAAATGGAGATAGATCATCGCCGACAAAGCGCGTATCAAATAATTCTTTGTTATTCGTCGAGCAGGAAGGGGACCAGGACATCGAAGGTGTATCATTACTACCTAATAGTGTGGACAAGAGCTCTAAGAAGTCACTTATTCAAGAGATTGGTACCGGGGAACCCACGGATGCAGATTTACCGGAATATAACAAGGCAGACTTTGCAAACGTCGATATCAGAGATCTGAAAAGAACAGTCTTTCCTTTGTATCAAGTCTCCGTGACATCAGAAGACACAAAGGCGCTTTCATCAGCAACCTTGGAAATAGACGAAAGCTCACGATTGTTAGTCGTCAAGCTACAAGGGTCTACGGCGAAAGATGTTGCGGTTAAGGTTCCTTCCAACGCAAGCCTAGAAACGATGCAAGCATTCTTTGCAACCGACACAGACACATTGTCCATATTTTTATGATTGATGCGTCGACGGTAACAGAATGTTCATGACAAAAAAAATCGTGACCAAAGTGTATCCAGTCGTCACCATGCCGACGGCGTCCAGGTTGTCAGAGAGAGTCTGCCAATGTGGTCTAACGGTATTGATTGGTGCGATAATAATGTGGATTTAACGCTTCTAACCCAATGCGAGTCTCAATTTAGTAGGGACAGGGACACCTCTCCTGTTTCAAGGACTTAAGACGGGTCGGTCGTGAGCAACGAGACGTCAACTAACTTATTTGTCACGCAATATTGAATATCAGGCCAGGGATAGCCTTGGTGCACACCAATGCAAAATCAATTCCCATTAACATTACTTTTGTACAAATCAAATATACAGATTTCTGGAAAACGGAAACTAGTGTCCATGCAGTGCTTCCCAAGAAAACCCCCATTGAACGCACACCTAAAACCGCTCCTTTAACCGGGACGCCACAATTCTGAGATTTCCGTACACCTTGCCAGGAGGGCTACCCAAAATCAAACTGACGACGGCTTCTCGTGCCATTCTAATATTTTGGAATCCTCCCAAGATGTGAATTTTGCTGTCTGCGAGGACTATTCTAGTTCTTGTCGCGTTCTCGATAGCGAATTTGGTTTTGCCGTCTTTGCCAGCAATTCGACCGATCGCACGGGCGAGATGATCTCCTTGCAAAGTCTTGACATCTTTGATCTCAAAAGATTCGATATAGAGATCGTCTAGTCGAAGAAGTGCAATAGCGTCCTAAATGGTCTCACTATTAAAAGCACACAACAGTTCAGCAAAAGCAAACTTACGTCGACATCGAAACCCAGGGTAAATGCTTTAATAAAGTCAGCACCTTTCTGAATGGCACCGGCGTCATCAGTCTGTCTGCTTGTCTGTTTCATTCCGTCAATCTGACCGTCTAGTGCAAATAATCCGCACAAAAATATAAATACCCTTAACTCAACAGTCTTTGTTCGAATGTTCATTCTCACTTGCAGTTTCAGATGCTCAACTAATGGTGGATATATCTTAGTCCAGACGCCTTTCAACGGAGTCATTCTATGCGGTGGGACGGGAACCTTGCGTGACTGGGATTTAACACGAACCTGGAATACTAACGATCAGCGACAAATATATTTCCAGCGATTTTGCTCACGTACCCGTCTTTCCTTTGCACTTCCAAACTTCGGTCGTCCGTCAAGATCCATTTCCATGCCAACTACACTCTCATTCGACACTTCTGTCCGTTCGCTTTCGGCCAGACCTGAAGTAACCGTTGACACGGCATCTATCAAAACCGAGTCTACACAACATTGGTTAGCCTATTCCATCCTCCACTGTCTTGTCCCTGAAAAACAATATTACTACCATCATTGTCGTCAACCTCTATCTTTTCGGCCTCTATCTCAGCTGGCTTCTCCCGTAGAGCCGTAGGTGCGGGCATTTTGGTGATTTTAATGTCTTCAATTTACAAAAATTTTGTACACTTTGATTCTCGAGTTAATTGGGAGCTCTCAAGTCCCGGTATGAAATGTACGCTTGACTCACAATTACTGGCGCGAGGGTGCGTACTGGTATCTACGCCGAAAAAGAAAATTTAGACGCTCATGAAATTGAGCTTAAATATTTCAAGCTACATACAATCGATCTGTCTGACCTGATATGCTAATACTACTGACACGTTCTCGGCCTGGCAAAATATCTTTCCTCGGAGGCCAATTTTCTGGCTATGATAAATTATGGAATTTACGTTCCTGCACAGCCGATACGTCGCGACATGTGTGAAGAACAAAATATTGGCTGCTTCTGATGTAACAAGCTCATAATGTCTAATATCTTTCTCACTAATGGGTCAAAAGCAAAACGCAACGCCAAATGCCATGCGACTCAAACAAGTAAATGACGCATATCACTTTCCTTAAACTCCAACCACAATTCCCTTGCAAAATACATAAGAAAATTTCAATATAAACGTATAATATAATTAATTGTTAGAAGCAAACCCTTATGACCCACCTAGCCTACGACCTCGGCCCCATCTAAATGACGCACCTGCTTCATCCGGCCTTGCGCTAGATGAAGTCGTTCCGGGTCTTCGGGATTCCGTTGTGGGATAGTAAGCCCTTCCAAATGATCTCTGGACATGTCTAGTATCCGTTGTCCAGCCAGATTCAGCAGACCATGCGGCAGGTAACAATTTCTTTAGCCACTGTGGCGTTTGGACCAAAGGACTTGGTGGTCTACCTGGCTGCGATGTTTCCAAGTGTTGATACAGGTACGCCGCGGCCACGCCGGTTGCTGAGATTAGAAACGACTTTTGGCCTTCAACAAGCAGTTTAAACGCGAGAAGGACTGCTGGAAGGTACTTTGCCTTGAATGTGATGCCAAAATAAAACTGCACGACCCGGTCGGGATTGTATTGTGACCAAGTATATGTGAGGGCAAGTAACAGCGGCGCCACGTATGCGACACCATTGGTAAAGTAATTCAGGCCCTAAATTACAGTGAGCTAAATTCATCTAGTACTGCTTGCTAGTCGCCAAACGCAAAAAAAGTTAACAAATATTAGATGTAGGGAACCACGACCACAGCCACCAGCAATTGAGTCATGCAGGCAGGTTTCTCATAACAGCGCCCACGATCCCTGCATATGGATTTTCCATTATATGCGAATGATTGACTCAGAAAATCATATGCAGGGCTCAATCTTCTCCATCACCAGAACCCAAAAACCTATGGAGCATAGAGGTATTGGGGCAGAAACAGGAGTGCATAAAAATTTGCGTGCGACGAAAAATCCAAAACTGAAAAAAACAGAGAAAATAACAACTTACAGCAATAACACCACCGACCAGTGTAATGAAATAGACGTAGTCTGCTGTATATCCTCGAAACTTTTCCATCTCGAGATCTTTACTGTAAGTGTAGACTAAATAGCACATTAGTACAGCATCCAACATTTTAATTACACAGCTAAATTGTACTCACACATATAAATTTCCATCAACTTTGACATCGGATCTCCGAAAACAACGAAGAATGCCGTTACTGAGGTATGAAAGTTAATAAATGCTTTAAATACTGCGCAAAGAAAAGTTTTTAACTCGATACGTACATGGTCTCCATATTTGCAGCTTGTATACCGTCAATGGCCAGTAATTTATAAGCAGATCCGGCGATATAACGTTTAGAAGAGTGCCGAAGGTGGTGCCAATCGTTCCGAGAAGGAACACCCGTGTGATTGGCGGAACGGAGTATATGAACCTATTGAGATATGTTGGTAAAAATCTTTCAGTCTGCGCAAAATAAATTTTGCAAAAAAGGTGCTTACTCTAAAATCTCGTTTGCCATTGAGACCAGAGCGGATCAATTAATTCTCAATGGAGCAAATTTTGCAACGGAGAAGACGGCACGAGTCCGCAACATCAAATGGTGGGTTTGATGTTGAGCAGGATATATATAGTGGAATGATTTGAGCCCTCGACCAAACCTTGCGCAAAAAAACGGAATGGCCAGCTGTCGATAAATTTCGACCGGACCGTCGGACTTGCACAACTGCAGCGTGTCGTGCGCATAAGTTACGCGTTGGGTTCGCGTCAGTTCGCGTCTGCGGCTTAATGGATGTTTGCCTATCCGTCTTTCTCCTTCCTGAACACCAGGGCCATTGCTGGCGAATTTATTGCTTTCCGCAAGAGAGTAAGAACCACTGACCTCACTCCGTATTTATCTTTACTGTATAGACCGCAGCCTGCAACGAACGTGGAGATCCTGACCGGAAAATGGGTGGTGGCAGTCGTCTTGCCCAACTTCGCGAGGCGAAGAAGTTGAAAGCAGAGGGAAAGTCGCGTCTGTCGGCCTACAACGTGGAAGAGTCCGAGGCCATCTACGATGAAGTTGATGAAGCGGGATTTAAGCTTGTTGTTCAGCAGAGGTTAATGAATGAGGACTTTGTCGTTGACGATAACGGGCTTGGATATGCCGACAACGGAACATATGACTGGGACCACACGGGCGACGTTGAGGAGAGTGAAACGGAAGAAGACGGCCCCAAGAGAAGTGAGCCAAATTATAATGCAATTTATATGTAGGTGTGGCGTGGTGCTAATGGCAATTCTCACAGAGAAGAAGAAACTGAAGGACAAGGTTGACGGCATGTCCAAGAAACAAGAAAATGCGATGGAGAAATTCGTGTCGAAATCTTCCTCGTTGCAGAAGACTGCCGCACCTGTATGTATTAATATTGCTGTGCGATAGATGAGAAGGCAGGCTAAAATCTAGCTTAGAAAATTACGGTTGAGGAGGATCAAGATTTTATGGAGAACTTGCTAGGCGAGGTCGAGAAGAAGGCCGGTACACGCAAGCCGGCCCGAAATACGTCGGCCCGACTGGAGAATTTTACGAGCTTTTCTCGTTCGCTTGCAAAACGGCAAGACTCGCCTCCTCTCCGCAGCGGTAGGTCGATGAATGTGTCTCTTGCTGAAAAAGACCATTCGTTACGGGTGGAGCCATCTTCGGCTGGCAATGGCGACGATGAAAATATGATGGACATCAAGATGGAAGGGACTGACCACTCTATGAATTTGCCATCATCTCCAAGCGATTTACAGTCCAAGTCCAAGACCGCTATCGTCAAGTTCGATCATGTTTGCGACGATGACGATTTCAATATGAGCGATGATAATATTTTTGACCGGACAGTCGTCCAAGAAGACGAAGAGGATGACGAATTGGAGGATGACTTGGCAATTGAGAAACCTACTGGTGCATCGACAAACATTGCGGTTCGGAGCGTCAATATATCCGCGTCAAAACCGTCAATCGTACCAAAGCCGAACAAGTCGATTCCGATGCCAGAAGAGCCACGGACGGACCCAGTTGAAGGGTCAGAAACGTGGACGACCATGAATTCAGCGCTTCCGGTTGCATTGGCATCGTCACCAGGTCAGAACGTGGCCCCAACTGTCGGAAAGATTGCCGCGTCTGAAGTCGAAGAGGAAGATGGAACAATCAAAATGTTCTGGACTGATTACTGCGAGATGGGTGATCGGTTGTTACTATTCGGGAAAACAAAGCATAAGAAATCGGATACGTATGTGAGTTGTATGGTTCAAGTCAGTGGTATCATGCGCAAGCTTTACTTCCTGCCCCGTACTCATCGCCATGGTAAGCGCCCGCAAATGAATAATACTATGGTTTGTAATTAACAACAAATTTTAGAAAACGGAGTTGAGACAGAAGATAAGGTGACGATGCAGGATGTGTACACGGAAGTTTCGAAGCTGTTCAGCAAGGGCAAAATTGAATGGCGATCCAAACCATGCGAACGCAAGTATGCGTTTGATCTGCCTGGCATTCCACACGAGAGCTCGTACCTTATGGTCCTGTATCCGTACTCGGCAAAACCGTATGGGCAAGATTTGAAAGGCGAGACTTACTCGCACGTGTTTGGTACCAATACTGCGATTTTTGAGCAATTTGTGTTGATGAGACGAGTTATGGGCCCGTGTTGGTTAGAACTTAAGGAAGTCGAGACCAAAAATGTCGCGAATGTAAGTTTTTTTTTTTACTTTTAATTAAATAATGTCTAACTGTTGCTGTTTCTTCGCGCCAGTCATCGTGGTGCAAGGTCGAGCTTGCGGTCAGTGACCCTACCAAGATCACGCCGATTCCAGATGGCGACCCTGCGCCACAGATGACGTTGATGAGCATTGCGGTGCGGACGGTAATGAATCACAAGGAAAACAAGCAGGAGATTGTGGCCATTAGTGGACGCGTGTTTGACAATATTGAGCATGACACGACCGCATCGCCCGAGAACCTGCGGCCGTTCACGTTCACGATCGTGAGACCTATCGGGGCCGTATTTCCGGCCGGTTTCGAGGCCGAAGTTAAACGAAAGGGACGCGGGACCATATCGGTCGAGCGAAATGAGCAGGCGCTGTTGAGCAATTTCCTGGCTCGCGTGCAGAAATATGATCCGGACGTGTTTATCGGCCACAACCTGGACTCGGTCGATCTCAATGTGCTGCTTCACCGGATCAAGGCTCGGAATGTACCGAATTGGCATCGCATGGGTCGTTTGAAACGGTCGGAATGGCCAAAATCGTTTGGTCGTGGGTCGGCGTTTTTCGCCGACAGACAGGTTGTGGCGGGCCGGCTTTTGTGCGATTTGGCCAATGATCTTGGCAAGTCCGTAATGTCCAAGTGTCAGTCATGGAGTCTTTGTGAGATGTGCAGTTTAGTGCTTGGCGTGAACAGGTACGAGACCGAGGAGGTTGATACCAAAAAGTTATCGAACTGGACCGACACGGCGACGGGATTATTTGAATACCTGATGCATTGTGAGCTTGACACGCATTTTATTGCGGCGGTGGCGATCAAGACCCAGATGCTGCCACTCACAAAACAGTTGACCAACCTTGCCGGTAATTCGTGGGCGAGGACGTTGAGCGGCACGAGGTCTGAGCGGAATGAGTACATTTTGCTGCACGAGTTTACAAAGAACAAGTATATTGTTCCGGACAAGCAGCACGGGCAGCAGCAGCAACAACAGCAGCAGCAAAGCAAGAAGCAACATGATCTCGACGAGGAGGATGACGAGCAACACAATGACGATGACGCTGTGGTTAGCTCGAACAGGAAGAAGGACAAGTTCAAAGGTGGTCTCGTGTTCGAGCCCGAGAAAGGGTTGTATGACAAGTATGTGTTGGTGATGGACTTTAACAGTTTGTATCCAAGCATTATTCAGGAGTTCAATATCTGTTTCACGACGGTCGATCGGTCGAGTTGTAGCGAGACCGACGACACGGTGCCGGATCCGCCGTCTTCTGATTTGGCGATGGGGATTCTGCCACACTTGATTGCGACTCTTGTGAGTCGGCGCAGACAAGTCAAGAGTCTGATGAAAGATCCCAAAGCTAGTGCGATTCAGAAATCACAGGTATTGATATTACGTGCAACCGGGGTTTTATACTTGGGGGGCTGACACAAGAGAACAGTGGGACATCAAGCAGCAGGCGCTCAAGCTTACGGCCAATTCGATGTACGGTTGCCTCGGGTACACGAAATCGAGGTTTTATGCTCGGCCACTGGCCATGTTGACGACGTACAAGGGCCGGGAGATTCTGACCAACACAAAAGAGTTGGCGGAATCGATGCAGCTCAATGTTGTTTATGGCGACACGGACTCGGTCATGATCAACACGAATTGTGACGAATACGGGGACGCGGTCAAGATTGGCAACGAGTTCAAGCAGGCGGTCAATGAGCGGTATCGGCTGCTCGAGATTGATATTGACAATGTTTTTAAGCGGTTGTTGATGCATGCCAAGAAGAAGTACGCGGCCTTGAATTGTTACCTAGATGGGGATGGCAAGTTGGCGACCCAGGTTGAAGTTAAAGGACTGGACATGCGACGACGGGAGTATTGTGCGCTTTCAAAAGAAGCCTCGAGTTTTGTATTGGAGAGGATCTTGTCGGGCGAGCAGACCGATACCGTGGTTGAGAAGATCCACGAGTATTTGCGCACGGTTGGCGAACAGGTCCGGGCGGACAAGATTGCGGTGCCGAAATTTATTATCTACACCAAGCTCGGCAAGGAGCCGGAGCAATATCAAGGCGGCAAGACCATGCCGCAGGTGCAGGTTGCATTGAAACGCAAAGCCCGGGGCGAGAAAGTATTTGCCAACGATGTTATCCCCTACATTATCTGTGGCAGCAGCGGCGGCAGCGGCGAATCCAGCAATAATAATTTTGCCGAGCGCGCGTACCCACCGCCGGATGTTACCAAGCCCGGTTCGGACCTGAAGCCTGATCACGAATGGTATTTGGCCAAACAGATCTTGCCACCGATCGAGCGACTTTGCGGAGCCATCAATGGCACAGATGTGATGCGGTTGGCCGACTGCCTTGGCTTGGACACGCGCAAGTATGCGATGCACAATTCCGGCGATGGTGCCGGTGTGTTTGACCTGGCGCCGTTGGAGAGCTCGATCAGTGACGCGGACCGGTTCCAGGACGCCAAGCGGCTCGAGTTGCGATGCGGGTCCTGTGGCCACGAATTCGAATTCCGAGGACTGGTGGAGTCGCGCGAGATGTGCACGCCGGCCGGGATCCGTTGCGGCAAGTGCGAGGCCACGGTTGGCGTGTTTGCGATTGTGGTCCAATTGGAACGCCAGATCCGGCGGGAGATTACGAATTATTACAATGGCTGGGTCGTGTGCGACGATAGCTCGTGCGGGAATCGGACCCGGCAGATTAGTGTTTATGGCAAGCGGTGTATTGGCAAGGACGGCCTGGCGCGGACGTGCCGGGGCATCATGGGGTATGAATATACCGACAAGATGCTGTATAACCAGTTACTTTATTTTGACTCGATATTCAATGTCGACAAGGCCAAAGGAAAAGGCGACGTCGAGGTCGATGCGTTGGCTGAGCATAATCGTGCCTCGTTTGCGATCGTGATGACTGTGGTTGGCAAGTATTTGAGTGATTGTGGCCGGCGATATGTTGATTTCCACAATGTGTTTGATTTCATGCAGCAGGCATAATTAGACAATAACAAATGTTGTATTATTAGTTTTGATTGTACAAATAGCCAAACAAAACAAGAGTTAGTGATCCTCGTATTCGAGCCCGTCGTCATCGTCCCTTTGTGGCTCGCCTTCCCTGTTAATCATTGCTTCCAGTGCCGAGATGTCACCGGGGAAACTCTCGCGCCGGGTGCCACCTTGGGCAACCGGCAACCTGCCATCGGCCGTGACATGCTGCATCAGGTTTTCGCGCTGCATAGTGCGGATTTCCTGCTTGCGTTTGGCGCTGGCCATGTCCTCGTTCGTCATGCGGGCAAACTCGACCGGAGTGATCTCGCCGTTGGCCAGTCTTTTTGCCAAGGTCGGGTTATGTTTGAGATTCAGTAATTTGTCCCGCAGGATCGGACGGTTCAATTGGCCGTTGTTCATGTCGAACAAGGCAGCCTCGACCGCGCTGCCAATGTCGGATATGGACTTGCGCCGGCCGGCCTCGTGCTGCTGGTGATCGTCGAAATCACCAACCGATGACTCGATCGCGTTCGCAATCGCAATCGCCGACTTTCTTCGTGCTTCGGTCATGATTTTTTTTCTTTTGTTGAAACCGTGGATATGTTTAATAAACTGGTGCAGTTCATTTGGTCGCGTGTGGAGTAGTAGTAGTAGTTGGCATCATTGTCGTTGGGACGATTCAGTTGTGCGGCTCGTGACCCTGGCGATGGCGTCATTATTCATATTTTTCGTCTTGTGTCACTCCACAACAAGCCAGTGCGGCGCTGCACCAGCCACAAGTGTTCAGCCACAGTAACCCAGCCACAATTTTTTGGCCCAGCCCCACAGTGGCTGGTGGCCGGAATTTCTTTTGGCCCTATATAGCAATCGTGTGGTGGGACGGAAAACCACCAGCCCCCACTCAAAGTCAGTTGTCGCCGAAGCACGCGACAAATCAAATAATTAATTAATACAAACTATGCCTGTTCCCCCCCTTTTTATGTGGCAAAATATAACAATAATAATAATAAATGTTGATGATATTTCAGTGGGGCCCCCACACTGCGCACAAACGCGCACCAGAGTGTACATTATTCGATGGGGCAAATCCCGGG
Source organism: Lipomyces sp. NRRL Y-11553 (assembly GCA_003705905.2). Classification (NCBI taxonomy): domain Eukaryota; kingdom Fungi; phylum Ascomycota; class Lipomycetes; order Lipomycetales; family Lipomycetaceae; genus Lipomyces; species Lipomyces sp. NRRL Y-11553. The sequence continues at coordinate 32,028 of PPJW02000032.1, read as the reverse complement.
TCGTTTTGTTGCTGCGCGGTTGCGGCTAGCATCGGCGTTACTGCCGCTTACTAGTTAGTGCTTGCTTGCTTGCTTGGTATACGGCTTTTTGTCTGATCTCACAAGTCTTCATTCCCATGACCAGTTAATTTCTATTCAATCCCGTCAAATCCCGATGACTGCTGCAGGCGGCTACAGGCGGCTGCACTACAGAATATACCGACATCACACTCAAATTTTTGTATTTAATAAACTAGTTAAAAATGAAAAAAATAATAGAAATCCATTCACTAAAACTTTTTTCAATTCTCTGTTCGCCATTAATATCACAAAAGTAATTTTAAACTCCGGCCGGCTGAAAATTTAAAAAGAAAAAAAAAACGCCATGAAACAAATGAAAAAGACTGAAGCAAACACTGTAAATATGTACTCAAATATCGAATGCAAGTAAAATAGAAAAAAATTCCAAAAAAAAAAATCTGTATAGCTTAATTTCGCCCATACCTATCCCATTTTCCAATATCCAATGCAAAATCAATGTGAAAAAAAGAGATGCCAAAGTAATAATGCTCTCCTCCACTCGCTATCAATCATAATAAATAATCATCTACCAACCTCGAGCATGATATCCGAACTCGGTGTGATCAAACTCATGCCGGTCTCCGTAACTGCCTCCAGCTACGCCACGAGATAATTCGGGGTAGTGGGTCAGGTTGGCAACGTCTTGTGATGTGTGCCGACGCTTCAGAAGCGCCGCCGCCGTCATGCTCTTTTGTTGACGCTCCCATAGTAAGTTCCGTCGCAAAGATTCAGAAAGCTCCGTAGCCAGCATGTTGCGGCGCGTGCTGCGGGGTGAAAGCGTCGGCTGCGATTTCGATGATATCGACGCCGCAGAAGAAACTGTCGGTACGCCGACTGGCTCGGTCGTCGGCTTTGACGGCTCCTCGCCATTAGTCTGGGACCTCTCGGAGGGCACTGTGTGTTCTGCAGCCGGCTGTGGTGGCTGAGGTACCGGAACCGACGCCCGACGGCTTTGTTGTTGCTGCTGCTGCTGCTGCTGAAGCAATAACTGCTGCTGAATCTTTGACGACCGCGACGAGTTTTGCCGTTGCGCATAGGTGGCAGCTATAGCAGGAGTCGAGCGAGATCCGACAGTTGTCAACGTGGCCCGATCCGGCTCTGTGTGCAATAACGTCGACAGGAGCGATGGACGAGATCGGATAACTGGCCGGTCTTCTCGTATAAAGAAGGACCTCTCGTCAAAACTAGGCGGTCCACTCTCGTCTACCGAATCCCAGTCAGATTCAGCGTCGTCGATTGCGCTTTCGGAAACATCGTCCTCGTCCTCGTCCTCATCATCGTCATCGTCTTCAATGTCATCGTCATCGTCGTCCTCGACCTCTCCCGATGACGGAATCGTGACAACTTCTTCTCGGAATGACGTCCGCTTATGACCGCCGCCATTGGCATTAAATGCGGAAGATGCCGCAGGTGGTGGTGGTTTCTTGGCAGAAAACGAGCTTCGTAGGTTCGACGATGGTGGGTGTCCGTTTGCTGGTGCTGGTGCTGGGGCAGGTGGTGCTGGTGCTACCATACCATTTCCGGCAGGCGAGACGCTTTCGCCAAAGCCGTCAGATTCACTTGGCGACGATTCAATAAAAAACATCTTTGTTTTAGCTCCGGCGGCATTGCGAGCGGCAACCCGGGCCGCGAACCCATTTGCCGCGTCACTATTTTTGGAGACGTGCCTTGGCTGGGACCGGGGCGCAGCCATAAACAGCTCGCTTCGGACAGAATGCACGGAAATTGCGGATGGTGAGAATCCACGGACGATGCTAGTGGATGACGGAGTGGCTCTAGACAGACGGCCGCGGTCCGAGTCGCTCTCTGACGAGTCCTCGGAATAGTCGTATGCCGGTCGTGACGACCGCGGATCGTTCTGGATATGCATATCTATGGCTGCTGACTTTTCTTCTTGCGCATCAGGCGACACAGATTCGGTCGGCGGGTGCGGCTGATTTGGCGCCAAGTGGTGGTTGTTCGCAACCTCCTGCTGTTGTTGTTGCTGTTGTTTCTGCTGGAGCTGCCGCAGTCGTTCTGACCTCAGAGCTTGCCAGGAATCTTCCTCGGTCAAATTAAAAGTCTCGATAACCTTCTGAAACCGATACGTTGTACTTGACTTTCGAATCGGCTGTTGTTGCCGTGATGAAGGTTTGTGTTGTTGGTCCGACAACGCACTCTCGACACTGGATGACAGATCCGGACAGGTTGATTCTGCCGGGACGCTGGGGTTGACGGTGAACGCTTCGCGGTTCCAGAGTCGCCATGACAAGTTCTCAAGCCGCCGGCCGTTCTCAAGGTTCTCTGCACATTTGGAGAAGACTGTCCAGATGGAGAAAAGGTTTTCTGCGTCTGACGTGTCGAGTTTGGATATGTTGTCGACTGCGAGTGAGAGGAAGCGGTCCTTCAGTTTCTGCGGCATTGTGCCATGGATTGATGACGTGACTAACTAACTACTGCTGCTTGGTTGATGGAGGAAAAGGGTGAGAAGAGAGAGGGAAGGAAGGAAGAAGAGGGATGGTGAATATTTGCTGGGGGGGGGGAAAGGGAGAAAAGAACCGACCAGATTAGTTGTACCCGAGCTGGCATGTGCTGATTCTGACGGCCAATCGGGCGCGTGGAATTCGGGACCGGGTCGGTCATGTGCTGGCCGCCACACCGCCACACCGCTTCGCCCAACCGCACCATGTGACTCCGGCGCCACGCCCCACCCGGCACGTCTCCGCGGTTGCTATGAGCCCCGCCACACGTGGCTGGTGGTGGGTGCAGCGGCGGCCACCCCGGGTTGCACCGCCACATACGCCTCGACGGCGGCTTCGAGCAGCAGACCTGCACAGTCAGCAATCAGCAGATGCTAAAGCAGCAGCTAAGCAGCAGCAGCTAAAGAGCAGCACTCACCCAGCGCAACTAGTGCAGATCCGTCCAAAGCGCCGTGGACCGCGTGTCCGTCGCGAACGCGGTCGGCTCGATGGGACCAGTGCGTGTGAAGCGCGACAAGAAGTTCCTGTCAGGCACACTTGACTTAGCCCGCGAAACCGCACATCTTTTGGCTTGAACTAATAAACAAAATACTCACACTCGGAGGCACGTGAAGGCCCGCGATGGCCGCGTAGTCCGCTGCCAGTTGCCTGTGCGCATCTGACGCGTCGCGGTCGCGGTCGCGGTCGCGTTCGTTTTCGTTTTCGTCTTCGTCTGCCGAATGCACGCGTGCGGCCCAATTGCCGAGCACTTCGTCTGCTGTCGGCATCGCGTGCAAGTTCCGATATACGCGCCGGCCCATCCCGGTGTCCGCGTCCTTCATCGCGAGCATCTGCGCCGTGCGGATTCCTACAGACCGGCGGCCGACCGCGACAGTGTCAAACACTGTCAGCTGTCTGCGTCTTCTCGTAGCGGCCTTACCAAGCTCCTCCTCCTCGTCCTCGTCGTCATGGTGCTCGCGAGCGAGACTCTGATCTGGACTGAGATCTTGGTCTTGACCCGTGTCTGTCCTTCTTCTACTTGTCGGATCGGCCGCTCTTGACATGGCTCGAGTCACTCGTCCCGGGTTACTGCTGCTGCTGCCGCTGATGCTGATGTTGTTGTTGTTGCTGCTGCCGCGACGTCGCCGTCGACGCCGGCTGTGGCCGCGCTTGCGCCGGTCCTTCTCTTCATATTCAGATCCGTCCGACTGATCTGCAAACTCATCCTGCTCCTCCGGACTCGACCGTGTCCGTGCTCGTTTGGCCCGATGCATGTTTAATAAGTGTGTGTTTTAGAAATGCCAGGTCCCTTCCACCCCAAAAGACAAAGTACGAGTCTCGCTGTTTCGGCGCAGCCAAACTAAATGAACTGGGGTTCTTGTTTTTGCATTACAGTCGAAATTCGGAAAAAAACGCCGCAGTTGTCAATTATCCTCTTGACTATGCATTTGTGACATAAATACACATATTTCGTGTGCCGCGCTTATTTTCAGGGGCTGGTCGCAACCATTTTGGATCAAATGAATGAGATTTAAAAAAACATATTGTTAAAACTACTTTACAATCAATTCGATATCCGTACCAAATGGCCGATCTGCAAGCGGAAATAGGCCCCTCTCCCCGGCCGCCACTGTCAGCAGCGGCAGCACCAACCGACGTGCCGCGTGCATCGTCGCCATTTGAGCTCGAAAGGCAACTCGTGCGTGAGCTCACGATTCCTGAATCCATGCCTGCACCACATTCGATCGGCGTGCCGGATCCATCACTACTCACAACAATGCCGGATGCCATGCCCGCGCCAGCTCATGGCGGACCGACGGCGGCGGCCACGGCACTCACGAATTTGCTAGACGCCAAGCGGGGTAAAGCCGGGTTCGACGCGCCATCAAAAATCCATCTGAATTACCGGCTCGCGACCGACCGGACAATGTTCAACCCTAGTCGGCACCTCGAAAAATTGGTCACTGACGTGTTTGGTCATCTTGGTGACTTGGACGCGTATGGGTCAAATATGTCGGATATCTGGAAATTAGATGATGTCTTGTCAAACATATACGTGCCCGACGTCGACAATAACAACAACGGCGACGAGCAACATCACACTGAAAGCCGGTTTGTTCCGGGTGGGACCGAGGTCCCGCCTGATAGCAGCAAACAGGGCCTCGTTGTTAGGCCAGACCCTGACAAGAAAACCCGCTGGGATCAAAGACCAAGACCGGATCGAGACCACAGCCGACACGAGAGCCGAGACAGCTCCGACCGGGACAGATACCGCGACGACCGTCATCGCCGCCATCGCAGTGACAGAGACGGCAGAGACAGGCGCGACCGAGACCGAGATCGAGACCGAGACCGAGATCGAGATCGAGACCGAGACCGAGACCGAGACCGAGACCGAGACCGAGACCGAGATCGAGATCGAGATCGCCACAGGGCCGACCAGACAAGACACTAAGTCAATAAGCATTGTAAATTTTCTGTAATATATTTCATTTCGTATAGTACAATCCCTAGACCAAAACCCCCGTATTTACAAACAGTTCGGAGCGTACTGCGACTAATGACCGAAAAAAAAAATTATGTACATAATGCAAATTATATATCAAATCGTCAAAGTGCTGATACTCATTAAAATAATCTGGAACGCAAGCTCAAGTGACCATAATCCGACCTTCCTCATCCGCCGTGACCGTTCCTCTTCATCCGTGACATTGGCCGCAATCGCTTCATACACTTCTGCAGACAGATCGTCCATCAAGCCACTGTCAAATACAGTCCAGCTGCCGTCAAATTCAACCATCTTTTTAACAACCCGGCAATTGATCGGAATGTACGTATTGCGGCTATTGATATACGCCACTATCGGCCGTACCAGTGCGTTGTTAATGTATGACAACTCCGGCGCAAGCAGCGGCACGGCTGCCCGCACATTGTTCAGTTGAATCCGCAGATCAAACACAACGTACTTGCCCGGATCTTTCCTCGCAATAGCGCCATCCACCGGCGGCGGCGGCGACGGCGTCGTAGCCACCACAGCATGCTCATAATTATTGACCTTGCTCCAATTCTTGATTCTATGAAACAGCTTCTTTAACAAAAACTTGTCCGACCGCCGCCCGTTCTCCTCATCCTCATCTTCGTCGTTATCCACCCGGCGCTCCCGGATTCTCCGCCGCGACCGCATCGTCTGCTCCCACCTTTCCACAATCTCGTGCATCACTCGTGAAAATACGACATCGTTCTCATCAGATGGAATCATAATATCGGCAATAATATCAACGTCTCCACTTGTGATCCAGCTAAACGGACCTTCACCAATACCTCGGTTCAAATGGTCGATGTTCACACCATCTATCCGTAAGCGGGACGTCTTTTTCCACGGATTCGGATCACCGCCAGACCGATCCCGTTCATCTCCTCCTCCTGACGAGTTCACATTGCTTGGCAATTGCCGTGGATGAATCGTAAACAAGGAGTCGTCGTAAGACCCAGACATGTGATTTGCGCACAAAAAATCGTAGAAAAGCCATTGCTTGCGCAATTGGGGCAGGTCGCATGAAAATATGCTGATCTGGAACGGTCGGAACCCGTTCGGCTGCAAGACCGCCACGAGCGAGTCTTCGAGCACGAAATGATCAATCTCAAAATCACCAGGCCGATGCTCTCGTTTGTACGACCGAGGATCCACGTTCGACACCCATTTAACGTGCGTACGGTCGACAAGTCCGCGAATACCTTTGACTTCAACATCCTTCAATATGCCCTTACCATTCATCCATTTCCGAAACGACAGCGTCACATTGATCGAATCCACCGTCAAATCAAATTGCGTGTAATTCCCGTCGTCAACGATATCTTCCTCGTTCGTGGGCATGCCTTCGGATGTCGACGATGCCGCCGCAGCGGCAGCAGCAGCCGCGGCAGTCTCCGGCGACCCTTTTGTCACTCGGTTGATGTTCTTACCGGGCCGTCGGGATACAAACACATTACGAAACGCTATCACGCCGTCGTTCCAATGCGGTACGATGGCGCTCTCGAATACAACCGTGATTCCGGTTTCTTTGGTCAAATAATTACCAATCATCCTCGCCAAAGTTTCTACGCACTTTTTGTCAGCTCGTGTCACACCAGACCCCATAATCTTGACAACTCACCCTGAGCAAACACCGTGTTCGCGGTGAGGATCACCAATGAAAAAAAAGTGGTCGTGCCCAAGATCACCCATATGACATTCCCGACAATCAACCATGAAAAAAATGCAGACATATCATCCAAATTAAATGGTCGCACTTGCCGAATCAATGTCCATTTGAACCGGATCCGTAGTCGATCAAACGCGCCCGTAGCTGCTTTCAGCAATTCTTCCTTGGTCGGCCGGTGCAGATGTCGCGACATCGTAATGCCCCAACTTTCATGCTGGGGTGGCGGCTCAGGGTTCTTGGATGATTCGTCTGGTTTCTGTCCTTCCGACCGGCCATTCGACGTTGCTTTCTGGCCGTCGACATCTCGAGAACTAGGATCTGTACCCCGTTGCCTGGGATCTGCTTTGTTCGAGACCTTCCCAAAACTAGTGAAAAACCGTGACGGTATCCGACCACGCGCAAATACTTCCTTAATGCCAATCCGCGTCAACAATGGCGCACTATCGAATCGGGCTGGTATCTTAGCCGCAGCTGCCGCCGTCGTCGTCGTCGTCGCCACAGGCCTAGCGATACGCCGGAAATCTATCCCACAATCAACTCTACCGCGCGAAGCCCCCCACCTCGCATGTACAACCTGGTCAACCAGACCGAACCGTTGAACCAACTGTTTCCGACATCGACTAATCATTGATTAGTTTAAACTAGTGATATAAGGGTCACAAGGACCCCCGGTGTGCGCGCCCAAGTTGACGACCAACGAACTCGAGATTTGAAACTGCCAAAAACGTCCACCGCACGTCAGGCCTAACTGATCTCGAATGATTTATGTGCAACTGAAAGTTCAACGGCAATTGATTCGTGCTAAATTAGGACCGAGCGTGAATTCGATATCGAGATTTCTCTTGTTCTGGAAAATGTATTAGCCCGTAAAGTCTCCAGCGCCCCCCGGTATCCTTTCCCCACACCAACAATCTGCCCACTCACAAATCCGCACTAATGCAAAATTAGGAAAGCATACGAAGGTCGTTTGAGATTTAAAAAGTCAGATAGCCTCCATACCGTGCTATTTAAACTGTTCCGAATGCTCCCGAGTATGTTAGGTAATGGAATCAAGCGCACAAAGCCAATTCGGTAGGCACAGCAGCGCGGTCCGCGTAGTGATTAATGAAATGTAGTTTTTTTGACTCGTTTCTCCGACAAGGCAGTTTACTGGGTAGCCACAAATTTGTTGGATCAAGGGTCTCGTACTAAGACAAACCTTTGGATTAGGGTTCTCCTTGGCAGGAAAAACCAAAAATTTTCGTCGTGTCAAGCTAATTTATTTTCTATCGATACACTCTGCAACAACTTAAACGATTGTAGGTCGTACCTAAGCTGTCGATCCACAAAATATAATCATAATGGCGGCTACAGCGGGTGATTCCGGAGACTTTGTTATTAAGCCGGAGAATGTTGGGTCAAATGTCGATACTTCGACATGGCCATTATTGTTGAAAAATTATGACAAGTTGATTGTTCGGACAGGTGTGCATAATTATTTTTCGGCTGGATATCTTTGACAAGTATATTTATGCTAACTTGTTTTTTAAGGTCATTACACACCTATTCCAAAGTGCGGACTTCTTTTAAATGATGCGCTGGCAAATTGATTATCTTGGTGGCTAACGAAATTTTGCATAACAGCGGAAGCACACCTTTGAAGCGAGATCTTAAGAATTATATCAGCAGTGGTGTCATTAACTTGGATAAGGCATGTGTCTGCTTAATACTTTAGAACTGGATGTCTGATTGGTAGAAATTCGCTAACAAAAATCTTTAGCCCAGCAATCCTAGTAGTCACGAGGTCGTCGCGTGGGTTAAGAGAATTCTGAGGTAACGAGAATTATTCCTTCGTTCGCGCTTGGAATCATCTTTAACTGTCGTACAGAGTGGAGAAGACCGGTCACAGCGGCACATTGGACCCAAAAGTTACCGGCTGTCTGATAGTGTGTGTGGATCGCGCGACGCGGTTAGTAAAATCTCAGCAAGGTGCCGGCAAAGAGTATGTCTGCGTCTTACGTCTACACGACAGCATCGAGGACGAGAAACAGCTTGTCCGCCAACTCGAGACGCTCACAGGTGCATTATTCCAACGTCCTCCACTGATTTCTGCTGTCAAGCGACAACTCCGTATAAGAACTATCCATGAATCAAAATTGCTCGAGTTTGACAATGACCGCAAGTTGAGCGTATTCTGGGTTAGTTGCGAGGCGGGGACGTATATTCGAACGCTCTGCGTGCACTTGGGATTACTTCTCGGTGTCGGTGGACACATGCAGGAGCTGAGACGCGTGCGATCTGGTGCTATGGGCGAGGACGACAATTTGGTCACGCTTCATGACGTGATGGACGCCCAGTGGGTGTATGACAACACCAGAGACGAATCGTACCTTAGAAGGGTCATCAGACCGCTTGAATCCCTTCTCGTGACATACAAACGCATCGTGGTCAAGGACAGCGCAGTGAATGCCGTGTGCTACGGCGCCAAGCTTATGATTCCTGGTCTATTACGATATGAGGCTGGTATTGAGGTACACGAGGAAGTTGTGCTCATGACTACCAAGGGCGAGGCTATCGCGCTCGGTATTGCGCAAATGTCCACGGTCGAGCTATCGACTTGCGATCATGGCGTGGTTGCTAAGGTCAAACGTTGCATCATGGAACGCGATACGTACCCGCGACGGTGGGGTCTGGGTCCTGTCGCCACCGAGAAGAAGAAGCTCAAGACCGAAGGGAAACTGGATAAGTATGGTCGAACGACTGACGCTACTCCTGTGGAGTGGAAGAATACTTATGTCGATTTGTCCGTTAACGGACAAGTTGTCAAGGAAGAGGTGGAAGATATTAAGATTGAGGAAATCAAGCCCGAGCCTGTGACACAGAATGTAACGAAGGATAAGACAGGCGAAGACGAGCCGGTAGCCAAGAAAATTGACGGTGAATCGCCGGAGAAGAAAAAGAAGAAGAAGAGAAAAGCAGATGACGAGAGTGGAGATAAGAAGGAAAAGAAGAAGAAGAAGAAAGAAGAGTAGGTGACGTGTACGAATCGAGTTAATCGTTGGTTTAAGGTTCAAAAGCGATTGTTTTATTTTGTCCATGCACAGTGTTTGGTTCGATCAGCAATGTAAAGTGTAGTATTTACTGATGCAATTCTTTCAAATGAGTCCCAGGAAACTGACGACTGCTATTACAATTAAATTAAAAATTACAACTCTAGAACCAACGTCGACATATCCACTTGCCCGACGCAACCGATCCGGAACGAACGGCTCGTAGGAATATGAGCAAGGAATTACGATGATCACGTTCTCGGAATGAGACTCGGTTTTTGTCCATGTCAACTGATTGGATGCACTCATAAAAATCGGTGAGCAAAGAGAGGAATTGTGCTGTCCGCCGAATGCATTATATGTAACCAGGCGACAAACCTCCAGCCGGAATCGAAGAAGTCTTCTCGTGACCTCGATAGACGGAGCTATCGACCCCAGTGTAGTAATAGTACGCACGGCCAGCTAGGAGCTGTATCTGTATGGGAGCATATTTATAAAGAGCGATCGTGAGGAGCACGAAGCCAATAAAGACAAACAAATCTAGGAAACTATTAGTATCGCATCGTCGGAGCGTTGGTAACCATTTTGGCAGCCTACTCATGATCAGCTGTTCCATAGGCGTCATAGCATATAATGGTAAAGTAACGTCATATCGATACTTCCACTTCTTGATAAACGCCCACGAGGACTTCAAAAAGTCACTCATTATTGTGCGACAAACCGTATTAGAAAACGAGCAGACTGTAGTCGAAGCGAGAACGAGAGAAATGTACGACTTGAGACGTGACGGGATATTGCAGAGAACAGAAAGCATTAGCGCCGCAACAGTATAGCCGCTATCAGTGGTCAGCTCGAAAGGTGCTGAAAGGTAGCGGAAGATCTTGTGCTCAAGCATTTTGGCAGCAAGCTGGAATATAAGTGGGAAGTGCCAAGGTTGCAGGATTGCCGGTGTATGACAAGCAAATCATTGATTGCTTAGGGAATACTGCCACAGGTCAAGGTACGGCAGCGCGGACCTAATGGCATAGAAAACACCACGGAGATAAAGTTCTTCCTCGTTATTTCCTTCAGAACGCAAAATGTGTGCTTTATCAGCGATTAGAAGTCAAAATACAAGGCTCAGTTGTGACAAATTTCGGAACTGACGGGAATACATATCGGCGGGCGGCGGTCAGGGCCCTCAGGGGTGCATGGGACCCTAATCCTCACTTGGTATGGCGGACCACTTTAAAGTGGCTTAAAGATTCATTTAAGCAAAGATTGAATCAGCCGCCGATAACCCTAGGCTTTAAAGGTACAATCTTTGTCTTTGGAGCCTGACTGACCAGTGGTAATATTTTTGCTATTTGACATCTCCAAACTATTCATCTGCATGATCCGCAGTCGGTGCGGGACTCTCACTGCGTCACTTGTGGCATAACAGCCGCTAGATGCCGAACCGCTCCGGCAACGTCGGAATCCACTAGTCAAACCCTAAATGGTGTAAAGAGTGAAAAACCTTAATGCTTATGATATGCCTTGTTAACAAACTCCTAATGTTAATATATGTCATCGTACGTCTATAGACAATAATGGTCTAGCTTGTTCCACACGATCACGGGCATCCATGGATTGCCGGAATTGTAAGGCAAATCGCTCGATATTAATCAATTTGGGCGATCGCCTCTATCACAATTATTGTGCTTTCCTGTTATCAGATCCAACTCTTTCATGTCTGTGTCTCCTACTAGTGTTGGATCGGAGCCGGCTGAAACTGCCTCTATATCATTTTGTTCTTCAACAGTTTCTAAGCCGCGCCGCGTTTTATCTCGTCGAATTGCCTTTTTCCGCTGCTGTGCCTTTTTCTTTTGCAATTGCTGTATCTTCTGTCCCCGCCGGCTATTTTCAGGGTCTTGCAAAAATTCCAGTTCTTCCGCCAATTCTCTTCTTGCCAATTTTCGATTCTGTTCGCGCGATCTCGTAGCTTGCGATGATACCACCAGCCCGGTCGGGATATGTCGAAGCTGCACTTTACTGTTCGTCTTGTTGATCTGCCCCGCCAATTAGTCCTGATACTACCGAATACGGGGATATGTAGCACACTTGCCTTTTGGCCACCCTTTCCTCTATACAACGGTTAGCCGAAATCTAGACGGCAATGCACATTGATACTTACCCCCCCTTAATAAACACTTCTTCAATCTCGTCTTCAGGAATCGAAGGTCGCGGAGGTAAAGCATTTTTCTTACATCTCGGCGTCGTGGAAGAAATTGTTCGCGCGTCGCTTCGTATTGCCGTCAATTTAGTGAATGAATCGCCATAGTATGAAACCGTGGTCAATCTATTCGTAACGCCGATAAAGAGCGATTTCACTGCTGTTTTCGAGCTTAGGACAGCCGCAAGTTGCCGCCTCCCAATTGTAAAACCACTCATTGACTCTATAGCTCTAGCATAAGATAAGGCTCCAGAAACAAATAGAAAGCTGATTTGTGATGCGCAACTTTGCTGCCAGGCAATTGTAGGAGTCAGGGTAATAGTTAATTGGGTTGATAATATCACTTGGTATCGCCTTTTGACACCTTATTTGCGCATTAGTTGCCACGAATATGTGATCATATGGGTTTGACTAGAGGATGTTTCCCTACACCTTTGACCAAATGCCAGGCAAATGGTTCACGAACATTCTTTATATATAACACATATATTCGCCATCGGCCATTCGAGGGCTGGCAAAGAGGCTGTGCGTTTGAGGCTTGTCTCCTTGTCATCTTGTCTTGATGCAAAGGTTTGCAACACCAAATGTAAGGGTTTTGTTCGCACGTTCAAAATCAAGGGTTTGGTGGCATATAATATAGTAGATCATATGACTGGCCCTTGAACTTGGCAAGTAATCAAGCGACCACCAGGTCAAGCTCCGTTGAAACAGCTCTTGACCACCACGGCCGGCGCTGCCCACGAGTTTATCGTGTCGCGACAATTTGAGGGATTATCCGTAATGCCACACATAACAATGTTGCTTGGTCTGGTTTTGCTGCTCGCCGGTGTTGTTAGCGGCATACAGCTGCCATTTATCGGTAAGCCGATAAGTCCACAGCCGATAAGGCCTGATGAAGTCAAATATGCCACGGGATTCACTCTGCGACATATATTCCACCACGGCACCGAAGAATATCCCAAAGTGCACTTACGGAAAGATATCGGTCCGTCGTACCGGATGGCCTCAGGGCGACAATCATTTCAGGTTTCGTCGCAGGTGAAGACGGTTACTCGAATGGCGGAGCGAGATCCTGACTTCATCGAGTCATATCTCCATTACGCCAGGACAAAAGGTGCTGTTGCGATCGAATTTGATTGGACCCATGAGGATATCATGGTTCCGAATATCACCGACCGAGATACGTTAGTCGAGTTTGCCAAGGTAACGGCGGATGCTTATGTGGAGGATCCAACAGAAGGGGATTGGATTGATGTCGGTCTGCCCCTCAACGAAGTTAGTACCTTGTTTTTTTTATATAAGTGGCATGCGAGGCAGTATTGACCATACCGATAGACTGGCGGATTTGGCTGGGATGCGAACGGTTTACGTGGCCATGTGTTCGCGGATGAAACCAACTCGACTGTCCTCATCGCTATCAAGGGAACGAGTGCTGCACTTTTCCACAGCGACGGCAATACCGTCTCCAATGACAAAATTAATGTATGATGGTCGTTTGTTTAATTTGAGTCAAGGCCATTGGCAACTCATTCATGAATATAGGACAACTTGTTATTTTCGTGCTGTTGTGCGCGTATAAGTTACCTTTGGAGCACCGTTTGCGATTGTTACGAGAAATCCTACACTTGCAGCCAATCCTGTCTTGAGGACGCGCTTTACTCAGAGGATAGGTATTACAGAGCAACACTCGACATGTATCGAAATGTAACCTCACTCTATCCCTATGCCAACATCTGGGTCACCGGCCACTCATTAGGAGGGGCCATGAGCGCTCTGTTGGCCCGAACATACGGTCTCGCCGCTATTGCTTTTGAGTCTCCTGGTGAACAACTTGCCGCTCAGCGATTGCATCTCCCTTTCCCACCAATTCCGCTTAACGAAAGCGCAATCTGGCACATCGGTAACACGGCAGACCCGATCTTCATGGGCGTTTGTAATGGACCGACATCTGTATGCTGGCTAGGTGGATATGCGATGGAAACGCAGTGTCATGCCGGTTTGGAATGCATTTATGACACGGTCAATGACAAGCGATGGCATATCTCGATCTCAAACCACAGAATACGACCGATTATTGACATGATACTATCGTATAACACAACCCCATCTTGCATTGCGCCAGTGAATTGTCAGGATTGCTACGATTGGAATTTCGTTTGATACATATCTGAGTTGTGTTTGAATTTCTTCGACTATTTGGTACTGGATAAGGCGCAAACCTTTTTTTTTTGGTCTGTTGATGTTGATCTTGGTGTTCGATTTTATTACACGATTTAGAAGCAGGGTTTTTTTGGGCATTTAGTGGGTGTGCAGTTATTGTACGATGTTGGTTACGTACTCGTGGTATTGCTTTGGGATTCATTCATCGGCATCTATAGAGTTCTGGCTGTTACTAATCTTGATTATCTGCGCTAATTATTGATGACATATTAAATATAAAGGAATCACCGTTATGAACAAGGAAACATCCACATAATTCATAGAGCAAAATAATCGGGAACTAAATCTCATACTTTACTTCTCAAGCTTCCTCTCAACAAAAGGCGTCGGCGGCACCGATACCGGAATTTCAACTGGTTCTCTTCCACTGAGCGTGGCGATAATTTTCTTAACCCATTCGGTTTCGATCGCTTGAGGTGCTTTATCATATACTGTCATGATCAGAGCCAGACTGACGGCAAAGACGAATATGTCTCCGTGGCTAAAATAAGGGTTAGATGTCGTCACTGTCATCAGCCAATTAAGGATGAAAAACTTACGCGATCGTGCGGATTTTCTTGTGTTTCACCAACGACTTCCAGTATGATTCAAACGCCATACGAGCAACGGGGATAAACCTTTTCCAGTACGTCAACGTGCGCTCCATACCTTACACTTATGAACTCTTTGGACTTACTTTGTCCGGCCATTGATCCGATCAATAAAAGCCCACAGACCAGCCAAGAAACCTATGACTTTAATGCGATACTGTGGAATTAACTTGTTCGGCAGAATGTATTGCGATGCACACAGTCCGGCCCAAGCTGTCGCGGTCGTCATTGTTAGGAACGTGTTTGTGCGGAGAAAGTTCTTCAACACGGTCGCCGATTCCTGCTTCATGCTATATTTTTGTAGTTTGTTAGTAAAGAAGGTTAAAAACGCTATGTGAACCTACTTGAATTTAAATTTCTTGTATGAAACAAGCGAAAGAAGCGCATATATGCCACCAGTGTATTTGGCAAATTGGAAAAACTGAGTCAATGATGTCTTTGCAAAATTGCGGAAACACGAATCTTCATATGGGTGTATCAATGCGCAGGAAAGATGGCTAATTCCAGGATGTGCTTGCGAAACAATCGGATCAATCAAACGGAAGTTAGAAGGAAGAGCATACGAGTCTGGATGCAAAATCGGCGAATTAAAGGGCCTCGTGATTGTTAATTCCGGCAAAAAAAATTGATACACAAATACACTTACGGATATCGTTCGAGCGTAATATTCTTCACGCTGTCGAAAATTTCCACAGGAGTGGGCCACGACAAGTCCTCAGGATAATTTGCAGGTCGCAGGAGGATATAATTGGGAGCGAACTTCATCATAAGATTTTTGAAGCTCTAAAACAACTTAGCTTTGATCCATGGCTTGCGGCTAAGCAACTTGCGTACGTTGTTACAACAGTCAGGATCATACGTGAACGTGTATAATAGCTGAGCCATGGAGAACGGGAACAGGATCCAAACACCAGCTTGCTGTCGAAGAAACGCAAACCCCTTATTCATAGTGATATAATTGAACATGTATTCCATCGCAAGAGTGGCACTGTAAAATGCGACATATGATCGCACCATGCCGGCAGGATGCAAGCACAAAAGCGAACCTGACAGAATGCCGGACGTGAATGGCACAAAGTAAGCGGATCGCAAGGTCCTGGCAATTCGTCGATGGCGTCTTCTGAACTTGCGCGCTTCGGCGGAGGCGATACCTGTGTGCAACGACATTGTGAATTTGTACAACAGTCGATACATTGCAAGGATTATGGTTAAAGAAGCCGAAGCACGCGTACGCTTCCAACAGAAGAGTCGAGGCTTTGGTCTGTATAATTTACTTCAGCGTGCGTCCAAATAGCCAGTAAACGCAATACTTACGATTTCCTTTTGTTTGCCAAATGCAGAGCATATTCAATTAAAGACAGCATCGTGTACGATCCAGCATATGATCGCGTTGACATTCTCCATATCCTACTCGTTGTCAGCGCGCTTGCTGGTCAAAACCACGTCCACAGCCAGTGAACCAACGTACGACATATAAAAATCACTCAAATTCTTCGACTGATATGTAACTTCTTCAATGGACGGAAATATCCTAGATATTGTAGTCTTCAATTCATTCTCTATCTGCTCTGACTTCTGGATTCCTCGGACCTTCAGACTGACATTAGAGGCTCTGCGGACGATTGCTTGATACTCCGCCGGCGACACTATATAATTTGTGATATAGGCGACAAGCTCACGCCTTCGTTCCTGGCTATTTGATGACATGATGCTTCACGCTGAGCGTCCAGTCCCTAGAGAAAGCTCAACAGACATCCAAGTGGACGTGGATCGAAATACTTGCAAGCCACGCACGCTGTCACCAGATATTCTACCCCGCCGAGTTCAAAGCAAACAGCAGCCGACGATTGAGTTTGATCGTTTAAATGCTAAATGCTCCTAACTATATCTAGCATAGTTTAGGAGCTCCACGAACTTAGATCTTTTCCCTATAAATTCAATGGGGGGTTAGGGGTTTGTGCGGCGCCTGTGAGTGAGAATAATATGTGTCCTGCAAAAACAAGTTTGAACCGCCACGAATAACAGACGTTACCAGTTCTCAGAGTACTAGAAAACTTTGGTAGTGCGCGAATGGGACTACCATAGACGGGTCGAGGTTCACATTACATTAATGTCTGGTTTAGTATCAACGACATCTCGCCACAGGGATAAAACCCGAATGATTCGGAACTGAAGACCGCTCCGCATTAGCAATATTGATGAGAATCTGGAGCAATGCGACCGGAAGAAAATCCTGCCGTTGACTACTACGCCGTTCTCGAACTTGAGTCAACTGAGTGCACGGCTGAGGAGATCAAGAAGGCTTATCGCAAACTAGGTTTGTATCTTTGTTGTCATGCTCTTGGAATAATCCTAATATGACTCGGCTTAGCTCTATTATATCATCCGGATAAAAATCAGGGCCAGCTGGAATCTGCTGAAAAGTTCAAAGCGATTGTTGAGGCGAATGACATTCTAGGCGATCCAGTTAAACGACAAATTTATGACCGGGCAAGGCAAAATGCATTACCTCGAAGTACGCAAGGGACTCCGTATGCTCGCCATTACGCGGACCAGTGGACAAATACGAGCAAATCAACACCCAAAGGAACGTGGTCCTGGAATAATAATAGTCAAAGGGAGAAGTACGGGTGGTCCAATACTCCAAGTTCAGGATATTATTATACCTACGGGCGACAAAAGCCCCCTTCATCTACTCCAAGTGGAAAGTCGCAGTCATTTCGATCGGCTACAAATCAGTACGCAGAATCGCCTCGAAAGCCGAGTGCCTCTGAGTACCGGAACCGCAACTCTAACCCCGCCACCAGCAACACCAATAACAGAAATAATGCCAATACAAAGCAAACAAACAGTTTTCCTTTTCCGCGGGCGCCAACTGCCGCGAAGTCTACGACTACGTCTCCGAAAGCGTCGACCGAGCGGAGCAGTCCGACAGGGCCACGATCATGGTCTTCTTCGAAGACTGCGTATGCCATGCGGTCGGGAGAACGAACCTACGCCCCAAGTCCTCAAAAGAGTTCAGGTACTGCGGCGTCCTCTGAATCGAACGTAGATCCGGAAATGCCAGCTCCAAAGAGAGCTGAAACAAGCTATCCAGAAGATCCTAGTTCAACATCAGGTTCATCATCCTCAACGACGACGCCGACTTCGGCAGAGGAATTGAAGAACTGTGCTGGTCAGAGTGCAAATAAACGTAATGAGCAACAATCAACATCAGAATTTTATAATACAGGCTCTGGACTGAAGTTTTCCTCTCCTAATTTCGACTTTACAACGTAAGTAGTCGTCGATGGTCTTTCTTCGGTGTCACCTCTAACGTCCTCTAGCCGGCCAACTGCAAAGCCAAAGGTATTTAAAACTGCAACGCCGACGAGCTTCCATTTTGGTGTCCGAAGCAAATTTTCTGATTCCTGGAATGCCAATGCCAATGGGACCAAGTCATCGCCTACTCCCAGTCCTCGTGGCAGTAAGGATGACCCTGTTGATGTTGACAGTGATGAAGACGTCTATATGTATCCAAATTCAACAGTTCCGAAGCCGTTCCAGGAGAAAGTTAATCATTCAGCTGATGCCGATAATAACAATGCTAGTGGGAATAATAAGACTAAGAAAATGCCTGAGACCATTTTCGTTGCTGATATGTGGAGTAATGCATTCGCCAAGGAGAACCCGTTTTTGTTCGACTCACCTAGTGTATTGCAAGGTTCCAAGATACCAACTTCTACGAGAAAGTCAAAGATTCGGCCCACAGCCACCAATACGAAACTGAATTCTGCCGAGTCTCCACAGCCGACGGTAAAGCAAGAAGATGAAGTTTCTAAAGGTCAACGAGCAGAAACCGAGGCTCCAAGGCCGCCATCAGAAGGCTCTGAAAGTCAAAACACATCCGAATCTCAGCCTATATCAACTCCCTCCCCGAAGAAGCGTGATAGACACCGCTTAAAGTCAGCGATGAAGTCTAGAGCCCCCCTTGGAGCAAGCTCGTTTGATGATCTTGGATTGTTTAAGACCGTGCCACCATTTACACAGGGAAATGGCGATTTCAAAATGGACGATCTTAAGAAGACATTTCCAATCAATCCTGAGAACGCTGTGCCTCCGGCAGCAGCAACCAAAACGACCTCTGTTGAATCAGATATTCCAATGGATTCACCACGGTCTCCTACGGAACCAAGGTCTCCAAAAGTTTCTTCCGCCACAAATGCCGAAAATGTCACCAGCTCACAGCCGTTGCCCTTTGATCGAGGCGCGCCGATATTTACGACCAGTCAGCAGCAGCAGCCGACATCTACGCCGATAGATTTTCACGATTCTCGAGCGGTGTTTGACATTGAACCTCCAGTGGCACCAATTCCGCCGACCCATACCATAAATCCCACTGAAACTGAGCTGATGGACTACTGGCAAACGGTACTAGTTTATCAGCAGCAATGGAATGACTATCAACTCAAGATGACACTTTACCTTAACGAGCGCCATCAAGCTGATAGTCAGAACTCTATGCAGATTTTATCGAATTCGGGAAATTTGGATCGTTATATAAAGGCCTTGCAGCAAGATGACCGCGTGAGGCTTCGATGGAACGAAGCTTTGAATATCCATAAACGTGTAATGATAAATTTATTGGCTGTACGGAGAATAGTAGAGGGGTGGTAACAATACGATACAGATAATGTATTATGGCGCACGTTTTGTTTTGCATTAAAGGGAACGCATGTATGAGTATCTGAAATAATTGCATTCAAAAGTTTTTGTTCTACCAATTGTACAAAGCAACAGATCAAACCATGGCAGTAAATAATCGTACCTCTCCGCAGCATGCAAACAACTAGGATCACTCTTTCGAGCTGTATATTTCGCGCAAAGTTTCTATCATCATCTCTAATAGTATAGAGTTCTCTTCTTCCGTGCCCACCGTAATTCGCAAGCTGCCAATGCAGCCAGGCTCTTTGCCCCTAAATCTGATCACAACTCCTTTTGTTCCAGCCAAGGTCTCATAAAGCTTCAGAGCGGTAGCAGTGCATGGTGTACCACCAGGCCGATCGAGAATCTGCACCAATAAAAAGTTTGACGCCTCGCCACCAATAAAGTTTCCGACCCCCGGGATCTTGGGTAGCTCTTGTAGAAGCCTTGTTCGCTGAGACACAATTGCGTCTATATTCCTGTGCATGTTGGATAGTCCGCTTGGCGATAAAGCTTTCAATGCAAGGGTGCTAGTTACGGACGAGATGTTATAAGGAGCCTTAACGTTGTTCAAAATTCGAGCAACGGCAGGTGACGCGAAAGACGCCCCAAGTCTAGAGCAATATTGGCAAGTTAAAATGGACATTACCTATAAAACCAACATACCTAATACCAGCCATGCCGAATGCCTTTGATAGGGTCTGCATTACAATTAAGTTATCATACAAAGTAACCAATGGAGCCATCGAGCTTCCAACGGGCGAAAAATCAATATAAGCCTCATCGACGACAAGAATTCCATTCCACGTGGGGTGACTAAGGATCTTCTTGACTGCCTCAGGATCAACCAAGCTTGCTGTAGGATTGCCCGGCGAGCAGAGGTAGACAATGTGAATTGACGGGTCATTCGCAAGAACCTCCATTACCTTGTCCACTCGCAGAGGAAACCCTTTTGTCTCAAGATCAAGGTTGACCGTAACAACCTTCACGTCATTGACCTGAGCTGCAACAGAGTACATGCCATAAGTCGGAGGGCAAGTGAGCATCTTGTCCTTGCCCGGTGCGGCGAAGCAACGGATGACAGTGTCTATACACTCATCGGATCCCACTCCAACATAGACATTGTCAGGAGTCAGTGAAATAATATCTGACTTCCCTTTGTTTGGAGCGTTTCGAAGGTCACATAGCAGCTGCTTAACATCCTCTTGGTGCGGATCTGGATATCGGTTAAGGCCCGCAATCAAGTCAGTGTCAATAAAGCCAGAACTGGCGCTCGTTGATGCCATATCAGGTGTGTACACTGACGGTCCATAGGCGTTCTCATTAGCATCCAAGAGTACGCCGCTCTTATAATCACTACAAACAACATATTGTTAGCTTGCCGCGGCGTGTAGACGAGCAGGCTATCAATTCGCTTACTCTCGAGCACATCGATAAGGCTCTAGAAGTAATATGTTCGGCCTGGTAATTGCCTTAAGATTAAAAGCAGGAGATGTTAGGTTCGTGACCGTCATCCTTATAAACTAGACGTCGTGACGAACTTGAAAGGGACTTGGTAGAAGAGGTTTAACACCCGGGGACATCGAAATGAAATGTCGAATATGAATTAACGTTTGACTCATCCGCCGCACCACATAGCTAAAACGCCAGCCAGAAAACTACGTACCCATGACTCAGATTACGTACTCTCTGGTACTTCGCTCCCGTCGCATGTACCGTGGGACAAAAAATTTCGAAGTACACGTTCATGACGGGAGAGTTGTTCTACATCGCGAACCATCACCATTCCCCAACAGCATCAGCAAAGTTCTATAAAAGCGAATCACGAGAATGCAGGCGCCGGTTGTTGTCATGAGTAGGTCTTTGATATTTTATTAGGTTATATATTTGCCTGATTGATTTCGTCGCAATTACACCGCAATGATTCATTTTTCTTCTAACACCTATTTTTGTAGATGCTGGTGGGGAGCGCCAGACTGGTAGACGCGCACAGGTCTCGAACATTACTGCAGCTAAAACGTACTTGCCGCTATTTATTTGAAGTATTTTCTACTGATCCTTATAGGGTTGCTGATATTGTCCGGACCTGTCTTGGACCAAAGGCAATGCTCAAGATGTTGCTTGATCCTATGGGAGGTATGCTCGTCAATACAATCGCTAATTAAGAATACTCTATGTACTTACCGACTTAGGAATTGTGTTGACCAATGATGGACACGCTATTTTACGCGAAATTGACGTTACTCACCCCGCGGCTAAGAGCATGATCGAGTTGAGCAGAACTCAGGTAAACACAGAGGGTGGTGAGCTCAAACGAACCGTGCTGACGGATTAACAGGATGAGGAAGTTGGAGACGGTACTACGACGGTCATTATCTTAGGTATGTTTGGTACTCTTGTCGACGTTAAATTTTCTAACTCACCGTTGCAGCTGGCGAGATTCTCGCTTTCGCATATCCTCATATCGAGCGAAATATACACCCCGTCGTCATCATTTCCGCTTTCAAGCAAGCTTTGGCCGATGCACTTGAGATCACCAATGAAATTTCAGTTCCAGTTGATGTGAACGACGACAAGCACATGCTGCAGCTGATTTCTGCGTCGATAGGTACTAAGTTTGTGGCGCGATGGAGTGACCTGATGTGCAATTTAGCGTTGCACGCTGTACGTACGGTTGCCGTCGAGATTAATGGCAAGCGTGAGGTGGACATCAAAAGATATGCTCGCGTCGAGAAAGTTCCGGGTGGAGAAATCGAAGACTCAAAAGTTTTAGATGGTGTCATGCTCAACAAAGACGTTACGCACCCAAAGATGCGGAGAAGAATAGAGAACCCTCGTATCATTCTTCTTGATTGCCCTCTGGAATATAAGAAAGGTGAATCTCAGACGAACATTGAAATTACTAAAGAGGAGGATTGGGCCAGGATTCTCGAGATTGAAGAGGAGCAAATTAAATCACAGTGTGACACCATTTTGTCGTTCAAGCCAGATTT
This sequence comes from Lipomyces sp. NRRL Y-11553, assembly GCA_003705905.2. Classification (NCBI taxonomy): domain Eukaryota; kingdom Fungi; phylum Ascomycota; class Lipomycetes; order Lipomycetales; family Lipomycetaceae; genus Lipomyces; species Lipomyces sp. NRRL Y-11553. The sequence goes on along the minus strand of PPJW02000032.1, from coordinate 9,619 downwards.
GGTTATCACTGAGAAGGGTGTTTCTGGTAACTATCCTATGTTTTGACGGTTAATTCAAACTGGTGTCTGATATCAGATTAGATCTTGCTCAGCACTACCTACTAAAGGGTAACGTGACGGCTCTACGACGTGTCCGGAAGACGGACAATAATAGAATTGCTCGGGCGACTGGTGCGACCATTGTCAATCGTATTGAGGATCTGCGCGAGTCTGATGTGGGGACTCAGTGTGGTTTATTCAATGTTGAGCTTATTGGCGACGAATATTTCACATTTCTCACGAAGTGCAAGAGCCCTCGCGCGTGCACCATCCTGCTACGCGGACCCAGCAAGGACATTTTGAACGAGATTGAAAGGAATCTTCAGGATGCGATGTCAGTTGCTCGAAATGTGTTCTTTGAGCCCCGTCTCTCTCCCGGTGGTGGAGCTACAGAGATGGCTATTAGTATTAGATTGGGTGAGAGAGCGAAGAACATTGAAGGTATTCTCCAGTGGCCATATAGAGCTGTCGCCGAGGCAATGGAAGTTATTCCACGCACTTTAGTGCAGAACTGTGGAGCCAATCCTATCAAGGTGCTTGCTGAGCTAAGAGCTAAGCATGCGCAGGGTCTATATACTTATGGTATTAATGGAGACACTGGCAAGGTTGTCGATATGAAGGAATATGGTGTCTGGGAGCCTGAGGTTATCAAGCTTCAATCGATCAAGACAGCTATAGAAAGTGCGTGCCTTCTGTTGCGCGTCGATGATATTGTCAGCGGCGTTAGGAAGCAAGGAGATAAATCCGCGGGTGGCGGCGAAGCTGGCCAAGCTGGCCCACCAGCTGGTGCTGAATAGCTGCAGTAAATGATTTTTCTTGACGGTATAAGGATAGGATCGTTGACACATATGGAGAATGTTACTGTCGCCGACGGGATAATGTAGATTATATTGCAAGCGAACTGTGCTGCCGAACTATGTACATGACACCAAATAGCTGAAGAACTCAAATGGTCAAACTGGCATAAAGACGAACTCGTATATCTCCCAATGTCCATTGTCCGTCATTTGAGCGCTCTACTTCCACATTGTGGTCGCACACGGTATTGCATATTTGGCTTAGCACCACTTGCACACTCAGAATTTATTTCCTGTTGAATCTAGCGTCAAAATTGATAATCAGGATCGCCGTTGACACTGCTTGTCTTGATCTGCAGTCTCTATTATTTGTCTACCACTTACCTTCAGAAGTATTTAATTATTTCTATTGACTACTAAGCTTGGCCCCACTGTTCTTTCTTTCTAGGCACAGAAAGTAGCGCTTACTACACCGATACTTCAGTGACTGGATTCCTCCTTTATTTAGTTCTTAACGTATTTGTGGACTACAATGTTTAATGACTAACAGACAACATACATATCACGATACCGGGACAACTCCATACAACGCCGAACACAAACCCTGTCTACCTCCGCTATACAATCCTATCCTGTCATGTTTATTAGCTCTGGACTTCTGGATTCAAGAATTGCGCCACCAGTGCCACCAGGTGTGCCCGTTCTTCGCTGGTAAACCGTTGATCGCATTCCTCGATTAAACTGTGAAGTGCAGCTTCTGATCCGGGAGCAATATTAATTAACTGTAGCTTCTCTGCCTTCTCTAATTCATATACTGATATTTCTTCTAAAAAATTTCGAAGACCTTCAGGAGTCTGCTTTGCTGCCGGTGTGCCTTTTAGATATCCTTGCAGCTGTACCTCATGAGACTTCAGACCAGACACTGACCGAAAACTCTTAATCATACCTCCAACAAAATTGTTTCCAAGTTCTCTGTCCGTTGGATTGACCTGTGTTTCGACGCCGAGATCTTCTGCCGCCGCTTTATGTCGTGTATATGTTCCAGAACTTCATAATTAGAGAGCAGTTTCTCTCGAGCATTTTCGACCTAACAAACCTTAGCACCTTATATTCATTGGAAAGAGTTATTCTAGGCTTCGTGTGTATCCTACCTTCATAGTATGCTCGTTTGTGTATAATAAGTCTCACTCAGCTCGCTGTGAGGAATGTACCGGGCACATACTTTGATTTCGTACCTACCCCCTGTAAAGCTCTGCAAGGCTTCCATAAATGCGCGGATAAGTCAGGGTAAGTAACCACTAAATTTTTTGAGCTTTTCGTGGACGACCACATATTTCGCAGTCGAAATACTTAGCAGCAACGCTTTGGCCACGGTGACTAGACGTGCAACTTCAGTCAGCCATCGGATTACAGAATCTGGTGCTGGATCGGTCATATATCGATATGGATGCCAAGAATTCCTCTACTAAACGGAAGGGCTCGCCCCTATCCGAACGCTTTGCAAAGCGAACTTCGGATGGCAAGGCGATTTCAAATCCGATGAAGAGCACGCCGGATCATGAACTACTTACGGAAGAGTCAAAAGGCGAGGAAATTTATCTTGACGACATTGAAGACTTGGAAGATGAGGCTCGAGCTCATAGTGATGGGATGGAAGAGTTGGAAACGCCATCTGATATGTCACGAGACTCCCCACCAAGTGGCCGGCGAAAGTCATTAAATACCAATGCAAATTACAGTAGCGGACCAAATGGAAAACCGAGTCAGGAGTTCAAGATTACCGCTCCATTGGGCGATTCGGTGGAGTGGCAACGGACCATTGAGAGAGTCATTCAGAGTGTTGTCTCCGTGCGATTTGCTCAGATTGCGAGTTTTGATTGCGAGCCTGCCTTGGTCAGTGAAGCTACTGGATTTGTTGTAGATGCTGAGAGGGGCTTAATCATGACGAACAGGTCGGTTAATTGAGTCCACTGAGGCGACTCCTATTGATTCACAGATATAGGCACGTTGTCGGAGCGGGTCCCTTCACGGGTTATGCCGTTTTTGACAATCATGAGGAAGTGAGTTTGTAATTTCATACACTTTACAGAATCCCGCAACTAACGGAATATGTTCAGTGCGATGTATACCCGATTTGTAGGTGTAGAGCTACTTATAGTTAGGATTCTATTAACATATAACATCAAGATCGAGATCCAGTTCATGATTTCGGATTACTGCGATTCAACCCAAATGACATCAAATATATGGATGTTGTGGCCTTAAAATTGCGACCAGACTTAGCAAGTGCGTTCTCGCTGATTTTATGAGGAATGTAACGTTGAGATAACTTACTATTATGTAGAAGTCGGAGTAGAGATTCGCGTCATCGGTAACGATGCTGGTGAGAAGCTTAGCATTTTGTCCGGCTTTATCAGCCGGCTTGATCGAAATGCCCCAGACTATGGCTTTCTCTCGTACAACGATTTCAATACTGAGTATATTCAAGCTGTACGAATTCTATCAATATTATGTTGGTGCTTATCTAACTCCGCATTAGGCCGCAAGCGCTAGTGGTGGTTCAAGTGGCAGCCCAGTTGTTAATATTGACGGTTATGCCGTTGCAATTCAGGTATTTTTCGAATGTCGTTCTAGTCCCACTGGTACGATACTGATACTATCTAGGCTGGTGGCAGTAGTGAGTCGTCGACGGATTACTTCTTACCACTCTATCGAGGGTTGCGTGCTCTTCAGTGCATACAGAGTGATGAACCTATAACAAGAGGTACGATTCAAGTGCAGTGGCTGCTAAAACCGTTTGATGAATGCAGACGTCTTGGATTGACCTCGACAACGGAGTCAACAATGCGACGAGCCTTTCCTGATGGTATTGGCATGCTAGTTGCCGAAACGGTACTTCCTGAGGGCCCATCTCATGGACTAATAGAGGTTGATTTGATTTCATTTTTCAATCAAATGATTTGTCATCGAGCTAACTGGCCAACAGGAAGGTGACTGTCTCGTCAGCGTAAGTGGGGAGCTCCTCACCAAGTTTGTACGTCTGGATGAAATTCTAGATGCTTCTGTCGACCAAACTATAAAGGTCGTGATTCAAAGAGGAGGGGTCGACTCCGAATTTGACGTCCGCGTTGGGAACCTGCATGAGATTACTCCAGATCGATACGTCGAAGTAGCCGGTGCGACTTTTCATAACCTCAGTTACCAAGTTGCTCGCCAGTATGCCATCCCGGTCAGAGGAGTGTTCATCTCTGACCCTGCTGGATCGTTCAGGCTGGATCGGGATAGAGGATGGATACTCGAGAGTATTGATGATGAGCCTACCCCAGATTTAGATGCATTTATAGAGGTCATGCGCAAGATTCGCGATAGACAGTGGGTTGTTACTACATGCCGCAACGTGCAGGATATGCACACAATGGTATGTATACTATATTTTCAGACTGTCAATATCCTAATCCCAAATTTAGAGTACCGGCATTGCACACATTGACAGACACTGGACGGGAGCCTTCAGAATGGCAATAAGGAACGATGTAACTGGCCTATGGGACTTCCAGAGTCTCGGTGATCCTCTAGCTCCGCTACCTTTAAAGACTCAATCAGCAAAGTTCACGGAAATTAACAACACAAGCATTGCAAAGGCTGCAAAACTTATCCGCAGTTTTGTGAAAGTCACGTGCTTGATTCCTATCAAAATTGATGGTTTTCCGCGATCTGCTAAAGTTGGCCATGGATTGGTGGTCGACGCGGAGAAAGGGTTGGTGGTTGTAGCGCGCAGTATAGTGCCATACGATTTATGCGATATCGTTATCACGGTAGCGGACTCCATCATGGTACCTGGCCAAGTGATTTTTCTGCATCCTACTCAAGGTTGGGCCGTGGTGTCGTATGATCCCAACTTAGTTGATGCTCCAGTCGAGACCGCGCATCTCAGTTCGAAATTCATTCAGCGAAATTCTTCCACAATTTTCATGGGCTTGAACCAGAATATGCGACCCTTGGTAGCGGGGACGACAGTAACAGATATCTCCACGATGACTGTACCAGCAAATCCGACGACACCGAGATATCGTGCGATTAACATAGATGGTGTCACCGTCGACACTGTATTGGGTAGTCAGTGCGGGTCTGGGGTGTTGGTAAATACCGAGGGAGTTGTGGAGGCATTGTGGCTTACTTGTCTCGGCGAGCGCAATAACAGCAGTCGGGACGTGGAGTATCACACTGGTATCTGTACGTCCACCATGATTGCGATTCTGGAGAAACTGCGCCGCGGTGAGACTCCGAAGCTTCGGATCTTGGATGTGGAGTTGAACATTCTGCAGATGAACCAGGCACGTATTCGAGGCGTGTCGGAAGAGTGGATTAGGAATGTTGAACAGGAGAATGATGAACGCCATCAGCTATTTGCGGTCAGGAAGTTAGTGTGTGGTGACACGCCGCAGATCTTGGAAGAAGGCGACGTTATACTTTCTGTCAACGGTAAGACACTAACGCGAGTTTCGGAGCTGGATGTGATGTATGATCATGAAATTCTCGACATGGTCGTGGTCAGACGCCGCCAAGAGGTTCAGCTGAAGGTGCCTACGGTCTCTACCGAGAACTTGGAGACCGATCGCATTATTATTTGGTGCGGTGCTATTTTACATGAGCCGCATCATGCTGTCAGACAGCAGATTAAAAAGTTGCATTCAGGCGTATACGTCAGTGCGCGAATGAAGGGATCACCAGCTTATCAGTATTACATTGCGCCGACATATTTCATCACTCATGTTAACGGACAAGCAACCCCGGATTTGACTACTTTCCTGCAAGTAGTGTCGAGTATTCCGGATAACACGTACGTGCGCCTTCGCATTGTGACGTTTGACAATGTCCCATTCGCAAGCTCGATTAAGTCTAATCTGCATTATTTTCCGACAATGGAGCTAGTGAAAGATCGTACTCGTCCTGGAGAGTGGAAAAGGTACACGTACACCGGTGGAGTTCGCCGCGAGAACCTTCAAGGTCTAATTGGAGAAACGACTGGTGAAGATGGCAGCGACTACGATTGATCTTGTGATGAAATTCTGCGTAGGCCGTGTACGGATAGACTGTACATATGTATATATACCAACATCTCGGAAGAATTGAGCTTTTGTGAAGGGAATGATTTAATTTGGCATTTGCATAGTTTGGGTCGTTTGTACGCTTATGACGAGGAAATTTTGAAGCAAATCTAAAGAGGAATAACTGGAAAAACTATAGTTTCGAGTCGAAATTATAAATTATATCAAACTCTATATATAAGAACCACAAATCTCTAAACAATTTACTATACCCAGTCAATAAACTGCTTAGTAAGATCGACAATGCTCTGCTCCAGGGAGATATATTCTATTCCAAGATCAGCTTTTGACTTCGAGTTATCGACATCGAAATTCTTCTTGGCCGGTGTGCCGACCTCTGTGGGTACCTTTCCGCTCAACTGGGGGAAATCCTTGAGCAAAATATCAGAGATTTCCTTGTACGAGAAATTACCGGCCACGACGAAGTACCGCTGGTTCTCGGCCTTGGGGGTCTCGAGGGCCTTGACATGAGCTTCCGCGACGTTCCGAACGTCTACCCAAGCGTGGACTGGCGCTACTGGGAGAGTTGTTTGCGAGCCATTCACAAGGTTCCAGATGCTTGCGTTCGAGGTGTTGACAGTCTCTGGCGAAACGTCGTGGACCATGGGGCCCCTGGACGTGTAAGTTAATTCTGAACCGCGAATGTGAATAACTGGGATCATACCAGACAAGAGGAGGATTGATCGTGGTGACCGTGAAGTTGGGCTTCTCTTTCTCCAGAAAGTCCCACGCAGCCTGCTCAGCAATTGTCATTAACAAGATTTCTCTGCGTCGAACAATTATGTAGACTAACCTTCTCAGCAAAGGTCTTGGATGCACGGTAGGTCGTAGCCGGGTTAGAGCCAATGGCTTGGTCCCAGGTGACCTGAATCTCAATGTTAGCATTGTACAACAATCGCAACCATTCGGAATTCCGCATACTGAATTCCAGTCGGCCTCGGTGTATGTATGCATCATGTCTGCGCTCCGCGATGCGTCAATTATAGCAGCAAAGCTGGACGTAATAACAATACGCTTCACCTGCGGTGCGAAGTTCTTGGCAGCGTGAAGAATAGACGTAGTGCCCTTGATGGCAGGGTCTAATAGGTCCTTCACAGGATCGGTGACCCTGAAGTGGAAAGGCGATGCCGTATGCACGATAACGTCGACGCCCTTGACTGCTTCGTCAAAAGCCTTCGGGGCAGCAATGTCCTCGACAATTGCAAACGAAAGCTTCGCATCGGACGGGTACAGGCTCTTGAGGTAGTCGGCTTTTGATTGCGAGCGGACAGTAGCCTTAAAAATTTTGTAAATTATAAAAGTATAAACCAAATGGTAATAAACAAGTCAAAGGTAAAAATAAAATTGCTATTAAAACTACTTACCTTAACAGTATAACCCTTGTCAAGTAGCATCTTTAGAACGTGGCCTGCTATGAAACCAGACGCTCCGGTAAGTAAAGCAATCGTCATTTTGGAAATGGAAAATGTAATTAAACTATTTGATGTGGTCGTGAGCAAGATTCAAGTGAGGTGAATATGATGTGGAACCTCAGTTTCTATATAATGATTCCATTCTTTGTGCCTCCTGATCGATCTTGCTCCGCTCTTATCACCTCGGATAAATTGTTTGGGACCTTAACCTAATTGAGGTCAAAATCCAAAATACCACCGGAACTTTAATAATTAATTGAATTTTTTTTTTCGGAGATGACTAATTAAGGTTTCAGCGCGCGTCGGGTCGCGTTGTGTGGTTTCATCCTAAACCCCAATAAATTACTAATAATTCAAGCTTCAATAATAATGATATGCCTAGAGTTAACCGACAACGCCAAACAAGAGCCACAGTGGCGGTGGCATGCTTGCATGAACGTCAAGGTAATGTGTCAGCTTTATGTTCTTCTTTTGCAGCACGTTGTACTTGCCGGGACGGAGGAAGGAACCCAGCGCGGCCAAGCAATGACATACTCTAGGATTCCATTCGACTTTGATAGCATCGACGACGAGGACGCCATATTTCGATTTAGGCTCTCCAAAGAAGAAATACGTATGATCTTGCCATACGTACGTCTTGATCTTGTGCAATGGTCGGGCCGTTATCTTCCCCCGCCTCTAACGGCGTTTTGTGTTCTTCTACGGCGTCTCGCATACCCTGAAAGGTGGGCCTCCATGATGAACGACTTTGGACGATCCCGGTCGTATACCCGACACAGGACCAAAGGCTTGTACATTCCCGGATACAAGCGGACGCACGGGGTCAAAGTCCAAGCGGTAGTGACGCCAGATGGCATGATCCGTTCCGCCATTGGGGGCTTTGGAGGGAAATTGGTGACTGGCAGATGTTCAAGGAATCTCGCCTTGAACAAAAACTGAAAGATATAAATGCTTCGCTGCCTGATGGACAGCATTTATATCTTTATGGGGACCCGGCCTACACTGCTGGGTACGGAATCAGGGGGCCGTTCAAATTGTTCTGATTCCACAAGAGTCTGAACTTAATGCGGGGATGTCTGGAGTGCGCATGTCTGTGGAGCAGCTGTTCGGCTTGGTCCCGGACAAATAGGCCTATAATGGGTATAAATATGGATTGCGACAGCAGTCAACTCCAGTTGCAGCTTTTTTATTTGGTGTCTGTCTTGCTAACCAACATTCATACCTGCCTCGTTCCCTCCACACCCCCTCTCTAGAAGATTATTTGAGGGTGGAGTGGGGTAGCTGCTATTGCTCTGTGTCTCCTTCGAGTAATCGTTAATTTAACATAGCCAGAAAGTCGTTTATTAAACGAATATCATAAACGAAGCAATAGAGTTCCTGTAGCAACACGGCAATAGTATTTGTGTGGGGTTATCTGTCCAACAACTTTTTTATATCTTCATGAATAGAGGAATATTTCTCCACGAACGTTTTCGGATAACTCCGTCAGTTTCTTCTTCACGTCGTGAATGTATTTTGTTATTTTTTTATCTACCTTATAAATCTCCACTTCCAACTCCGTTATCGTCTCAAATGCTGTTGAGTTACTTGTGTCAGTGCTGCCTGTTGGTTGCAGAGCCGTCGCTAATTGTGACATTCCGGAATTGAAAGCCGCTGTCATTGCGTTGGCGCAGTTACCCATTGCTGCAGCCAACGTATCGTTCCTAATCGAAACAAAAACCATTGGCCTTCACTTCACCCGTAATATGCTGGTCTATTGCTCGGAGGCTGTGCCATAGACACAGGTGATGATTATACGCTGGGTTGGTTCGCTTAAAAGCTATACTGGCAGCAGTTACTTCTGCAGAAATCCAATCAGCAATCATGAGAAACAAAATGAAGCTCTTTCAGTACCTGCAAAGTCCTTGTCAGTATGAACGACACTTGGCTTTAAACCTGCATTTCGCAACGCAACGAACCACTCCGTCAATCTAGATCCCCTCTTACCCACTTCCTGGATGCCACGCGTATCCAACAGAAGGTGCGAAAGGGGGAGTGATACGAGATCGTACTCTGTAAGAACACAGAAGTGTGAAAGCTCAGGGCTTAATGTTCTAAGAATATAGAATTTATACAAAAAGAATTTGCTAAGAAGAGAAAAAGGGGAAAAGGAAAGGAACGAAGGTACGAGGGAAGCTAAAGACTACGACCTCGGGGAATCCAGGGGTGGAATCCAGGGGTTGTGGACCAATGAGAGTACGCGAAAGCGCAGCCGAGCCACACT
>PPJW02000031.1:0-179249 GCA_003705905.2 Lipomyces sp. NRRL Y-11553 | reverse complement strand
TTACGTAATCTGCCGATTTGCCGATATCGGCGAGTCAGAGGTTCGAAGATACGATATCGGCAGACCCTTTGACGATATTTATCGTCAAACAACAATCGTCAGAAATCAGGAATGCCGATATCGTATCGTTGACGATATCGTATCGTCAATATCGTCATATCGGCAAAACGTGAACAGCCCTACTCCTTGGCGTAAGCGTGTTTTTTTGGCCCTCCGGCGCCTACTAAGTGCCTCATTTGCCTTCCGAGTCTCTTCGAGCTCTTTCGCCTGTAGAGCATACCAGTAGGCAACCGTCTTCGTATACTTTAACCGGCTTCGTACATTGCCGTCGGTGAGCTATCTTGGTGCTTGGCAATCTGATTTTTTATGTATTCGGATTGCGAAGTAGCCTCAGTCGGGTTTGTTGGCGTTTGAGGGACCCAGGGTTGGGGAGTCTCCTGGTTGGCCTGGGTGGTGTTGGCGATCTTATATTTATATTCAGCTCCTCCAAAACCCTATCCGGATTAAAAAGGAACCAGTCCGGCACCTCGAAAGCCTCCTTGGATGTTCTTCTTTGTCATTGCTTCCGGGAAAGCCCTAATAAACGCGGAGAGGAAGTCAAAATACCGCTGCGCATTTTCTATGCCAAAGTCAGTAATCTAATCCAGGAGCAATTTTACACTCGTTTTTAGAACTAAATCTATGTGTATGGTGCATCCGGCCAGAACCAAACAATACAAGCAAACCAACAATTCGTCATTTATCATATCAACTGGAAATATATATTAAACTGTTGGTACGAACACCGACGTGCAGACATACAGGTCGATTAATTATGATTTCTGCATTTAGATTACAATATATTGAATATTAATTAGATTCGTGCCATCCTAACGACCGCCTCAGGATATCTATGCGATCTCCTGAAGACTGACCTTGTCATTGTTGACATCCTTGTTACTATCGTCCTTGCTCGGCCATGTATCTTCAAATTTGTAAAGCTCCGGGCAGGGTAGTGATCCCCGCCTCAAGACATACCGACGAACCCACCACGGCAACACTTCGAACAACTGATAATTCATATGTCGTCTCGTAGACACGCCGAAGACGTAGTCAAGTTCTTCCAATGTTCGCTGCTTTGTCTCCGGTACCCATAAAAATATCATCACTAATGCAATCATGTTCATGGCTGCGTAGAAACCGAAAGCACCAGGAGTACCAAACGCTCTTAACTGTCGTGGGAATGTGATTGATACTACTGTGGCCCAGAAATTATTAGTTGCCACGGCCCAAGACATTCCGACTTCTCTGTGGCTAAGCGGGAAAACTTCGGCGGAGTAAGTGAAGGGAATAGGACCCTCACCGGGTGAGTAGAATGCGTCGTATATATAGACGAAGAGGGTGACCAATCCCAAGTGAGCCCTACTAGTTGATGGTATGAAATAGCACATTCCAGCAAGTAGTAGAGCCCATCCCATATTAGGAAAAGTGAAAAGTAGAAGGCCACGGCGGCCGAATGTGTCAATGGTCCAAATCGCAGGCCAGGCGAAAACAAAATTCACAAGTCCGAAACCAAAAGAGGCGAGAAGGGCTGTTATATTAGACGCACCCGCATCCGAGAAGATCGTGGAAGAGTAAAACGCGATAATATTAACTATCACATAATCAGATATCAGATTGGGATCAAAGGCAACCGAGACAAACTTACTGCCGCACATTTGCTGGGCAAGCATGACGATCCCAGAAGCCTGCGTAGCTCGTCTAAGACGGGGGATCGTAAAGAGCTCTACAAATCGAGTGAACAAGTTTTCATTTTTGCTAAACCCAGAGTCCTCCAAAAGGGTCTCCTCGTACTTCAGCTGTGCGTGGATGTAGTACAAATCTCTAGCAGCTTGAAGTGGGGTATTTCGGAGGCGTAGAAGCGACTTGTAAGCCTTCACGACCTTTCCTTTCTTCATAAGCCAACGGGGCGATTCTGGACAAAAGAAGATTCCGAGGAGAAGTGGAACTGCAGGAACGAAAGCTGACGCGAACTGAAATCTCCAAGAGTTGTTCCCAACGTTTACGAAGACAAGGTTGGCACATGTGCCAATCAGGATACCAAATGCTGTCCAAACTTGCCACGACATTACTAAGCCTCCGCGAATGTTTGTCGGAGAAACTTCTGCCGAATATACCGGTACGGTTACTTCTTTGAGTCCCATTCCTATTCCAAGCAAGATACGATTTGCCACTATCTGACCCCAATGTTGACTTAGTCCAGTGCCAATAGGCGCGCACAAACTGAAGATAGCAGCTAGAAATATTGTTCCTCGACGTGAGAGTATATTATTCAGGGGATCTGATAACCACGCTGCACTAAAAGAATGTTACTATAATTAATCGTTGTCAGACAGACATCAACTATGGTGGACCTACAAAACCGTTATTGCGATATAGGGACAGGAGTTCACGAAACCAACAATCCAAGAGTTAGTGTTGCAAATAGCCGCATTAGCTGGGATATTGCAATAGTCGCCAGAATCTGGAATGCCCAATGCAGTAGCCCAAGTCAAATTGGCGCCATTTGACCCTGGAATTCATGAGTCAATTCCAGTTCACTAATCACAAAATCATTTTTTTATACCAGTTTGATCCCAGCCTTGAATAGCAGCAGCAATGGAATTCAAAATGATTGTGAAATACATCACTTTGGGATGTTTCCAGCGATGCGTTGTTTCTTCGGTCAAAACGCGACAGTCGTTCTCGTCCAGCTCAGGAATATTATATATATTTGACGGGTTCTGTGCAGCCAAAGCTCCCTTGATCAGAAGAGACTTCTGATCCTCAAGTCCGTATGCCTCCGCAAAGGACTCAACATCGGAGATCAACTGATCTTTGGGGATGCCAGCTAGAGGGTTTTTGATTTCTCCCGTCACATTGTTTTCAAATGCAATTCTCGCTTCCTTACTGTGACCCTGATTTACAAATATCGCACCCTCTTGTTGTTTCTCTTTGGTGGCAGCAAGCCTGTATAAATGTTAGATGTTTTGATTTAGACGCCGTAAAGTGGTACATACACGGAAGATTCAGACAAATAGGCGCGCTGATCTGTGGGTTCAGCCATGTCGTCGACTAGAATTAAGCAAAATTTACAGCGTACCAGAGCTATTATTTGCCGGTATCCGGGGGGGAGACATTGTCTTCAATAAATAAGATTTCGATGGCACCGAATGCATCTCGGCATAACCGTTTAGTTTACCCTGCCTCAATTCCGAGCGGGGAATTGCGCCGCATCTCTTATAAACTTTACTTGTGCGGGGAAATTGTTACTAACTTATATTTAATATAAAACAAAGCTGACAGCCTCGCAAATAGAGTAAGGAGGAGAAATTGCAGATCTTAAACCAAAAACAAGTTCGGACCGATCGAGATACAGGCATGAATCATCCGGGGAAAGTATGCATGACCATCACCTTGCAAAATAATCTCTACCCAACCGTCTGGATACCTAGGTTACCCGGGCGGCCTGGTGCTTTAGTGTTTTACGTTTAACTTTATACTTTTTGTGTCCTCCTGTCCGACGGGCAATACCCCGGGTTTCCCCGACTTTGGATTTGTCTAGACATTTCAAAAAGGCGGCTACGATACGGGGAATGGGCTAGCTGGTGTCCCACAGAATTTGTCGAAATTGCATATCTTTCCTGTTTTCAAGGTATCCAGCCGTTCAAGGAACGAAATGTCCCAAAATGAAGCGTAACTAACTTAATTATTTGTTCTGCATGGTATTCATTCGATTGTCTGCCATGATTAGGACTACAAGGGGTGAGTGAAGACTGGCGATCTCATGATCCATAAGAGTATTGGTCAAAGTGCCCCACGTCTTGCTAGTATTGGGCTGCTCCACAGATCGTAGGAGTGGTGTTAACCGATGCCCCCTATAGCGGGGGTGTCTTGTGCCCTGATGACGACTCCAACGGTTGTCAGGACTACGGTAAGCCCTTTGAGTTTTCAAAAGAAGGTAGAATCGACAAAGAGAAGAGAAAGGAACGAGAGAACGCCAATAAGGAGTGGACAAAACATTCCGGTAATCCGGACGGACTTAAGATAAAATATCCGGTTTCCGGAGTCGGTCGGCTGAGGTAATAATAGACGGCCGGTATCCGTCCGCGCCGTTGTGGATATTTTGGAGATTCAGGGGCAATTATCGACTATTCCTCTTTTGGACTTACCAGAACCCTACCGTCTGAATCTGACATGTCTTCTGATGTATATATCGGGCATCGGTCGACACCACTCCTACAATCTGTGGGGCAGCCCGATGCGAGCAAGACGTGGGGCACTTTGGCCAATACTCTTAACAATCATGAGATCGATGTTTGGCAACTATTTAAGTCGCATTCGCGCAAAGCATTCGCCGTAAGGCTTTCAACAAATCAGCTCGTCGCTACTCTACCACCTTCGTCGGAATGGCCCAAGATGTGAGTACTCACCTCGGTTCAGGACCGCCTATGGCATTCAGCTTACATATTCATGCCAGAACTTCTCTTGCGTTCTTTATGGCGCGGGAAAAGTTCGGTTCGAAGACCGACCGGTGCCGGAGATCAGTGACCCACACGATATCTTAATTCGAATATCTTATGTTGGCGTCTGTGGTAGCGATGTAAGTTGTGCCTCATGCGACTGCGTTTTTGGTCCAATGCTTACTTTCGCAGGTTCATTTCTGGATGCACGGCGGCGTAATAAGAATGGTCTCAGAAGAGGAGCCTCTTGTGATGGGTCACGAGGCTTCGGGTGTTGTACACACGGTCGGGCCGGCAGTGACGAGAGTCAAACCAGGTGACCGTGTCGCTATTGAACCTGGGTTTCCATGCAGACGATGCAAGCAATGCAAGGAGGGAAGATATAACATCTGCCCCAAGATGAAATTCGCTGCTGATCCTCCTCATACCCATGGAACACTGTCCCGCTTGTTTAAGATTCCCGACGACTTTGCCTACAGGATCTCCGACTCCCTCAGCTTGCAGGAAGCCGTCCTTGTCGAGCCCTTAAGCGTCGCCGTCCACGGGGTCCGTCTCGCCGAGTTACGACCTGGTCAAACGGTGTTAGTACAAGGGTGCGGGACGATTGGCCTGCTTGCAGCTGCAACCGCGAAAGCGTACGGCGCGAGAAGCGTCTTCATCGCCGACATCAACAAGGCCAAGCTGGACTTCGCAAAAGGCTATCTCGGATGTGCGACATTCGTCCCGGACCTCACATCAACGCCAGAACAGGATGCAGTAAGGTTAAAGAGGGAAATGGATCTTGAAGATGGAGTGGATGTGGTTTTGGAATGTACTGGAATTGAGGCATCTGCCCAGACTGGAATCTATGCATTGTCGGCCGGCGGTGTATTCGTCCAGATAGGATTGGGAAAGCCCCTGCAAGCACTGCCTCTCCTGGCCATGTGCGAAAAGGAGACTGTCGTAAAGACAGCTTTTCGCTACGCACCTGGCGACTATGAGATTGCTCTCGAGTTGCTAGATTCCGGGAAAGTTTCTGTCAAACCATTGATCAGCAGTACGGTGCCATTTGAGAGCGCGGCCGAGGCCTGGGAAAGAACAAGGAAGGGTGAGGGCATCAAGAATCTAATCCAAGGCGTGCAAGATTAATTCTTCTGTTGTGTATGTAAAGTGGGAATTCTGTTTACTCCTCAATATGAGATTTGTTACATATCTGGGTGTCGTGCGTAGGCACTAGGGGTATTCAGGAGGAATCATGACGGTACTAGAGAAGTGTCAAGCAAGTATAGTAAGGTATAAATTCAATTACTCAAACTGAATCA
This sequence comes from Lipomyces sp. NRRL Y-11553, assembly GCA_003705905.2. NCBI lineage: Eukaryota > Fungi > Ascomycota > Lipomycetes > Lipomycetales > Lipomycetaceae > Lipomyces > Lipomyces sp. NRRL Y-11553. Next base: position 173,467 of record PPJW02000031.1, on the reverse strand, counting down.
ATAAAATGATACCACCAAGCCTGCCTCCTCAACAGTGTGGCCAAACCAGTCTAATTATTCTTTGCCGTGCTGTCCATCTACTTTTGGGCACAGGGATATTCAGAGTAAGGCCTGTCATCACACAAGACTAAGAGGCGATCAGTTTTCCGGTTTTTATCTTAAGTTAAATCTAGACCTGAGAATGCATTGTGAGTTATTTAACTTACATGCTTCTTTACACAACGTGGTAGAGCGAATATTTGGAGTTATAAAAAGGAAGTTTCAGATGTTGGGGCAGGTTGCTGAGTACTCTTTGGATACCCAGGTTGATTGATCTTGTTCTAGCCATCTGTGGCTTATATGTGTTTTTCCCAATGATTCTAGTTCATTCAAACAAGCCTCGTGCCATAGATCTGAGTTAACTGATGCGCAAAAAGCGGATGCCACTGGACCGACAGGCCGAAACAGTGCATGCCCGTCCTTGAAGCTAGCATGGAATAATTCCTGCACGAAGAAACATACAAAAAGTACCTTTGAGGGCAAGAGGTTAAGCTTTAAAAGAAAAACTTCAGCGACACCCTTGTGGGTGAAGCCTCGACGTCTACCACAAAAGAGACAATTTTAATAGAGGCTCTCGTGAAGGAAGCCTTGCAAAAGGGCAAGGGCAAGGGCAAGGGCAAGGGCAGGTCGCCCCCGTTGCCAAAGTCAAGCAAGGGCTTGCAACTGCTCCTGGAAACGCAACGCTCAGGTTGCACACTAGAAAGACGGAATTATATGCCTGGTATTCGTGTGGTCCGTGGAGCTCTGATATATGGTATGTAAATGTTGCGTCGTTAGCTGCTGTATTATCCGCACCATTTTGCGCTGCGAATAATGAATCAAGTAACGAATATTATTTGCAAGGTTATCCTGGCAACGAATAGAATTGCGAATAATTTACACTGTTTAGAATTTGGGCACAATCTAACATGTTTTGCTAGCTTTATTTATTTATTTTTTATTTTTTTTTGAAAAGCCAGTGTATTTTACAAGTTATTGGGCCGATTTTAATATCATGGGCCGGGTGAGATATGTTTATCAGTTGCGGCCATACCAAGAAGAAAGCACAGTTCCCCGTCCGATCAACACCAGTTAAGCTTCTTTGGGCCTACTTAGTACTGCGGTGGGAGACCACGCTGGAATCGTAGGTGCTGCAATTATATATTCTACTTTTTTTTATTTTTTTTTTAATTTTCTTACTTAATTTTATGTGGTTAGTTTCAGGTTATGGTAGGCGACTAGTATGATACTTTATAGGATCAGTACTTCGTTAAATTTTGGCACAACCAACTGTGCGTTGTCTTTCGATCCGATCGAGAAGCGCGCTGTGCCGGATAGTTTGAATCGCACAACAGGTATTGAGCCATGTACTTGAATACCGAGTGCCTTACTCCTCAAGATCTGACCTGCATAATCTGTCGACAATGACCTCGCCAACCAAGGTACGGTTTCCAATGCTGATATGTGCGCCAGCTGGCTTGTTGGGTCAACACGAGTGACTTATTGAATCGACACTACTATATATAGCGTGGCCTCTTAATTGATACGCAACTGACGCCAATAAATATGTGTGATAATAATCTGTCACTAGTTATGACTGAAGAGTGTTGGGGTTCGCTTGCCAATATAAGAAATGTTACCGCAAATAAAACAACGTCATTCTACTGTTGTATCATAGCTAGCTTATCGCTTACAATGCTACTGTATTAGTTGACAGCCGCCTGGTTCCATGCTGTAGGTGCGAAACCTTAATATGTAGGGCTTGTTCGCGCTACCACAAGCAGCTCCCAATGCAGCCCGGTGATCATGCTGCGGCACTGCCAAGTTCAGGAATAATAATAATAATAAAGCTGCCAAGTTATTAAGTATTAACTGAGTGGATAAAGGCTGCAGTCCAGCGGATTTGGTCAAATTTTCTGTTCCCAAATTGGGCTGACCGGCGCAGCCTTGCTGCTTCGAAGCGGCGTCGCTGCGACGCAAAGCAAAGCCAGGGGGGACGCCACTGACGCCACCAGTCCGCACGTTTTTTTATCTGCTTCGTTAAGTGCTACTACTCACGGTACACAAAACAAGGCGACGCTACGAATTGATTAGTTAGTCGACCATAGCCACTGGTGTTTAATTCATTAAATCATGCAGTGTATTTCTCTATATGAACGGAATACAAAAAAAATTGACTCCTTACAGATGATGTGCAACATTAATGATATATATGCTCTTAAATCACTTCTCGTCACAGATGGTGCGACTGTTGAGATACAACAAGAGATAGCGGCGGCGCTTATAAATATTGAAGAGCAAAGCCCGTCTCTTGGCATCAGCCATGTTCTGGGACGTGATGAGAATAATCATGAAGAAAGTCTCGATAATGCTAGGAGGCACGTTGCAGAGCAATTGGCCAGTCGTAGACCACTTCATGACACTGGCGCCGATTAGCAGACCCAACATGACCATGGCACCGAACAAAGCGACAACCTCGTGGGAACAAAACCAACCGACCGCCGCCGAGATGCGGTAACTGAATCCCGACTCTTGCACTTCGTCCTCGCACGGAGGTGACACGCCAATAAGGTCGTACATGGCCAGGTCTTCGGTCCGGACTTGATCAAACGACTCATCTTCGTGCAGTCCAAGATGATAAAAAACGTTCCGAAGAATGAACCCGTCCGTCATGCCGATCAATCCAGTATATGTGCCGATAATCAACCACCAGTTGGCGTCAAACGACATTGCTGGACCAATGACTAGCCAGATGATGACCACAATGCACATGAGCGCAATGCCGACAAGCGTGCCGACGACATCGGCATAGTAATAAATACCCCGTTGGATCCTTCGAACATAGGGCCCAGGAATGACCACAGGCTCATTGTCGATGGTGTCGCCAGTGATGGTGCGGAGTCTGAGCTCGAGAGCCGCGTCAGTCTTGTGAATTAGGGCCATGCAAGACTCGGAATATTGACGATGCTGTTCGCGAATATTCTCCAAGAACACAAACACAAACACCATGAGCGCTGACGTTGCTGAATTGATGTAGAGCTGCCACTGGTTTGACCAACCGCAATGATGTCCGAATCCGATCCATATAAAAATGCAAACCCAATAAAGGCCGACAGTCACAGCGTGGCCAGTCACAGTGGCCACCAAATTAGACAGACGACCAAGCCAGTTGATTTTAGGGAATTCCGACGCAATCATGTCCTGGTCGAGATATTCAATCTGGCTGATCTTCTCCGACTTGCAATCCTCGACCATCTGTCGCAACATGCGGGTGTTACTGACGTTGCGGGACCGCAAACAAGCGGCGACAGTCATGTGCATTTCATAACCGACCAACTGCTGTCGCATGAGAAATGAATCAAAGATATAGCAGAAGATTGCCTGAAAGTCGGAGATGACGACCTGCCACATTTCTTCTTTGCCGAACTTGATACCCAAGAATGCCCATACCAAAAGAATGGACATGACTAAAACAAACACATAGCCGGAGCCAGCAACATGGACGACTTTGTCGAGGTAGCGATCAAGCATTTTCTTCTTGAACACAGGTTCACATTTTTCCGAATTTTCCATACAAATTGCAATCGAATCGTCAGACAAGTTGACGACGGCGCCTAAATCTACTCTCTGAGTGGGTGCAACACCAGCCGTAGCACCTTTCGCTCCCGGCGAGGAAATCGCTTTGATGAATCGTTCCATGCTTGCAGTAACCTTTCAGGCACTTGCGTTTCCATTCGTGAAAATAGGGTGGCCATAAGATGACTACTGGAGGTATAATTGTTTTAGAAAGAATGTAGATGTGAGGGCTTTTTGGCTTAATTATATGTTGAAAGGAGGCGGAGCACGGACCCGAACTGAGCCTTTTTTCTCTCCCTTATTTTAGAGCGTCTGTCAATATTTTTGTTTTTTGGTGTGCGGTAAATAACGGACGACTGCGTGAAAATGCCGCAGTTGCTGAGGCGTGTAACTTTAATACCAATAAGAACTCTCAGTTCGTTGGGTTTGGGCGGCCGCAAATTTTTCTATTACTATTGGATAACAAAGCAGAAGTCATAAACGCCACCCGTCATGTTCATTTATTATAAATTACATCGCGCTCTCCTCCTCTTTCTCTGTGGTTACTGTCTGATCTTTAATTGCCGCCTCCTGCGTTCGCTCGCTTGTCCCAGGCAAAATTCTCGCACCCCAAGGTGGCAAGCGGCTGAAAAAATTGGCCCCCCGCGCCCGCCGGGGAATTACCCGAAAAGGTGCATAAGTCCGGCACACGCGAACATAACGCGTTCGGCTTGCAAGGCACCACGCCCGTCGGGCGCGTCGGCAAGAAACCGAGAAAAACAGGGGGCAACGCGTGCTTAGGTGACAATGATAATAATATCACAACCCGTAACCGCAATTCACGAACAGCAGGGCGCCGCCGTATAAGCGGATCGCAGATAAGCGCAGTACTTTTAGTCAGAAACAGCTTTAAATTCTGCCTTATCGCAGCCGAATAAAGTTGGCTTGCGCACTTTCCTGACACATCTTTAATTACATTTCCTGGTGTTAAGTTAGTCGATCAATTTCATCCCATGAAACGGTGAAAGTATTTTCGGCCAGTTGCAGCTTGCGTCCGTTTGCCTCAACACAAGGGTTAGGTTAAACTTGCTGAGTATCCCACGCTTCTATTTTGGGAGCGGGTTGGGCAACATTACAGTTAACTAGAGGGCGTTAATTAGTAATAATCAAGAAAATATTGTGAATATTCACGGCTAAAGGGGGTGTTCCGAATATTCGCCTTGTCGTCTAGAGTTATAATTACTCACAACAATTTTTCGTTTGCAGGTAATGCGCGAATTTACGCCTACTATTCGCGCGCAAGGTGGCTGAGCTCGCTGAACTCCTCCTCCTCCTCCACTCCATCGGATGCCTGTTGCTTTATGTCTTGCATGCTGTGTGAGAAGAGCCTGGGCTTACCAGGCTTCATATCCACCGGACGATCGGGTGTAGCTTTAGACATACAAAGCAGGAATGATGTTGACTGATGCCGGCATACAAGAGATTGTTGCTGCAGGATCCCTACCCTCGTCCAGGAGTCTTTGTGCTCGGATCCGAACCGTTGAACCGTGCTTGACGCAGGACAGGCGAGCCGACGGTGTCTCTTGGGGCTGATCCTCCATCTCGACCCGACATGGGGAGAAAGGGTGTGGGAGGAATTGTGCGATTGGGCCGTGTATGTTTGCCCTCGAGGATCGGAAGTAGTTGATACAGGAAGAGCGCGAAAATGGTGATCAAGTCGGATTATGCCGATGGTGGATACTCCAAAGGAAAGCTGGTTTGAAAATTTTGCGACGGTTTTCAAAAACTTTGCCAAAACATTTGCCAATCTCGAGCCGACCAGTACGTACTTGAGAAAAATAAGCACGACGCGTTGAGGTGCTCCAAACGGTGTTGTAGAACATTCGGTGACACCGGAAGTAATGCGCGCAACTGTAATGTAGAAAGGAGTTTAGTTAGCTTTAATTTCAGTCGCTGTGGTAGTGAAAACTCGTAGGAGCTTCCAAATAACTTACCCATCGCTCCGTCGCTCGCTGATTGTGCGGCTCGGCGCTCGCTTATAGGCGAACTGTGTTACGTAATTTTGACGTTATGGAGACGATTACTCAGGATTTATATTATCTATCTATCACGCACTGCAACCGCTCAATGACATATTGTAGAAATAAATCGGCCTCTAGTTACTACGAATGGAGGCAACAATTCTTTACGTTGAGGCAACAATTCTTTACGTTGAACAGTTTCTACAGTGCTCTCTTGTCACTACGCTATGTCGTTAAATATATCAACCAACCCGTCCGAGGACGAATCCACAATCCGATCATTGCTACCTGCCAATCTCTTTAGTGTTTTCGACGAACGCGATGCATCTAAACGCTCCACGGCCGTCCAAAAGACATATACCGAAGACCTTGTCTGGTATGAGTCAGACAATATCATCCACGGTCGCGCAGCTCTCAATGCCCGTGCCTCCGAGCTACATACTCAGTCGCCTGGTTTCAATTTCCATGCCGACGACATTATGTCGGTGAGCCAGAATGTAGGTGTATTGCGGTGGTATTATGGGCCAGAAGACAAGCCGGACATGATCCGAGGCACAGACGTCATAATTGTTGAGGGTGGCAAGATCAAGGCGTTATGGACCACCATAGATAACGCTCCAGAGAAATGACAAGGAGCGGTTTAACAAAGAATACAGACGTTACTTGGAGGCTTTGATAGCGCGTGTGGAATGATAGTAATAAAATATCAGGGCGGAGCGGAAAAAGTGATGAAGAGATGATTTATGGCAAGGGCTTGTCTTGCTTCGCACAAGAGTCAACCAACTCTCTGCTATTTTTGTCATCGCAGAAGTTCACTGTCCCGCCATGGAATATACATATACTACATGCTTTGCGAATGTTGGTGCCTAAATGTTAGTGCGCCTCCCCGACGTAGCATAACCCTAACCCAGTTTTGACGGTTCTGTCTGATTGTGCGTTTTACATTAGCATATTAGTGAATAAGTTAGGCAATTTACATTAGCATTAGTGAATAAGTTAACTCAACGCATAGATTACTTGAGAATTCAGCGACTGAGTGACAGGATTATCCCATATTTCCCTCTAAGCTGGGGCGTCGAGGCATCTGGGCCTGAACCTTACTTTGCGGCTGGCACGATGGATCCGAGAGGCTTTCATTTCGTCCGGCTTGTCTTTCGGCTGCCGCAACAGGGCTTCCCCCCTCAAGGAACTTAAAGAAACCGTTGCCATATGAGAGTCATCTGCCACTTCCACCGCACCAGTCTTCCGCAGTTCGTTCCTCTCCTTGGCGCTTGGCAGTTGGCACTGACTCTCTTTCTAAGGCGAAGTTGCGAGCACGGTGGCCCCGGCGCCATGCTGCCTCAGTCACCCATTAGTGCGTAGGTGTGCGGCTCCCTTATCAGGCTTGTGCATCGATCGTTTATGCACGTTCCTTACGGACAATCTTATAGTGCCGTAGATGACATAGTTTATGCTGACACATTTTTACATTCTTTGTGGTAACTTGGTGTAAGAAAGGCATAAATTAACACGTTCGCCCACTCAAATCGTTGAACAATAATATTCTAAAACGCTATTTGTTTTATAATTCCGGTGTTACCGACATCCGAGGGAACACTTTCAGCCGATAACCCGATTATTGGGCACCTCTACCGAGAGTCAGATTGAAAACGAAAAACAATGGAGCAGCAACACAGGGAGATCCAGCGCCTTGAACCGATCGTGCTTGGAGCGCCCACGAAGAATACTCCTTGGGAAGTGGTGAGTTTAATCAAACCAAAAGGTTGGGGAGCCTACCTACACCTAAACATGGTTGCTGCACCTCTCCTCTCTAGTGGCATCACAGAACTCTATTGAACATTTTAAAAGGAGAAAAAAAAATTAGAGGTCTTTATATTTAAAACAGTTTGCCTAAATGGCTCAAGAAAAACCCGCATTAGCGTGGTCCTAGAATTTAGCTTTGCCCTGCTCCAGCGCATTCAAAGACGCGTAATGCTAATAATTTTCGTCCTTATGAGTGACTTATGCGAATTAAATATTAACCTAAGACAAACACTCTAGCTTGCTAGAAGCGCCACCTGGATTTGATACTATACTACTCTGAGGTTATGTCACTCGATTAATTTGGGTGCTTGTAGAAACTGACCCACTCGGACATATCATAAGAAGACGGACTGTGAAAGTCGCTGACTCGCTGTGCAAAGCTAGTTTTTTTGTGCTCAACATCCGAGCGCTTCCGAGCGGCGTTTGATACGGCGAAGGAGGCTACTCACAATTTTAGTGCATTTTCCCCACTGCGTGACAATGTCAAGCTATCGATAGCTATCGATAACGCAAAACTTTCCTGCCTCCTTGTCAAGAAGAGCTGCAGTAAGCTAGTGCGGTTTAATCAACACGTGCCACGATATTGTGCGTACTGCGTGCGACCTAGCGCGACTTTGATAAGGACGGTCAATGCGTGAAATCTTATGCTTCGGGTATACTCTATAAACTCTTATCAATCAATTTATCCCTCAAATAAATGGAACTACATGTAGTAGCTATTAGTAATGGCGGGGTGTAGCTTTGTCCTGGGCAATATACTATAATATCACGATTGCCGAAACTGGTCTGAATTTAGTTCTATAACGATTCAGTTCAGGCTGATTCATTTTGTGATTCCTGATTTAAGCAAGCCAATCGTCAGCCGACTAGCTGCCAGTTCTAGTGCTAATGGCGGAGAGTCAAGATTTCAAGAATAATCCTGAGACGCCATCATGACACTATCTCCGGTCTCCTGCAATATACTTTGCAGGACTATAACATGAAGACAGATAAGCTCTAGAACTATTCATCCGATTTACTTAACTATTTGCATCTAAAGCTAAGAAATTTTGGATCTAATATATTTATCTAATTTCAATTAATCCCCGTCAGTAAGCGAAATCTTCGGCAAAATGAAGGGGTTATATAATAAATTTGTCTGTGCGAGAGACAAGCACAGATATGACCCGATTAAACCTTAGTGGCACTATGTCCACAAAGCTTGTCATCACGGCCAATAATTGTAGCTCGACCAAGACTAAGTCAAAAAACGTACACCTTAGCTGAAACTTTATCCTTATCTAATGCAAGAAATACTGAATGAAGTTGGTCACATTTTGAGAGGGAACCTATCGGAGACAATGTACAGATTGATCGCGACTCAGACATGCCATAACTCACGTTTCAAAGTTCGCAAGATAAGAAGAAATCCCACATCGGGTATCCGGGGCGGAAACTCACTAGAGCTTCTTGGACTTTATCTTTGCAATGCATGGATCCCGAGGTTTCCGAGGCTGTTGAGAATTATTTAAGATGTCTGTCGCCCAATAGCCAAGTAATACAGCTGCCGGATCTCATTCCGAAAGTTGCAAAAAACGCAATTTTCATTTACCAAGGACAGTCATGGATAATGAACTTGGCAACATGGACGAGAAGGATGTCAAATTGGTATCATCTGAGGTTCAGGAGAAGATGGTGAAATCGGTGGAAGTAACTTCCGTTGAGAGTGACGCCTTTAAGGAGAAACTGTTGAATAGATTGGAAGAAACTCAGAATGCCCGAAGTCTATCTACTTCAAAGGAAGATGTGAAGAAGGTTATCGACAAGATCGCTGAAATTAGCCTTGAAGAGGCAATGGAGATTGTGGAATATGCTCTGCATTACCATGAATACGATAACAATTTTTCTTTTACGCTTAGGAAGCAATTGGAACTTATGAAAAAGGGACCCGAGGCATATGGAACGGATCAGGAGACATACGAATATGATTTAAAGACTGAGGCTTGTCTTATTGCATATTTCTCTCCTTACCCAGAAGTGCGCTCTGTCACCGACGTCGAAGACGATGTGGATCAGCCTGTTGAAAGTTTTCGAACTTACGTCATCGGTATCATTTGGGTCATAATTGGCACCGGTGTGAATACATTCTTCTATCCGAGGTTTCCAGGTATCTCGTTGACAGCTGCTGTTGTACAGATTTTCATTTATCCATGCGGGAGGTTTATGGAGTACGTACTTCCAAAGAAGGAAGTGGGTATTGGCAAATGGCGATTTAACTTGAATCCCGGACCTTGGTCTTTCAAAGAGCAAGTTCTTACTACGATGATGGTGTCGGTGACGATTAGTGGCACTTATTTCACGCAGTATAACTTGCTAGTGCAGAAACTTCCGAAATACTATGGAAACACCTACGTAACTATAGGATATCAGTTTTTAATGTGCTTTTCGTCCCAGTTCTTTGGTTTGGGTATGGCTGGTGTGATGAGAAAATTCGTCATTTACCCCATCACGCAGGTAAGTACTCGTTGTTCTTATTGTCAACAAATCATAATTAACGTCAATAACAGATGTGGCCAACGACACTACCTACTCTTGCATTAAACAGAGCGCTGGTTTTAAAAGACGAAAGAACAGAGGCTGAAAGTGGATGGAAGATTACCAGATACCGACTTTTTTTTTATACATTTTTCGGCATGTTCCTATACTACTGGCTTCCTGGCTATCTTTTCCAGGCTCTTAGTACATTCAATTGGATGACGTGGATCAGCCCAAATAATTTCAACTTAGCAGTTGTAACTGGCGGTGTTCTTGGACTGGGGCTTAATCCAATTCCTACGTTTGACTGGAATATTGCGAACAACATCTATACCGTATGCCAAGGTTTAATTTTTTTTAGTGTGGCAGGTTTAACTAACTAATACATAGAATGTTGTTTCTGTTCCATTTTTCTCTTATGTTCAGCAGTATATAGGTGCATTGATTGGGTTCTTTTTCATAATTGGTATTTACTACAGCAATACTTATTTTTCCGGTTATATCGACGTTAATTACAATGGATGCGTTGACAATACGAACAGCGAGTACAATATCAGCAAGATTTTGACGAACGGCCTTCTTGATAATGCGAAGTACCAAGAATATTCGCCTCCTTATTATTCGGCTGGATATCTTCTTGTTTATGGCTCTTCTTGGCTAGCGGTGCCTTTGTCTATACTGTACCCTTGTTTGGAAGAGTGGAGAACTCTGTATCGAGCCGGCAAGGAATTTTGGTACGCGATACTGCATCCTAGGTCGAAAATGGTGCCTCACAAGTTCGATCCTTTTATGCACGCGATGAGTAAATACAAAGAAGTCCCTGACTGGTGGTACATATCGATTTCGCTTCTTTCATTTGTCTTGGCAGCAATTGCTTTGTCAATATATCCGACGAATACTCCGGTGTGGAGCCTAGTAATCGTTGTTCTGGCTGACGTTCTGTGTTTACCACCCTTAGGTATTATTCAAGGAGTCAATGGTTTCCAGGTGGGCATTTGGATGTTACCTGAAATTATTGCTGGTTATCTATTCCCCGGAAATGGTGTCGCAAATCTCATTTTGAAGATGTACGGCGCCCAGATTGGCCAGCAGGCAGATTCATATGCCAGTAACCAGAAAATAGCTCACTATGCCCGGGTGCCGCCCAGGTCTACGTTTCGGGCTCAGAATATTGCAACAGTATTCCAAGTACTTGTTGCCCTTGGTGTTGTTAACTGGCAATTATCCCATATCGATGGTTTGTGCGAAGCAGGCAATCCAGACAAATTCACTTGTCCGTGGGTCACCATGATCTTCACCGACACTGTCATGTATGGAGCCATTGGAACACGGGTGATTTTTGATACTATCTATCCAATGTTCAAGTGGGGATTCTTATTCGGATTTGTGCTCGCTATCGTTTGGTGGGGAGTTATTAAAGTCTTTCCGCGCTTGAGAATCATCAATCCAAACGCGTTCTTCTTTGGGATGCAGTATTTTACTCCGTATAGCATGGCCTATTGGACTGCAGGTTTATACGTTAACTTTTTGTTCAATTTCGTTCTTAGAAGAAGGTACTTGGGCTGGTGGCAGAAGTATGCATATGTTCTGTCATCCGCTTTGTCGGCAGGGGTGGTGTTCAGTGCTATTATTATATTCTTTGCTGTGCAATATCAGCCCAAGTCAGTCAGCTGGTGGGGTAATAATCAGCCTTTCAATGGTATCGACGGTGGCGTTGGTCGTCAAACACTTCTACCGCTGCCTGAAAGAGGATATTTTGGTTATGAGAAGGGTCACTTTCCCACAAGCCAAAAATGAGTTTTTGGAACTGGAATGTGTACGTGAGGGGTTAGGAATTTTACGAATAATGGAAATTTTAGTTAACAAATTAATTAAAACTGCCAATAACACGATCGACTTCGACTGATTCGATTCGACTTATGGTGCGGAAAACTAAGTCGCGTCTCCAGCCCTAACCCTTAGCAGCAGTATCAAACCCTAACCCTGGCATATACTGCGTTTTCATTGGTCAACTTAGTCTAAGTTTTGACAAGTAGGACATAAGATAAAGTAAAATATAATAGAAATAAAGCCTACAGCACAACGACACTCAAAGTCTCCAAATCTAGCCGTTCTGACAGGGTAAATAAGGTGTTTGTAAATCCCGATTAGGCTAGTGACATGCCTAAATAAGAATAGCTAATTTGGTACCCTTGCCCACTTGAAAGTACTCCTGCGACAACCTTTGCTTGATACGCGGAGAAGACTCGACTACAACCATGAGCAGCCACCATAGTTAAGGCCCAATGTACCCAGCCACAATGGTACCTGCCAGAGCTCCACCATTTATTAACTAAACAAAGTAATACTGCTAAAAACTGTAGTAAAGATTATTTTTAACACGTCAATATATTTTTCCACCAGGTTAAAATAGTTTTGGTCGTGTTGATATAATTTGTAGTGGACTGCAGCACTCCGGCGCGACTTAGTTTTCCGCGCCATACGAATACAGATACGAATACTCGACTCGTTATTGGTGTCCAGCCCTAACTGAATGATTTGCCAAGAATAATAGATTGCCTTTATTTTGCGTCAAAATTGTGTTGGTTATGGTCCACAATTGTTGTGGGAAATGAAAGAGAATCAGGGTTCAGGGGTTTAGGGTTCAAAAGCTTACTTGCTTAACGCGCGCTGTGGTTCGAAAGCTGGGTAAGGGTGCAACGTCACGTCCCTGCAGCAACTCAACTCCCAACTCCCAACGTAAAAAAAATTTATGTCACGATACTTTCCAAACCAAAAAGCATACGGCGCGACTCATAACGGCCGGAATGCCGCGCAAAAGGTCCGCAAATCTTAAGAAGGCCGGTGCGAGACCGGTGGCGGTGGTGGATGACTTGGGGGCGCCCGAGGTTGCCAAAGCCGAGGCAGCGACGAAGGACCGCAAGAGTAAGGAGCAAACCAATATCGTCACGATGAGCGAGATCGACATGACCACCGAACGCGACTCTAAGAAAAAGAAATTAATGCTTAGCGACGACGAAGACGACAATGATGACAATGATGACGAAGTTACTCTCACGATCAATGAGGCGTACAGGAGGCGATTCGATTACAATAAAGAGCGGGAGGAATTACATCGGTGTGAGTAAGGCTTGACCAATGCGAATGGGATGGAATACTAAATGTTAAATGGTAGTACAAGAGAAATATGACCGTGGAGAGTTACATGACGACGACGAGGATTCGTCATCTGAAGAAGAAGATGAAGAAGCCGATCTACTTACGGAGGACATTGACCAGCGCATCAGTCAAGTCGTTGATGCTCTACGCCGTAATGACACCACCGTCAAAGACCCGAAAGTCAGATTTTTCGACGACCTGCAATTTTCAACAGATGACAAAGTGAAGAAAGACAAGCCAGTTTATTTACGGGACTACCATCGCATGAATCTACTCAATGAGCTTCCCGACCATCAGGCGTCTCACAATAATAATACAACCGGTGAACTACCTTACGCTGTTAAAGTCGAACAGGAACGTGCTCAACTGGTCCAAGAAATGCATTCGGCTGCGGCTGAAGAAGGTGATGATTCGGACGACGAATTCGAGCTTAAAAAAGCCGAGACAGTACGTCATGTTGAGCCGGTTGAATTGCCAGACCCAACAGAGAATCCGGAATCATTTCTAGAGAAATACATGTCCTCTAAGGCATGGCTTTCGACCGCGTCCGTCAAGCGCGAGAAGAAGCTAAGCAAGACTACGAAATCAGAAGACTTACCAGAATTAGTGGACGAAGATAGCGAGTTTGACGAGAAGGCGGAAGAGTTTGAGACGAAGCATAATTTCAGATTTGAGGCGGGAGAGGAGGCTGTGCAGATTGTCTCTTACGGGCGTGATATTGTGAACTCGCAGTCTGTTCGTCGGGACAAGGAGACGGGCCGTCAGCGGGCGCGAAGATTGGAGAAGGAAGAAAAGGAAGCCCAAAAAAAGAAGGAGGTGACGGAGCTGGCGCGGTATAAACAACTAAAGGTCAAGGACGTGATGAACAAACTGCAGCGAATCAAAGAAATGGCTGGGTTGGGCACTGACGAACAACTTGATTTTACTCCTGAGGATCTGGAGACTGATTTCCAAGAGGATGAGTGGGATGAGAAGATGAAACGTGCGTTTGGGGATGAATTCTACGGTCGGACGGACAAGAAACCGAAATGGGACGATGACATTGACATTGATGATATCGTTCCTGGATTTTCCGAAGAGTCCGGCCAGAAGGTTTCGAAGCGGCAGCAGAAGAAGCAGAAGAGGAGCGATGACAAAAAGATGAAAGCTAAGGTCGAGGAGTTTGTCGAGAATGAGATTCTTCCGTTTGATGCGAGTGTTCGAGACGAACCAGAGACAAAGTTTAGGTATCGGGAGGTATCTCCCGAGTCTTTCAATCTCAGCTCTGCAGATATCCTGCTGGCGGAAGATAACCAATTGAATGAGTATGTCGGTCTGAAGAAATTAGCGGCGTATCGCGAACCTGAGAAGAAACAGAAAGACCAAAAGAGGTATGCGAAAAAGAAGCGACTGAGGGAGTGGCGCAAAGAGGTGTTTGGTAGCTCAGGCAAGCCAGACTGGGAGACTGCTTTGGCCAAGAGACATCAAGAGAAATGATGTAATGTAATAAATATATATATAGCTATTCGGCATTCTGGATTTGCTATTAATGTAAAAGAGGATTAATAGATTAATGTACATTTCTCATATATACTAGTCCCTTAGTAGTCCCAATTGATGCGTATATGTAAACTTCCAAATGCACAAAAGCTTTCTAAACCAATGATATTATACTTTAACCCAGACCTTCCACCCAACCTTCGCAACCCTGACTACAACTGCAAGGACTGCTGCGACGGTGGCACAGGCGCCACAGAACACAGCCATTGCTGTATATTGCGCGGGGGTGTTTAACAGCGCTCCTGCAACTGGCGTGCCAATCAATAGACCGAACCCTGCAATCGCAAATGACATCCCCATTCTTGTCCCGACCAACCGCATGTCTGGACAAAGAGTCGCTAAGATTGGCGGAGGCAACGAAATAAACGCGCCAGAAAAGAAACCATACAAAATGCAAAAGACGATGCAGCCACCAGGGCTATTTACTGCCGGCCAAACAAATGCCATGATAGCAGTGCAGATTGTGAAGGGAACCATCATATTCAGAGGACCGACTTTGTCAGCTACAAAGTTTGGCAAAATTCGACCAAAGACGGAGCCAGCGCACATCACTGAGAGCATGTAGAATGCGGCGTACTCGTCAAAAATATTTTTATCGACCGCGAACGACTGAACATAGTAGAATGGGATGAACACGCCTACGAAGACGAAAAAGCAAACCGCTGTGAACACCATGAACTTGAAATCTACGATTGCGGTTGGGTCATACAGCGCACGTTGGACCTTCGGAACCGACCGAACACGCATTGCTGCCCACGCATAAGCTAGCATACCCAGAATAATGAACGCAATGATACGCATAGTCCAGCCAAATCCAACCCTTGGTTGCACTTTGTGGAAGATAATAGGAATGAGGACACCACCCAAGGCCGAACCGGAGGCCGCAACACCGGTCGCGAACGCTCGCTTGTGGGTAAAATATTGCGGAATAATTGCGATGGCAGGAATGAACAGCAAGCCCTCACCCAGTCCACAGACTACTCCTTGTGCTAACATAACTTGCCAGTACTGGGTACATAGGCTTGTCATCATCATACCGAACACAACCAGGAAAGACCCCACAGCGACGAGAGTCTTGCCGTAACCTCTGTCAAATATTGGGCCGGTGATAACCCCAATGAGAACAAGGAGAAACGCCTGAATAGAACCGATCCATGCAATATCGCTTGCATTCTTGTTGGAAAGACCGCTGGCCGTGTAGTAAGTCTCGAATGTGCCAAACGCATTGGTGAGACCCCTGGGCAAATTAGTAGCTAGTCTTCTCGCAGGTTACATACGCATTAAACAAACCAGCTATTAAAAAACATGAAAAACCCTGCGGAGACTTGCAGCCAACCAATGATTCCACCGTCCGGCGGCGCAATGTTCAATGGCTCCTGCTTCTCGTCCTGTCGGGTTTCGCCGCTAGGGTGCTCCTTCGAGTACAGTTCGCTTTCGAGCTCACCAACAACATTCCCATTTGGTATGCTCATATCACCGCCCAGGACCTGAATCGCAGATTGCCGCGACAAGGTCCGATGGACTTGTGGCATTCTCGAGAATGCGGATTTCTTAACAGATGTAAGGTACAAAATATATCGCGACACATATATATAAATATGACAAAACAAAATATCCTGGGTGATTTTTCTCTATAATATAGTCCGAGCGTGAAAGTATTTGTCATCCTCCTGCGGCTATCCGCACTAGTTCCTGTTAAGTAATATTTTCGTTTTCCGAATGCGGAAAAGCACCGGTTGCCGACTCACCCGAGAAATTAAACGCCGAAGCCGAAACCTTCGTAGCCCCGTGGCGTTTTTTGTGCGTGAAAATTTCAGAATATTTCGGAATGAGTCCTTACGCTAGTCCAAAAGAGGAAAAGCGGGTAGGGCAGCAAGGTTTCTCCGAAAATATCAACGTGTGTAACCGCCGAGATTCTAAACTTTTGGAGGTCCGGAGTCAATAATGACGAAGTTCTAACTTTACTATGTACAAAGGTGGACCACATTCCGATGACAAAATTGATGCAATCACGAATAATCAAAAACGGATCAAGCCCAAACACAATATTCCTCCTGCCTTTAAATATTGTACAAACTGTATAAAACTTCTGTAAATGCACTCCAAACTTTTGGCTTGTACGCAGATCCGATTTTTAATTTAATGCGCAAAAGTGACTGAGAGGGGAAGGACACAACGAACACAAAAGAGAGAGAAAAACAGAGACTGAGGAAGAGCGGGACCAGAGACAAATCTCTCGTCTAAATTCCACGTACGTAATCCACCGTCAATAAATGCTGAAGAGGACAAATGCCAGTTACTAATTGTTTCCGCCGATATACTTCATTATTTCGTCTATCGACTTTGTATTGATCGACGACGGCAAAATTTGGCTTGCGCCCTTCTTTGTCGAACTTGAGGTAGCAGCAGCAGCAGCTACTGGAGCACCCACGGGAATTGTGCCGCCCACTGTGGCACCGGTGACTATACCGATCTTGCGGGCCTTCCGGTTCTGCACCTCCATCGCTTGTCGCGCGTGGTGCACGGCAGACTGGGTAAGCTGTTCTAACCACACTTCGGATTCCTTCGTGTTCTTATCCTCCGGTCCGAGCTCGTTCAGGAAAATTGTGTACGCGTCACGCATCTTCTTGACTGCACCGTGCGAATCTTGGGTCAACACCAGTGCCTGCGCAAGCTGGAAATAGAGTGTCGCGGCGTTAATACTGCGATCGCCAAAGATACTCTGGCACAAAGCCAGAGACTCCTCGAACCATTTTCGGCTGTCGTGATATTCCTGCAAAGACTGCAGCATTACAGCGGCATTGTTCATCGTCGTGACAATGTCGGGATGATCATCGCCGGTAATGATTCGCCAGATTGAGAACGCGTGGCGAATGCACTCGAGTGCAATGTATGAGTTGCCATTTGCGTGTTCGCACAGTGCAAGATTGAGGTACATTAACACCGTCTCGGACGAATCCAAGCCGATCGTTCGTTCCGCGATAATGACTGCCTTTCGCGCGAAATCTGCAGCGGCTGGCTTGTCGTCCAGACCGCTGTAGATCATAGATAACTGGCTATATGCGCGAGCAACTTCGGGATGGACAATACCGTACACTTGCTCATGAAGCGCTAGAGACTCTAGTAGTAGTTCGACGCCGATATCTTTCTGGCCCTGCATTATAGAGATGCGACCGGCTTCGATGGCTTCTTCAGCTAGTTGGCTCTTCAATTAAATTGTTAGCTACCACTATTAGGAAAAAAAAAACTAGTATTGACGCACTTTCATCGCTGAATCTTTGATTACGGGGATGATATTCAACAAATCGTCCACCACAAATGTTGTAGCCGGAGCGATAGGAGCGATCGGAGATCCCTCGGTCTTGTGTCCGTTCTGCTTCTTATGCTTCCCAGAACTTTTGCCGTTGGTTTTTGCAGAAGGCGCTCCGTTCGTCGGCTTCGAGACGTCACCGTCACCAGGAACATCGTCCGCCACAGGCTCCGCAAACAAATAGTTCTTCATGCGCCACTGGAATCCTAGTTTCATAGAGAGTTCCCTGAACAACTGCACAGCTCTAATCTCTTGAACCCATCCTTCAGACAATGTGTATC
Organism: Lipomyces sp. NRRL Y-11553; assembly: GCA_003705905.2. Lineage (NCBI taxonomy): Eukaryota > Fungi > Ascomycota > Lipomycetes > Lipomycetales > Lipomycetaceae > Lipomyces > Lipomyces sp. NRRL Y-11553. Next base: position 155,267 of record PPJW02000031.1, on the reverse strand, counting down.
GGAATCCTTTGACCGCCTCGACAGCAATCAGTTTATGAATGTCTGCGGCTGACAAGTTGGTGAAACCGAAATTAGGGCCATCGGCTTCGTCAGCGTACAACGAAACCAATTGTCCGTTAATCTTGATGGCCGGATCGGGGTTCAGATTCGAACCGAGAATAGAGTTGAAGACATGGACAACTGCGTAGGGGATGATTGAAAGAGGAAGCCTCTTCAAGATTCCATTGATGACATGTTTTGATGCACGCACAATGATTTCTTGGACAAGTATGGCCTTAAAAGATACCAATCTGTCCGAAGCCGACTCGGTGACAGCGGCCACAAGTGTGCCGAGATACCGCATGTTGATACCTCGCTTGTGAAGCAGCTTGGTCAGCTGCGCACTGTCAAGCGGGATCGATACCGAACCAGACTGAAGGTCCGCGAGAAGATTTGGAATGAGTGTCGCAGTGATGTACTTTGATACTTTACGGACCTCTGCCGCATCTTCTGCGTATGCAGACTTGTCCTCTTCCGTAACCGGGACTTGACCAGAAAAGACATCAGGGTTTAAAGCATATTTGAAGCCAGAAATCTCAATAGTCTCTGTTGGTGGTTCAGGATTCTCGTCCGTCTTCTCTGTTTCTGGCGATGGGTCAGTTGCGCCATTCATCGGTGGCTCATCTTCCGTTGAGGATTTCTCAGTCTTGTAAACAATTTTGGCCTCCTTGCCCTCCGACTTCAATTTTTCTGTCTCTTTGGCAATCCACGCACGTAATTCACCTTTCCACCACTCTTCCACTGCTTCCTGACGCATCACGGCCATCTTATGCGGGTATGGGACCTCGGCATTGCCAAACTTATCCAAAAACTCAATATCCAAAGGCGTGATACGGTACAGGTCCAAAATGTACTTGCGACCATCGGTTCCTTCCAAACCCTTGGTCTCCACCGACGTAACTAGCTCAGTAGGTTTGCTGTCTTTGTCCCACACAATATGCCTCTTCAAGTGCAGGCTGTCCGCAATTTTTTCGAAAATTGGCTCGAACGACTTGTCGTTGGCAATAACGTCTCGATTATCGACACCGCCGTAAACGATCTGGTTTGAACCATCTTCGCGCTGCCGAAAAATGCCAGGAACAGGTGACTGCGCGACAATGCGACGGCCACAGTAGTCGACGATCACAGTGCAGAGCGGGCATATTCCCTCGACATCCAACTGGCTGACGAAGCGCACGCCTGCGAGATCTTTACCAACCGCATACCGAGCAGCTGGATCACCCCCTTCCTTGGCGAAAGTGCCGATTCCGTCCGCGCCATACGAGAAGAAAATTCCATTGTAAAGAAAAATCTGAGCGTCCCTGGGCTCACTAGGATTCAACGCCGGCACTTCGTCGCGAGCGATCAACACGGCGCCTTTAGCTGCCGCCTCGGTAAAGTCATAGTACAGCTTGTTGAGCAGCCGTTCGCGAAGAATACGCTCCTGGATGGTGCTACGCGGCATCTCGCGTGTGGACTGGAGATCTTCGTTCCAGTCTCGGACGGTGTCGAGATTGTCACTGCCGCCTACAAGCAGCTGTTCCTGTGATTTGGAGATGTCCGGTATGGGCGAAGGTGCGGGACGGGCGAGCCATGGTGCCGCGAGTAATGAATTCGTGGGATTATACACCGTGAGTGGATCACGCTTGCCGAGGGTTGTCTGCCATGCAACCAGTTCGTCTTTAAACAGCGGCGACAGCTCCTGAAGGAGGATAAGTAAAGAATGGCCATAAAATGCCTTGCCAGTTCCTTTTCGAGGCGAGGGATCGAATTTCTGGTTACTCGAATTGCAAGTGTAAAAACCGGAAATATCTGCAGTAATATGATGCACCGCACCTTCGAGAGTGAGCACCTGCAGATACAACAAGTGACCACGTAACCGCAAATTTGGCGGTGGCGGGTTCCAGTGCGACAGTCCCAATGACTTCACGCACGCTGGCCGACTGGGGTCTACCGGCGGCAACAACTCCTGCAGAACAGGCGGTGCCCCGAATTCCAAATCCGACATCGGATGGGCCTTTTCAGATGTCTTGTCTTTATACCCCTGCGCTGCCTCCTCAATCGCACTCAATGCAGAAAGACCAGCGCTGAGCCCCATGATAGAATCATTCTTGGTAGTAACTAGGCCAATGATGTCCCGGACTTTCAGAACATGAGCACGTGCCTCCCGGTCGTTGTATGCTTCTTCGCGCAGTTCGAGGGTAGCGCCGTCGTGAATTCCTTCAACAGAATGCAGCTCGAGGAAGTCGTTTAACTTTGTGCCATTGAACCATAATGAGAAACAAGTATATTGAATTGTCGAGGGCAGATCGAGAATGGATTGGCGGATGTCGTTGAAGGTCTCGTGAGCAGAAACCTGACAGCAAAGTTAACGCCTTGATAGCAATTGATAATTTCTTAAGAAGCGCATGTACCATAATCTTGATAGAGAACGGCTCATGAGGTAACTTCACAGTCAGAGTAAGCATCTCAACAGAGGCTGCTACAGTGTTAACAGGTGTCTGATCATGCCTGTTCCCACTCTACTCACCACCCTGCTCTGGAGCGACGACCTCGGTCTGGTCGACTGTATTCGAAGTAACAGTCTCGTCTGTGGCAACCATATCTATAATTATAATTTTCACGATTAGCCACGCGTAAAGCATTAGCACCATTGCGTGTGTACCTACCTCGGGTGTCCTCGGACATCGTGCAAGGAAGATCCAACTAACGCAGGTGCCAATGCAAGTTGAAACTATTTGAAGTAGCAACGCCAACAGAGAATTGTACAGTTCACGGCAATTCCTTTCGTGTTGGTGAATTGTATTTGTTGGAATACTGTTAATAATTGAATACCAAGTAGTAACTACGAAAAAAAAATCAGTCCCCGTGTTCCGACCGCGGAAGCCTCTCGGGTACACTCCTTTTGTATGGGGCTGTTATAATAAACGCCGGTACCTTTAATGAGCCGGGTAAGTTGGGGATTTTTTCATCGTCCTGGTCCCGACGCTTCCGTATTATTACAGCTTTTGAACGACAAGTCCAAAGTAATTTGGGAACTCAGGCAATAACGCTTGTTTTAGACGGCCAGACCCCCCGGGGCATACCCCTTAACAAAGCAAATACAACAAAAGGGGCCCGGTAAACGCCCTGCCATGGGTTACAAGCAACAACGCACAAGCCCCTCGCCCAAAGGACGACAAACCGTGCTCGAATATGTATGTATATATGTATATACATAGACATAGTTAAATAACATCCTTATTCCCTCCTTCCCACAATCAAGTACGCACACCCCGGAACTGGTAGTGTCTAAGTGGGGCAATAACGGCCCAGCAGCAATACTGCAACAATATTACTAACTATTTGCACACCTTGTTGTCCCTATCTGTTCTTTAATGAAATAGTTATTATTTCAAAATATTACTATTATTAATACAACAACATCTACGAGATTCCTGGAACAATTATGTATTTTACTATCAATAGGGTATTCGAATTGTGCAGTAATACAGATTATATCCCATTAATTCCAAATATCAACTAACACCAATACTTGTACACTCGATAGACCCAATGACGTTGCCGCAGAGCTTCCCGCTCGATCTTCAGCTCTTCGATCAACTTTGCCGGATCGACCTCGCGGCGTCCGCTTACCAAATCCGCCTCCGTCGGTCTAACAAATTTTGTCTTACGACAAATTTTGTAAGCAATGAAGCAAACCAGCACAACGGGCGCAGCAAGAAAGGACTGAAAAAAAGTTTCAGCGTTGGGTTGTTGCCCAACTGGCCATACCGCCACCCAGAATTGGGATGCAAGAACAATAAGGTTGAGAATCAATCCGATTGATGAGCCGATGACGCCTGGTTGAGACTTGAAGGTTAACTCGTCAAGGGAATGACTTTGGAGTTTCCAGGCGCGACGGAACAGAATATGAGCGAGGCAAACTGAACCCCAGGTAAAGACGGACGAAAGACCGGATATAGAAAGAAGCCAGTTGAAGACGTCCGCTTCCCTTGGCGAAGCGGAGACGAATGCGATGAGACCGAAGATAGCGGTTACTATGAGACTAATGAGCGGCCGACCGGATTTATCGATGTAAGCTAGCTGCTTAGGCGCGAGACCCATGTCGCCCAGTGAAGCCAAGGTGCGGGAGCAACCGTATACAGAGGAATTACCAACAGACAGGAGAGACACCAAGATGACGACGTTAAAGACGGACGGAAGCCCGGCGATGCCAGCATTCCGGATGGCGATGACAAATGGGGAGGCAGCGGCGTCAACTTGTGACTTAGCATCGAGTAGCTGCGGGCTGTCGTACGGAACGAGGAGACCGACAAGAGAAAGCGCAATGATGTAGAACAGAATAATACGCCAAAATACTTGCTTGATAGCCGAGGGCATAGTCTTCCGCGGATTTTCAGTTTCAGCAGCGGCAAGTCCGACAAGCTCAGTACCAGCAAATGCAAACGCAGCAGTAACAAACACAGAACAGAGACCTTTGAATCCGTAATTGAACGCACCAGGATCAGTCCAGTACGTGCCCCCGATATATCGCCGATCTGGACCGCCACCACAGACTAGGACGGTCCCTAGGATAATGAATCCTACAACGGACACGACCTTTATAAGCGAAAATACAAACTCAGCTTCAGCATAACCTTTTACGCCAAAGAAATTGATACCGACGATAAGTGTCCAAAAAATGGCAATCCAGACCGCGCTGTTGATGTTCAGTTGCCAGTATTTTAGTGTGATAGATGCAGCGACAAGTTCAAGTGGGAAGACAACGAGCCACTGGATTGCGTAATTCCACCCCATGGCAAATCCCCAGGCAGGGTCGATGAAGCGGGCAAAATATGCCGAGAACGATCCTGAGACAGGGAAGACGACCGCCAGTTCGCCAAGCGCATGCATGACAGTGTAGAGCATGATTCCGAGCACCCCGAACGCGATCAAAAGAGATGCCGGCCCACCATTGCTGAGGGCCTTCCCTGAATTGATAAATAGTCCTGTGCCGATCGACCCACCGATGGCAATCATCTGGAGATGCCGGCCTTTAAGACAGCGTGAAAGACGCGACTGCGCCGTGCGTTTCTCAGCGACTTCCAGGTCATAGTCACCACCGGATACAGTGATCCGTGCACTAGAGTCGTAGGCTTCGTTTGGACGGAACGAGTTCACAAAGCCGGCCCATAATGACGTGGTGCCTTCACCGGTCGAAGAGACTTCAGACGTTATCTCGGACGTCGTGGACTTGATAGCGTAAAGCTTTTCGGAAATTGAAATAGAGCGCATTGCGGCATCCAAGCAGTGGAGTAAAAGTGGATAGCATGGTGACTGGATGGGTCCAGTTTTATTGTCGAGCGAACAAGGAGATCGAAAATCCGACCATCGGCAGAACTTGCACTAAGTTCTAAATAGATAACCTCTCCGGAATGCCATTACAGCAACCGAGGTCAATACCAACACCAACATGAGTTGGTTCGACATTGTTTCTATAAGTGAGGTCTGATTACCCTATTCACGAAAATATTCAGAAGGCTGCCTGAACGAATATTTAATATTCGATAAACTGCGTGCATCTCAAGCTCGTAAGTCGTAAGTATGTTTTCACATGAAACTGTAACTTTGCCTAGACAACGACGCTAACTAGAGAGAAAACCCTAGCCACGAAATCAAAGTTATCCGCCTCATGCGATGAGATTTCGCTAAGGTAACTAACTCCCAGACGGTGGCACATGGTTTCATCTGATTTTCAACATTATTTGGATGTCCGAGATATTTTCTACAGATAGCGGATATTGGCAAGTAAGGCGGATAATATCCTAATTAGGAAAGACACAGATCGCATGCAATTCGTGGTCAGTTTCTTTACCGAAGATTTATACGACAAAACAGCTGATGGCGGATTGGGTCACCTTACGCATATTCGATCAGAGGCGCACATGCACACCCCTACGTTAACAACCGTCGGATTTAAGCAAGATGCCCTTAATGTAGTTAACCAGGCTGGCAATCGACTTCCCTTCTTACTTTCTTCTCTGATACCACGCGTGTCTAAAAGAAGATAGGAAAGAGGAACCGAGACCAGATCGAGCTCATATCCGTGCTTGTTGGTACCAAAAGTCGAATCAATGAATACTTCTGTCATTTTCATACGGTTATACTTCACCTTATCGTTGAAACAAGGCGTTGTGAATGCCAATGAAACGCCAGGATCTTGAAGTCCTTCAATCAGAAAATAGCTCTCTTGTTCTTCTACCAGCATCTTCGCGGATCTAAAATTATCCCTTGCATCCCTTTCCCACTCTCTTGACATCCAGATATTATACGCATCTTTATGTACTCCTGTGGTATTGCGTCTACAAACATATTAGCAAAACTTCATTGCGTTCATGCAACACGTGTGGGCCGCACCACTGGGTTGTACACTACCTGACACGAATACTCGTGTGCATGTAAGTGAAACCAGTTGACCGCCCGGATTCCGCAGTCAATTCGAGGGTGGAATTAATACGCTCGGTTTGACCATCCGACTGTGGATGAAACGCAGTGCTGAAGCCTGGATTGATTTTCAAGAACTTGCAGAGTGCTCGCCACCATTGTGATGTGAAACGGTTCCACGGTCTGAGACGATTGAATCCGGCAAACCGTGTAGCCGCCAGGTCACGGAATAGGCGCGCTAGATCTCGGGGTTTGATGGTATCCTGTGTACCTATAAATTGTCCCATTTAGACGTCCTATCAACGATCTGTCAAGAATTATCTTACTCTCCAGTCGATTGCCCATTCCTTAATCAGTCCTTTGCTTAGGATATCCGAATTTTCTCGCTCAACAACAGCATGGTCTCCTGGAATCCACGTTCCAAATTCATCGCGAACCGTGAATGTGAATAAGTTGTATCCATTCCCTTCTCTGTTAATTGGCGACAGTCGCCGCAAGGCAGCTAACCTAAAGTGCCAAATCACTTTTGGGCGAATTGCAGGTTCGAATTCCGAACTGGACGAGCTCTCCGCTTAAGCTGTTCTCAACCGATAGATATGCCAGAGGCTCATGCTCTGATATATGTCGGCGCCAGGTTTATGAGATATGCGGTCCTATAACGTGTTATAATCCTGAACATTGAAATGAAATAAATAACCCAATTCCTTTAACAGCCGGTGAAGATAAATCGCCCTCCTTAACAGCTTCACTTAAAGCCATATATTCTGCCTCAGGCGGTCGAGAGGGCCACCGACTTCTTTCTCTTTGTGTTCCAAGTGACAGTGGTGGAGTTGAGCTGAAAAACATATCCACTGGTGGACCTTTTTGTATCATAATCACCAGCCCAATTGGCATCACAGAACCCGTTTAAACGAATCTGGAAAGCATCGGAGGAACGCCGGTACACCAGACCCAGATCCAAAGTTTCTTTCAAATACCGAAGAATATGCTTGAACGCCGTCCAGTGCGCTCTTCCAGGGTTCTCTAAGTATTGACTGACGTCCCCCACTGCTGTAGCTATATTCGGCCTGGTTTGTGTAACAGCATAAAGCAGACTCCCAACTGCACTGCGATATGGGACTTGGGCCACTTCAGCCTTCTCTTCTTTGGTGGATGGACACATTTCCCTGGTCAAATGCATACTAGGATTTCGTGGCGTAGCAACCGGGTTTGCGTTTTGCATATTAAACCGCGTCAGAAGATGATGTATTTCCGCTGACTTAAAGTGATAGATAGCTCCATCAGACCTGTCCCGAATCACTTCGATACCCAAAAAATGAGAGCTCCCCTATATCGGACATCGCAAAGAGTTGACCCAGTCTAGCCTTGGTGGAGTCTAACGTGCTGAGCTTGTCCGCTGCTAGAATAATATTACCTTGTTCATTGCTAAACAATGATGTCACGAAGTCGGGTCCGCACCACTGATAGACACCTACCCAGTGATATAGGTTTGGCGTGAATTTTCGTACCAATTTCGCAAACCTAACATATGAGATATTCCTCTCTCCCTCTAACAAGGGAAAAAAACTGGGAGCAAAACAGAAAACGGATGAGACTCGAGATACAGCCGGTACTTGGTAGGTTTGAAGCGATTCGAACCACCAGAGCAATGTCCGGCTAAGTATCCTGAATCCTTACCCTTATCCTTACCCTTACCAATTACCCGGCTGGAGATCCCTTATCTTTCCCCTCCCTCATTCTTCTCTCTGTATTTTCTCTTACCTTTCTTTTTCTTTGTCGAATCTATACTTGCAAATAGTATTTCTAGCTGCGCTGATACACGAACCTCTATTGAAACACATCAAGGCCTTATCGCAGCCCTGATAAGCAAGGCCGTGTCGGTAACAATATGCCTGCCAATTGCCGGATCGTCGGACTAGGATATTCAGGTGTCTATTGCCCTTGAATAGTCAGGCATCTCATCTCTTTGCAAGTGTGCATAAGCACGATATGATACATACCATGGAAGCTTTGCCAACTGGGTCGACTCTGCTGCTCTGCCAGTTGTCGTCTTTGATTTTGCCGTTCTGGCGATAAGCTGGCGAGCTTCGCGATTGAAATAGTCTGCCGGTTTTCACTAATCGTAGAAGCAAGGGTTGGCATGAAACGAGGACATTGCTTCTTAGAGAGTTTCAGTGTGAGCAATGACTTGCCTTATAGATAGATGACAACAATAGAGAAACAAATTTAAGGCGAAACAAAATTTATGCAAGAAACGTTACCAGAAAGCCCATGACGTGCGGCTGCGCTGACACAGCACATCGCGAAAGGCATTAATGGTAACTCACCAGTGGTTGGAAGGCGAGAATCGGTGAAGGCGAAAATCGGCTTTACACCAGAAACATGAAATCGTGAATATTCACAAATTGTTCCTCAAATAGAATATAATGTGACCAGTCTATGATATACATAATGCAGCTTGTGCGGGGAGCTCTAATTTAGCTTGTAAGTTTGACAAGAGACCTTAATTTGATCTAACAAATCTAGTGCTGAAGACGGTAATTACAATACTCCACTTATCGGAGGATCTCCAAGAAGAGCACTTCTTCTGAAGTTCTCATGGCTGCCGTCTCCAAGGTGTATTGTTGACTATAACAAGTCTCTAGCTGACCTCTCGACCGGAATAAGTCAGGCAATGACGGCAATTCTATATGCGATTTCGGCCACTATAGCGCTCTTGAACATGGTCAGGGACGACGGACAGCATAAGTTCTGGTGTCATTCATCACGAACTTGTCCCAGATTAACTGGACTGATGATTACCTCTGACCAAGTACGAAACCGGCCGGCTTACGGGGACGTCAGTCGTTCATTGCATTAATGTCTGTCTCCGCGCCAAACCGAAATAGTTAAGTAAGAGGAGGTTAGTGGGATTAGTGGGACGTCTCTTATTTATCGCGAATGCAAAATATTTGGACGTCTGGCGGGGTGGCCGGTTCAAATCCCAATCAGGAAAGGTTCCGCGATTGGCATAGTTACTGCGCTATGCAAGATACTCCGTTAAGCAAGTGTGAAACTCCACATCTCACAATTCAGCTAACTAGTCCAAAATTTGACCTTTCACTTCATGCTCCGAGCGTAGACGTAGAAGTAGAGCAAAGGCCATCGTGCATGTCTTAACACCTCGCAGGGTCTTAATATTTCGATACCAGACGATCTCCACTTTATCCAGCAGGTTCAGGTTCCGTCAATGACGAAACTAATCGTTTAGGATGGGAAGATCGTAAGATGCCTGGTAGTATAGTCTACAACTACCAGCACATGTCGAGCGACGAAGGTGCACATCTACCAGCTGGGTTATTGTACGGCCGAGGGACCCACTGTGAGATAAAATTTTGAAGGTGATATTATCTAATTAAAACCTTTCTTTCTAAAGTTTTGATAGGATAGTAAGCCAAGGTCTGTCTACAAATAGAAGTTTTTGACGACTTGTGCTCTTACTGCCAGAGTTAAGTTTGCGCTGGAGGCTCCACCGCGACGCCTTGTGCTAAACACTAAAATACAGCCACATCGGCTATCACCGCGCACGAACACACCAAGGATTCCTAATAAGTTAGTTGCATATATCCGATATATTGGGATTCGACATAGTAGCCCCCTCCTTCGGGGTCGTCACACGACTTTCTGTGCGCACTGAGCGCGGGAGCTCGTTCCTGCGTTCATTCGCAGTAGTGTATATTATAATTGCGTTCAGTTTAGAATCCAGGACTTTATTGTGGATCGGCACGCATAGACGGATAATGGATATATCCGTGGATATCCGTCATGGATACGGATACGGATACGGGATATACGGATACGGATATGGATAAAGCCAATACATCTGGATACGGATACGGATACGGATATGGATAAGGAAAATTTGGCCTGGATATTATCCGTGCCGATCCCGTCAGTCACTTTAAGACGTGCGACTCCTTTCTGCAGTGCAGTTGCAGAATCAAGAGAGAGCACTAGAGGCGCCTTCTTCGAACCCATCGGATGGCGGGGCCGCATCGGATCTCGGTAAATTGCCGGTTTCAGTGACTTGCCGGACCTTTTCGGCGTAAATCATGTTCTCCGTTGAAATCTGTTTAGTCGACGCAGAGTCGTCTTCTCATTTTGTGTGTGGGAGGCATAGAAATTTGCGGTGTTTCAAAAAAATTTGCCACGGCTCAGGAAATATGCTTAATAATAACCACACTCTGAAGTTCCTGACTTGTCGACTGCAATCAATCCTCTATGTATATGTACATGCGTAGACAAGCATATGAATATTAATTTGGTTTATATATTTATCCGGGAAGAAAACATAATTTACGCTGATGGCGTAAATTGGACCCTTTGTTCCAGGTATCCGGTCGAAAGATTCCGTAAGCCAAGATCTGCTTGTGAGGGCATAAAATGATTATCACCGGGGCATTCCCAGTACATTTTTCTTAATGCAGAGTAAAGCAAAGAAACACATTCAGAGACAGGTGATCCCAGCGGCGTTGTTGGCGCCTTTGTGGCGTTATGAGTCGCCGGGCAAAAAAAATCAATAAAATATAACTGTACCGATGATGCGCCTCATCAAGTCGGTACCAAGGAATTACTTACCCACGTTCACGTTCGTGCCCTCTGGCCCTGACAAAACCATGGGGCCTGGAGACAAGTCTGCGGACCGTCAGACGACCCGAATTTGAGCGAAAAGCGCAGGTGCACTGATGAAGAAAGTTTAGATAAGGAAGGGACAGTATCTACATGATTCCAAATTTACAGCCCTAAGCCCTAGTGCGACATTTGATAAGTGCGCCTTCTGGTGCGTGCCCCTTTCCGACAAAGCAGTGTACATTATTGTTGCCAATTAGTATGTACCAACAACGCCCATCACACTAGCTAGTTACTAACTGCACGGCGTTGGTGCCAAGACACGCCTCCGCGACAAGCCAACAAGCCATCCGTCAAATATCAGATCTCCTTCCGTGAATATCATGCCCGATGCAAAAAAAATTTGCTGCCCGTGTAAGAAGAATAACGGAAACATCAGTTGGCAGTCCAGCTGGGGTGGGGGTTGGTTCGGGCACACTATCAGGGGCCCAGCTGGTCCGAAAATCCACGGCGCCGGTACCATCGCACAAGAGCGGTACTGTTACCCGGCCTATTCGAGCAACTTTGGCTGCGGCTTCCTTCGAGAAATCACCTTTCGCGTGTCCGAGTCTCCGAGGAAAAGTAACCCGATGCTTATGAGCTGCAAGAAGCAAAAGTAACAGGCACGCGCCTGTTACACCCGCCTGTAGCCGTAGCCGTGTCAATCAATGGCTAGTACCCATCTGTCTGATAATCTGCCACTCTTATATAACTCTCTCGCCATGCACATCCTGTCAGGCTTTCCATCTTCTTATCCCTGGTATCTTCTGCCCACTATTCCCCTCTCTCTAGAGCTCGTATCCTCACCATGTCCGAGAAGGCTTATCAGGACAGCGACAATAGTCCTGACTACAAGACCGCAACGGTCGACTACGCCACGGTCGACTCAAAAGATGCTGGCCAGGTCACCGTTGTCCCGACTACAGCGTGGGGCAAGTTGGTGGACTCGTTTCGCCCGAACGACGTCTACCTGGAGAATTATCGCGAGGCTCATGCATCTGGTGGCTACGACATAGAGAACGCTGCCAACCGTACGGCTAAGTCGCCCCTTGCTCGCCATCTCAAGGGTCGTCACTTGCAGATGATTGCCATTGGTGGTTCCATTGGTACTGGTCTCTTTGTAAACTCTGGGTAACGTGTCTCCTGTCGCTCTGCTTCGCGACCCGTTCTTGCTAACTGAATACAAACAGCTTAGCCCTCAATACTGGAGGTCCAGCCGCGCTCCTGATTGCCTTTGGTATCATTGGCGCCATGTTGTACACCGTCGTTCACGCCCTTGGTGAGCTCGCCGTTATTTTCCCCGTCTCTGGTGCATTCGCGACCTACTCGACCCGCTTCATCGACCCAGCCTGGGGTTTCGCCATGGGCTGGAACTACGCCCTGCAATGGCTTGTTGTGTTTCCTCTTGAACTCGTCGCTGCGTCTATCACACTCCAATTCTGGCACGTTAACGTCAACAGTGCCGCTTGGGTTGCCATCTTCTGGACCTTAATTGTCGTTATCAACCTCTTCGGTGTCAAGGGCTACGGTGAAGCTGAGTTCGTGTTCTCGCTCATCAAGGTCGTTGCCGTCGTCGGCTTCATCATTCTTGGTATCGTGCTCGTTTGTGGTGGCGGTCCAGTCGGGGGATATATCGGCGGTAAATACTGGCATAACCCAGGCGCATTCGCCTATGGCTTCAAGGGTGTGTGCTCCGTCTTTGTGACTGCGGCATTTGCATTTTCCGGCACCGAGCTCGTTGGTCTCGCCGCCGCTGAAACCGCGAACCCCCGCAAGACTCTCCCATCCGCCGTTAAACAAGTGTTCTGGCGTATCACCTTGTTCTACATCATCGCCCTCGCCCTCGTTGGTCTCCTTGTGCCATATGACAACCCACATCTTCTCGGTGCCTCCTCTGTTGACGCCACTGCTTCACCATTCGTCATCGCAATTGAAAACGCTGGGCATCTCGGGCCTGCCATCCGTCATGAACGTTGTCATTATGATCTCCGTCCTGTCGGTTGGCAATTCTTCCATCTACGGCTGTTCTCGTACCCTTGCGTGTCTCGCCGAAATGAACCAAGCACCCAAGTTTCTTGGATATATCGACAAGGCCGGCCGGCCGCTTGGCGGAATTCTCGTCACGTCGATTTTTGGCCTGCTCGCCTTTGTCTCTGCCTCCTCTGCAGAAGGACAGGTTTTCGACTGGCTCCTTGCCCTTTCAGGTCTGTCAGCAATCTTTACCTGGGGCTCCGTCTGTCTCTGCCATATCCTTTTCCGGCGTGCGTGGAAATTACAGGGCCACACGCTTGAGGAACTTGCGTTCAAGTCGCATTCCGGAGTAATTGGCTCCTACATTGGTCTCTTGCTGAACATTCTCGTCCTAATCGCTCAATTCTGGATTGCTGTCTGGCCCATCGGCGTCACTCCCAACGCAACTGACTTCTTCCAAGCCTACCTCGCCGCTCCCGTCGTCCTTGTATTCTACATTTTCTACAAAATTTGGAAGAGGACCCCGTTTGTCCGGCCCTCACAGGCAGACTTGGTCACCGGTCGACGAGATGTCGACATTCCGGCCTTGGTCGAAGAGTTGAGAATTGAAAAGGAGGAGTTGAGACAACGTAATGTTTTCTTTCGCATTTACAAGTTCTGGTGTTAAAAAATGGTTTGATCTCGTGCCATGGGAGCGCGACTGTGTTTTATTACATAAGAGAGGTGTTGTGTGCATGTACTGTAGGAAACGCGAATACGTGAGACATTATGTGTTCCTCCGCTGAACGTCTATTGCTAATAAGAACGACTCACTATTATGCCATCGTGCGTAGAGGTATAACGTTTGGGTACCTGCACCTGCCAAAACAACTTAAAGCTTGTTCGATTGCTTATTCTTTTCAATTACTTTAAAATCCTATGCATTCTCTCTACGCATAGGCCAGATCTTATCTTAGGTGAACAATTTTTCTGTAAAAGCAATGATGGGACTGTGCGGTCGCCTAAGGATCATCCTGAATGTCCGCGGAGTTTTCGAGGAAGTAGCGACGAGTTGCGGTGGTTGCGGCTTTGATGCGATAAGCCGCACAAGCCGCACCAGCATCATCAAATGTTAGCGGCACTGGTTTTTGTGAGATTTGGATTCGGACGATACAGGGCCGGCCGTCTTGACTGCATCATTCGGCAAAATGAATCTGGATATTATCCGCCTTATATACACGATAGAGCTTATAATCAACATCCGCGATTTATTTTTATGGCGGAACAGCTAGTCAAGCGATTCAAAAGTCTGACTTCCCGTAGAAGACCTGTCCTTGTTACTCGTCTTCCCGGTCACCTGAAATCGCAGTCTTTCTTCGACCAAATCCTCCTTGTCAGAATAATTTGTTCTATTTTTATCATTCCGAACGCAGTGACGACACCAACAAAGAATCGTTCCGTCGATATAGTCGTCCACCACCCATGATTATAACTTGTCTGCCAATTCACTCTCAAATCGAAAATCCGACACTCGCATTGCTGCCAAACTTTTCATACTCACCGTTCTCATAAGCGGTCGCATTGAGCATACGACTTTTTATTTACGAAATCAGATGACTTCTGAATTTAAAGAATTTATTGATGGCTCGTGCTCGATCGAGGCCGTTGTTTCGCCCGAGAACAAGGCACAGCCACCGGATTCAGTCTGGGCCAGATTCGTCGACTCCTTCCGGCCGAACGATGCGTACCTCGCCAACTCTGTGCCCTTATCCACCGCTGATTGCTATGACATGGAAATCGCCGCAAAACGTACGGCAGATTCGCCGCTGGCTCGTCGACTCAAGGGTCGTCACATCCAGATGATCGCAATCGGAGGCTCAATCGGCACTGGCCTCTTTGTCAACTCTGGCAAAGCACTCAACGACGGCGGTCCTGCGTCGCTCTTAATCGCGTTTGGCGTGATTGGTGTCATGTTGTACACCGTCGTTCACGCCCTTGGTGAACTGGCTGTCGTTTTTCCTGTCGCAGGATCGTTCTCGACATATACGACCCGCTTTATCGACCCGGCATGGGGATTCGCAATGGGCTGGAACTACGCCTTGCAATGGCTTGTCTGTTTCCCGCTCGAGCTTGTAGCGGCATCGATCACGCTGCAGTACTGGCATGTGCCGGTCAACAACGCAGTCTGGATCGCTTGCTTCTGGGTCTTGATTGTAGTCATCAACTTTTTCGGTGTCAAAGGTTACGGTGAAGCGGAGTTTTTGTTTTCGTTTGTCAAAGTAATCGCTGTTATTGGCTTCAGCATTCTCAGCATTGTGCTCATATGTGGTGGCGGTCCTGTGGGGGGGTATATTGGCGGCAAGTATTGGCATGATCCCGGAGCTTTCAATCATGGATTCAAAGGTCTCTGTTCTGTGTTTGTTACTGCTGCGTTTGCATTTTCTGGCACCGAACTCGTTGGTCTCGCGGCCGCGGAGACTGTCAACCCGCGCAAGACACTCCCATCTGCTGTCAAGCAAGTCTTCTGGCGCATCACTCTGTTCTACATTGTCTCACTGACACTCATTGGCCTGCTTGTTCCGTATAACAACATGCAGCTACTTGGTGCCACTTCAGAGGCCGATGTCGCCGCATCTCCATTCGTTATCGCCATCCAGAACGCCGGCATTTCTGGCCTGCCATCTGTCATGAACGTCGTAATATTGATCGCGGTGCTGTCAGTAGGAAATTCTGCGGTTTATGGCTGCTCCCGGACACTAACCTCGCTCGCCGAAATGGGCCTCGCGCCAAAATTCCTGTCCTACATTGACAAGGCCGGTCGTCCGCTCCTGGCCATCATCGTGACATCTAGTTTCGGTCTGCTTGCATTTATATCCTCATCTCCAGTCGAGGGTGAAATCTTTAATTGGCTTCTTGCCCTGTCCGGCCTTTCATCCATCTTCACATGGAGCTCTGTCTGTCTTGCCCACATCCTCTTTCGCCGAGCCTGGAAACTCCAGGGTCACAGCATAGATGAACTCATGTTCAAATCGCAGCCAGGCGTAATTGGCTCTTACATTGGTTTAATCCTCAACATTCTCGTCCTGGTTGCACAATTCTGGGTCGCAATCGCGCCTCATACCGGTTCCGCCACCGTCAAGGATTTTTTTCAGTCTTACCTTGCGGTTCTTGTCGTCCTGGCTTTTTTCGTCGTCCATAAAATCATGTGGAAATCAACATTTGTTAGACCTTCAGCGGCTGATTTGGATACTGG
This sequence comes from Lipomyces sp. NRRL Y-11553, assembly GCA_003705905.2. Taxonomy (NCBI): domain Eukaryota; kingdom Fungi; phylum Ascomycota; class Lipomycetes; order Lipomycetales; family Lipomycetaceae; genus Lipomyces; species Lipomyces sp. NRRL Y-11553. The sequence continues at coordinate 138,973 of PPJW02000031.1, read as the reverse complement.
TCGTCGCGAGGTAGATTGTGCTATCCTTGTCGAAGAATTAAAAGCAGAGCGCCAGGCACTGAACCAGTGCGGTTTTGTTTACAGAGTCTATAAGTTCTGGTGCTAGATATTAGGCAACCTAAAACTGGAGACAGAACGATAAGGGAGAGAGAAGGGGGGGTGGAAGCTATTGGCATTACCACAGCTGTTTTTGATACCCTCTGGTACGAGTCTGAACCTCACGTCGCATTTACGACTCTCATTACGGAAATTAACGTGGCACATTTTATTGCGTTATTGGTTGTACTATGCACGATGGTGGAACTATATTTGGCATGGGGCTTAAAGTAAAGATTTGGAGTATGTAAAGATGTTGTAAAGAGAAAACCCGTATATTAAGCAAAACTACTCTACATGGCTGCTCCGGCTGCATTTATCTATTGCCTACGCCAGTGGCCAAAGCGCCATCTGCGTGCTAGCCATCTTCACAACCATTGGCAGCATCTACTGCATGCCATTAGGACTTGGAATCATTGGCTATTTTACAACAAAAGATTATTGTGAAATTAATTATTTTATTTTATCATCAGCCGCATTAAGTTCTGTTATATTTGACGGGACGATGATCCCAGTCAACATAAGGTTTTCGTGTCAGCCAGCATTCTAATTGCCAAAACGCGTGTAATAATTAATCGATCAATCCAAAACACCCAGCATTTACTTACATAACACCAACCACCAACTTATCCATCGGGAGATGTTCACAACTACCCCGGTAGGAACTCGGAGGATTCGTGCAAATCGCCGTCAGCCAGTGGTCCTACCAAACGTACTCTCCGCCCCACCTGGTGGCCGTCGTCAGAATCAATTAGATCAAAATACGACTGCGGCCCAAGTTGCCGGCGCGTCGCTTTCGTCATTCACAGACCTTGGACGGCCGGTCGTGTACGAAGTGGAATCCACAGAGCCAACAGCACTAACAGACGTGTTGCATACCATATCAGTATCACAAGATAATGTCATGGCGTCGAGGACGAGAGGTGTTCATCATCTCACGCCCGAGCGAGAACAAGATCCTCCAGATACGCACGCGTATAGTACAAGATCCACTAGGCGGTCAACGAGGAAAACCAGACCGCTGAACGAGCAGAATGAAAATGAAGCAAATGAGCGGAAAAGGTCGTTACGGAGCTCTAGCGTTGCCAGATCAATCGGTATGTTTGGGAAGCTGAGTCGCCAATCTTCCAAATAGTGCGCTAACAATCTGTTATGGCAGACGAGTCGGGTAAAGACAGCATCATTGTTGCATCAACTAACTCAATTGGAACTAAATCCAGCCGGTCTCGTCGATCTTCGCGCGTCGGATCGCAATATTCAGGTTCAGGTGACTCCACACCGAGAGCTTCACGGCAAGTTTCGCCAGAGATGGATCCGAATTACAGTTTCCGTGAAGAAGAGGCTGCGTACGCACGGATCGGAATGAATGCTTCCATTGACAACACACTCATGCAATCTACACTAGAAAAAGATCTCTCGCAGATCAACGAAGATGACCAACTGAGTGAAGACGAGGTGCTTCAAGAGGCAACTGGAGACGGCAATGAGGTCCATGCAATTGGGTCTTTATTAAAAATTCAATTATTTACGTTAGTGATGTATGCAAAAAGCCTATTTGCACCGGCGCTTTCAAAGAATGCGTTACTCATTTCATTATTTTTTATACTCGCTGCTGTTGGTGCCAATTATTTGGTCATACCGCCATTCAATAAGGGAACGGTAGTGGGCACACTTCAATCAGTTTTCCCATCTTTTGACGTACCTTTAGGAGCACCAGAGACCAATGAAGAGGTTATTATTCGCTTGTTGGATTTGGAAACAAAGCTGGGAAAAGTCGCTTCAGCATCGCAGAATTTCAAGAACGACTATCTCCAGTATATAAAGTCTCAAGAGACTAAAGTAAATGGCATACAGGATGCGGTCAAGTCGTCGTTGCTGCAGCAAGTTGTTTCGCCAGTCGAGTTTATCCAACTTAAATCTGAGTCATCAAAATCAGCTGCCGCTGCCCAGGAGTCTTACTCGGCTCTGAGCGCTGCATTTCGAAGCTTTCAATCTAGGTATGAAGACGGCGAAGAATCGGTTGGCAAATTAACCGAGCGTATAAACGCTGTGGACAGCCTCTTCAAGAACCGGTTGACGAGTCTTGATGGGCGGACCTCAAATATATTTGATGTAGTGACAGAGACTACTAAGGCAATAGCATCAATTAAAGAACAGTTCGAGTCACTGGAAGGCAAGGTCGATTCCCACGACTCACGGATCCAGGCCGTGAGTTCGAGCTTATCTAACCTCGAAACCAAAGTCGACGAAGCCCTGTCTAGAATCGCATCTGCTGTACAAGAATCCGCCATAAACGCTATTGACAAAATTCTGCCGCAACGACTACCTGTCAGGTTTGATGATGACGGCTCGGTATACATATCGCCGGAATTTTGGAAGTATTTGCAAGCTGCTTTTCCGACAAAATCAGAAGTGGAGGAATCTACCAAGTCTCAACTCGACAATATTCGCAACTTCTTTTCAAAATCAGAGAAGAAAGAGGAGAAAAGCCTATCTTGGGAGGAATTTTTGAGTAGGAATGAAGAGACCTTGAATCGTTACGTCGACGCCCATATTCAAGGGTATTATGACAAGATTGAAGAGCGGGAGACTTTTGTGTCTAAAGAGTTTTTCTTGGACCTTCTCCGACATGAAATGGAGGGTGTCAAGAGTGAATTTGTGCATAAGCTTCGCGATTCTGAAAGTGAACTTGAAAAGCTGGTTAAAGACTCAGTTGCGAAGGCATCATTTGCAAGCACTGTCAGGGGTAGCACCGGATCTTCGCTGAATTTAACCCAGTCGGCCATTGATACACTTATCGACGAGGCTTTGATGCGATTCCAGGATGGCTTAGCTCGCAAGCATGATTTCGCTGATTTCAAATCAGGTGCCCGCTCAAATCCATTCACGACCTCGCCGAATTTTGATCCATATGGCGGTGGTTCTGGATCCTGGAACGCGTTGTCGTCGTTCTTGTCTAAAGAAGTTTCAACCCCTTCGGAGGCCCTGGATTCGGAAATCGCGTTGGGACGGTGCTGGGCGTTTCCTGGACAAGAAGGCACTTTAGGAATTCGTCTATCGGAGTGGATCTACGTCGACGAAATTGCTATTAATCATATTCCAAAGAGTTTAGCCAGGGATGTTCGCAGTGCCCCTAAAGAGTTTGAGTTTTGGGTCGAAGTGAACAATGACAAGGAACGTTCCGAATTATGTGACGGGATGGATGGAGTTTATTCTAACAGACTGATTGATGTCAAAGAAGGTGGCGAACGAATTGAGATCAAGGCGTCCAAAGGTTCAGAAACCGTGATTGGCGAAAAACAGAAGACATGCATGTCGATGGACAATTATATTATGGTTGGGAGATTTACCTATGATATCCATGGACCATTTCACTTGCAGTCGTTCAGATTCGCGCGCCCTGTCGCTCGAGTGCTGAAAAGAGTCGCCATAAATAACGTGATCTTCCGGTTCACCCAAAATTGGGGTTCAGAGGCCTACACCTGTATTTACAAGACTCTTGTATATGGTCACCCGGTTGACGGTGTGCAAAGGGTTGAACCTGACGCCGGTTTGGCTGACAGTGGTGCCGGATTGTGGGATGACGACCGAGGGCTCGGTGAAGATATTCCTATATGATGCGCGCATGCCCTTGAGTAGAATGTATTATAGAATTAAAAATGTAGCAATAGCGGTTTGCGGTTTTTTTTGTCTTTTTGTCATCGGGTTATTGCAGGTGGTTTTGAGTTCGCTACGGTTGGAAATTGTACAGTTAGCCTAAAGATTAATGAATGGATCAGTTTGTCCACTAGCCTTTTAGCTGGGTAAGAATCATTGACAGACTCATTCATTCACTATATACCACATGAAACCCAACACAGAGGATCCCAATTCAGTCTACAACTGCTCATTGCCATATCCTGTAATATGCTCCGCAAATCTCCAGCTCATATCCTTACATCTAACATCCTTTTCGATTGTAACCTCGCCATCCGCCTTAACGGTCGCGACACTATACTTGTCCAAACTTCTTGCATCTCGGTAGAAGAGAACCTTCATGCACTCGTCAATAGCAGCTCGTGCTTGCTCCTCACTAATATTCTTCTCATCCCCGTCATTGGCAGCGAGCTTTCTAAGCAACGGAATGGCGAGATAGGCGCCGAATCCGGTCGCGATGGTCGGAGCAGAGTACGTGACTCCGAGCAGGTCGACGTATGCAAGAAATGGCGATCCATCATCTTTCTTGCCCGCCACAAGGATCGCATTCCAAAGAGGGTCAATTTTACTGCGACGATTATACATCACTCGAGAGAGATATTCATAAATATGAGGTGCTCGGAGATGGTGACCATCTTGCTCGTAGTTGTCCTCAATTCTGTAGTGAAAGTCGTTAGTCGCACATCCTCCCTGGGGACGAAAATAAGAGATACGTTACTAACATTAATCGTTCGAGCAGATTTTGAATGTATTGCATATCTGACACATCGCCACTGAGTCCAACAATGGTCTCCTTGCCGACTTTGATTAGTCGCTCTTGATCAGTGAATCGCGCCAGTGACCCATATGATGCTATTTACATTATTAAAATCACCCTCATCACAACTTTCTTGACTGATGCTCACCTAAATTATCGGCAGCAAGCATGACACCGTTATTATACTTGATGGCGATGACGCTGGTACCTGTAATGGATGGTTGCTGCGTGCGGGATGTGGGGCCGGCACTGTGGATTGCCGCGTTGTATGGACCGTATACATCTGTCCGTGGTCGACCCCAGTTCGATGGACTATGATCCATTGTTGATTACAAGATTTTTGTACGAAATAAACGGAGTAAAATGGCGGATTAGTAGACGTGACCGTTCAAGTCAGCCGAGCCTAGTATACAAGTGGATGACATACTAAGACCCTAACCTCCGCCCACAACACCCTCAGAAGTCCAAAATACGTTTCCGAAATGTATTACTTTTGCGCCAACTATAATCTAATAACTTGATACAACATATGCTAAATTGATTCTGACATGAATAGATTCATAATAGGCTAGAGCAGAGTCGTATAATTATGCTTCGTGTCCTTCTACATTCTTCTCCCCATTCTCGTCTGCCTTCTCCTGAGAGGTTTCTTGAGTCTTTTCTTGAGTAGTTTCTTGAGTAGTTTCTTGAGTAGTTTCTTGAGTAGTTTCTTGAGTAGTTTCTTGAGTAGTTTCTTCAGTGTCTTGAGTAGTTTCTTCCTTCTCTGCAGGCTCTTTTGCTGGCTTGGTCTCGTTCGTCCCTTCTCTCTTCTTTACCTTTTTAACAACCTTCGCTTTCTTTTTCTTCTTCTTGACAACAATGTGAGTTGCCATAACTTCCTCTTCGGCAGCTTTGGCCGCCTTCTGTCGTGCTTCCAAAATTTCGGCCTTGAATTTCTCGACTTCCTGTCTATCTGCCTCGTCCTCATCAGGACTGTCCAAATCATAATTCTCCAAACCACGAGCATCGACCCGTAAAATACCCTTCTTCTGAGACGCGCCACGAGCAGCCAATGATTTCCGCCGGGCCATATTATCGTCACTGTCAACCCCATCTGCAGCCCCGTCATCCCCAAACGTCTCCTCCCTCGCAATCTCAACATGTGCCGGTTGACTGCGTCGCTTGGACTTCTTTTTGGTCACCGGCGCAGCGATGGACGCGATCTCAAGCTTCATGATGGGGATAGCGTCAATATCAAGCTTCTCGTTCTTCATTGGATCATCGGGCCCAGACAGCTCTGAGGACGAAGACTCTCGGCGCGACCTGCGAGATTTTGATACAACCTTGTCGGACTCCAAAATGTAGTATGGATCTTCGGCTTGACGTCGTCGTCGCTCTTGTCGACGCCGCTCAATTTCTTCCTCGTCTTCAGACTCTTCTTCCGACGATGGCGCACCATCTCGAGCTGCCTTTGATTTTTTACTTTTGGCCTTAACAGTCACACTTGCAGCTGCAGCGGAATTAACATTTTTGGCCGAATTCTGTTCTTGCTGCTTCATAACCATCTCTCGTAACAGTGCCTCCTCCTCGTCTTCGGACTCTGAGTATACTGCTGGCGGGTTAAACTCCTCGTCCAAATCAAGACCATCTGGAACCGGAATCCGTTTTTGTGCCTTAGCCGAGACGGGATTCAGTTCCCAGAGATTGAACATTGAAGACATAACTTGCGATATCAAGGCTGGCGACGTCAAATCCATGTCATCGTTTGGCCGCTCCTTGATTGCCAATGTAATCAATCTGAAAAGTTCCAGAAACTCGACGGAGCGTTCCTGTACTTCGATGTCCATGGACGTGGCATATTTCTCTAGGTATGCCACGATTTTCTCAGTCATAAGGAGTATCTCTTGTGCGTGCGAGTATGTCCATGGAACACGGTCTGTTCCGGCATACTGGCTATAAATCTTTGGAACTGCCTGAATATACACCGCTTCCATATCATGGGATAGTGACTGGGGCTCGATATTAATCATTGCGTCAAGAATGACTTCCGGGTTGTCCAGGTAAAGCGCATATTCGCCAACAACCCATCCTGCGTATTTAAGAACTCGCGGGTTCTTAATCATGACGTCCTTGTCTGTTACCATTCGCGCGGCGGCTCCAACCGCGTAATCGCGAACAGAGCGAACGCGAACAGCGACGTTTTGAAGTTCGGCTCCGATCTCTGCTCCGACGTCCTTTACACCCTCCGTGATCTTGACTAGATCGACAAGGACAGCCACATACCATTCGAAATTCGTCACATTTGCGTATGTGTCTTTGGAGCACATATTTAAGATTCGACGAACAACTTCAATTCGGTAGTGCTCGGGTAACACTTGGTCTCGTGTCTGCGGAATTAGCTGTAGCATCAATCTCTTGACAACCTCGAAGAGAGTGTCAGTGTTAACGAGATATACGACAAGCTCGACAGCGCGTTCACGTATCGACAAATCTGGATCATCCATACAGTCCATGATAACGTCAGCATTTTGAGCGACAAGAAGTGGATGCGTAAGAACAATCTTGTTATATGCCAGCAAACCGACAAATTTGAGATTCTGATCCGTCTCTTCGAAAAAGATACGAAGCTTGCCCACGCACATTGTTGCAAGCTGTTCGTCTTCTTTGCTGAGCATACCACCGGACACTATACAATTGACGCACTCATATAAAAGCGACATGGCGGTGGTCGTCTGTATGATATTCGTAATTGGTGGGACGAGCTTGGCTTTTAGTCGTGGTTCAATGGGCGCCAACGACGCAAACTGTGACCGTGTAAGAACCATGATCAATTCTCCCTGTCATAACGTAACTCATTCTGCTTACCAGTTTGATAATCTTGATTAGCATCCAATTGTTTGACGATGTAGTCAGGATGTTGAACAGTTGAGGCGCAAGCGGAAGATAATTCTTGGGATGCTTCTTGGCAAGCTCGCAAATGACGTTAACAGTGGCCGAAACGACCGCCACTTCCGGATCCTCCAGTTTCTCGCGTAGCCGTGGAAATGAAGAGCGCAACGCCTCGGGATATTGCAAAAAGAGCTTGTACATGACAAGAACTGCCTTCTTTCGTACGTACGGCTTTGAGTGATTCATCATCTTCAATAGGTCTTCGGCCAAGTCTCGCGCCAGACTCGGCGAGACAATATTTGAGAGCCCACTAATCGCCATAGCGACATCAAGATGGTTAGAGGACGCCAGATCCTTTTTAACGTCAGTCAGTTATTTCTTATTTTGCTGTTTTGACGACTCTAAGCCGGTCTTACCTTCTTTAACATATTCGTAGCAAGCATCAACACGTCCGTATCCGCTCCAAAGCTCTGCATGGCAGCCAAGTAGCCTATTCTCTTCTGAGCGAACTTTTGGGACGACATTACTTCCAGCACGTTAAACGATGCCCAGGTCATATCGTGTCCGAGCATTTGCAGATATGCCAGCTTCATGACCGCCATGGTCTTGAAATCCATGTCCTGTGAGAGTATCTCTTGCCGACATTCGGATATCGCGCTTCGGATGTATTTATCTGTGGCTTCACTGTCCTTGCAAGCGCGGATGCCGCGGATTAAGTCGTGCAGCGACTTCTTAAATCTATTAAGCAATTAGCGTCCGTACATATCCCAATGAGCAAAACCAATAACAAATGAAGCTAATGGCCACAAATGCGCAAAGGAAGATAACCCACAATGGCGTCTTCTTTATTCCTGTCGACATGATTTCTGAGCCGTGTTTGTACCCAAATGTGGGGTATCGCAGGCACCCAACTAGCGACTATCAAAATTGCAATATACCAATTTGCGCAACAAGGAAACGGTAGTCAAAAAAAAAGAGTCTCGCACCAAGTGTAATTAATCCGTCGAGAGTGCACGAGAGTTGATAAGAGTTGTCGTCTCAACCAAAGCTCGGGACACTCGTGCTCACGCGGCCGAGTCAGTTAAGTTCCCCTGCAAAAAGTTTATCATACTGCTTGCAGTCAAGGTACCTTAACTCATGCGCTATCAATTATTAGTGATATGGTTGTCTTCTACAAATAAATTGGATAGAACCTCGAACATTGATTAAAAGATTTCAACGATGCATCTATTATTTTCATTTGCTAGTTGTCATCGGAATATTGATTTGTAGAAAACCACCCAGCTACAAATCATCACTACGCTTTATGTCAGGATGAATATATCGATGTTATTGTTACGGCCGCAACCGCCGCGAAAAGTATACCGGTATCATATTTAAGCGACGGCCAAGGTTGTCGAAGATGGGTTTACATAATTCCAGTTGTCCCGAAATCATATCCACAAGTGCTAAACTGAGATTGATATAAACAGCCAACTGCTGCCATGGTCGCTCTATAGACTGGAGGCCTCAGACTCCAATATTGCAAGCGATATTGACATCAATTTTGCACAAATGACATTTGGACTTACAGCAGTTGCAAACTCCGCAAAAGATCTTTAGCTGTGCAATGTAAAGAAATCAACACAACATTTTTAAATAACATACATCGCTGTAACTTAAAACACGCATAAACAAATCAATGAAACGTAAATTGCTGCTAATAATAAAAAATTTAGAATGAACATTATAGAACGTAAAAATAATGACTGGAACTATATAAAACCGGACCAATTAGTGGGATTTTATGCTTTATGAACGCTTGCGAAGGTTTGTGCTCAACCATTCCAAACCTATTCAAAACTGTTAACCTAATTTGTACCGAAATACCGACTTGATCAACCCCTACCTTCGTATAAGCCATCACCACTGGTCGCGCAAGTCGCCTGAATATACCATGCTCGTTGTCTAAGTGAGTGGAGGCCGAGCTTCTCTGTGATCTCCGCGGCGTTCATGGCGTTAGGCAGATCCTGCTTGTTGGCAAAAACCAAAAGAAGGGCATCTCGGAGCTCGTCCTCGTTGAGCATTCTCTGCAGCTCCTCACGGGCCTCGGACATTCGCTCTCTATCGTTACTGTCGACAACGAAAATGATGCCCTGGGTGTTCTGGAAATAGTGGCGCCACAGGGGACGAATCTTGTCCTGTCCACCGACGTCCCAAACCGTGAATGAAATGTTCTTGTACTCAACGGTCTCGACATTGAAACCGATGGTGGGAATGGTGGTGACAATCTCACCGAGCTTCAATTTGTACAGGATAGTGCTAATATTAATTGTTAGTTAAAAGGTCCAAAACGAAAGTACATGCAAATTAATTGAGTATCTACTCACGTTTTACCTAGTAATTAAAAGCGCGCAAACAGCGCATTACATGTCAGCAACCACGGCCAAGAGTAAGCAAACTTACCCGCTTCCCAAACTGCCCCACAATCAAGATCGCAATTCATCTTCTGTGACCAATTGCGTACAGATGCAATCAGACAATAAGATGATTGTGAATATCAAGCTCTATGACCTGAGCGGCAAAGCATCGTGCCCTCGACGGGGGTGGGAAAGGGACAGGGGGACACGAAATTTGGAAACTCACCGGCAGCATCAAGACCGACCATCAATATCCTCATTTCCTGTAAACACGCGCAACGTGAGCAATTGAACTAGGTCCGATGGGTGATTGATCGATGAACGTACCTTTCGGCCGAAAAGACCCTGGAGAAGCTTAGAGATAGACAAACCCATGCTGGAATCTGTTTAAGACGATGTACGCGTGTCGTGATCGACGACAGCGTACAGCGCAATGTCAGTAATCGAGCAATAGAAGCAAGTCGTCACAAGCACAATTAAGAACGGCTTCGACAAGACCAGAAAATGTTGATGGACTCGGAAGTGGATGGATGGTTTCATAAAAGTAAACAGCTGGCATTACCAACGGTCACTAAATATGGAATCTCCTTTGCCCTGCCTCGGTCCCACCAACAACAGCACACCTCAAGAATGCAGAAAGACGTACAATTAGCCTGAGTCGCTAGATAGAGACAAAAGATAGGATTGGGGGTCGGATAGGAGAAACGTGTACCGACAGGTGGAGAGGCGATAGGTTTAATGGGAAAGTACGGACGCCGTTAGGAAGAAGAAAAAGGTGGCAGCAGCAAACTAGAAAGGGGGGCGGGCGCTAGACTGGCGGCGGTTGCTCAAGCCCCGTTGTCCTAAGAATTTTGTGTCTACCACTAGTATTCATTTGCGGTTAATAGTTAGCAGAGAGTCTAATAGTAGACACCATATCTGCTCGGCGATACCATTTGTCGTCAACCCTGATCACAAACTCACAAAGATTGCGGTGGATCACACTATTTTAATGTGCAGAAAAAGATTCGAATTGTAACCATCCTATCATTTATCCGTTAAAAAAAGGAGTGCGAAAGAGTCGTAAATGTTGGTTGAAGATAGGTAAGGCATTTATTTTCTTGACACAATAATGTGTCGTTCCAATACAGTTCCGGCAATTGTGATGAATCCTATACATTCGCCCGAGAAGTATTTTATACTCCTGTGAAATCGGCAAACTATCCTCTAAGAAGCTCTGATCTGTCCTTGTCGTGTACATTCAAGTCAAAAACAACAAATTTTGCAGTTAGGAAAATGATCACTAACGGTTTACAAGGATCCCAGAGTCGCACAAGCATCAAAAATCGCTGTCAGCGGAAAGTACATAATAGGTAAGCAATTTCAATCGTTTCCTTCTACCGCTATATTTTCCAACGTTAAATGATTAAAAACCACTTATAATCTGTCAATCCCCTGAAGTGTGCAGGTTGGCTTCGCGCCGAGACACTGCACGTATGTTGTAACTGTCTACTATGATTAGATTTGTTTGAAAACATTTAGGTCATTCTCTGTCTATGGAGGAACGACGTTAACTGTCTATTAGATGGTGGATGATGCGATATCCATTAGCGTTATAGATGGAGAATACTTTGTTTTCGATATTGATGCCGTGAAGAGGCTTCGCAATGACCATCACATTGCAGGAATTCTGGTCGGCACTTTACCTCAGGTGCCACAGCAAAGCGTATTTCTTGGCCTTCCGGTCCAGCTGATGCCTGAAGAAGCTGCTCTACTAGTACAGCAGGGAGTAGCTCGCATCATCGACGAATCGCAGAGTCATGAACCTATTCTTGCTATAGACCCTAATGATATCGACGATGCCACTGCTGGACTGAAAATTAATGAGATTGAGTCGGCGGGGTCGGAGTCGCAAGGGCCACTGGCATCATACACTACGCCGGCGATAACAACGGTCGACAAACTTGTGCTGCCAGATTCATCTGTGAATGCAATATTTGAGACACCCAGGTTTCATATGTACCGTTATCTGCACCAGAACGGTTACTTTATTTCTCCGGGTTTAAGATTTGGATCGCATTTTCTTGCTTATCCGGGTGATCCTCTACGCTATCACTCTCATTATCTGGTCCGCGGTGTAGGATACGATGAGGAATTTTCGCTACTAGATCTAGTCGGATCCGGACGTTTAGGCACAGGCGTGAAAAAAGCATGGATGATTGGAGCCCATTTGCCTCCTGATCAACAGGACAAAACTACCGCCCTCAGACTTCCAGGCGCAAAAGTTGGCGAAGGTCGCGAATCCAGTGACGAATTTGTGAGTTTCTGTGTGGAGTGGGCCGGGTTTGGTTAGTGGTCTTCATAGTATTGTGAATTACTGCAACCTTGGCCCGGCGGTGTCAGTTTGCTCACCGCTACGTTTGTTGCGTTCGTCTTGCATAAACGTTGTAAAAATTTGAATCTCTCTGCGCGAGCTTGTGGCATTGGATGGCCAGGCAAATAAATATGTGTACCATTTATTACGCTGTGTATGCGAAGTAGGTTATCGAAATGTTCAGACGAGATACTGTATGATACGTGTCTCGCATGATGCTTGCATTGTGGGGCTTTAGTCGCAGAAGTGTCGAAGTTTTATGAGTTAAAAGGCTTTATCTGATGATTGTGTTAGACCCCGAATCGTATAGGTAGACTCAGGGGCAATGTCTCACCCGTCAGGCGATAACATAACTCTCGTTCACCATTTAAGATAACTAGTCCCACTTCTGATTAACTTATACATTTAAGGCGTGTCTATATCTCTGCAGAAATTTGCAGATTATCCTGTTACTTTAATTCCAGTTGGTCGACTTTGTCAGTAAATATGGATCCCGCTGTGCAAACAATTCCTTTGATGGATAACATCACACGTGAGTCGATCAAAAATTAAAGTTGGTAACAATCAGGCATTGTCTATATAGTGGAATCTCACACGGACACAGCCCTGCACTATATGGGAATTAATAATCCCGACGACTTTATGCGGGAATGTTTAAACTATTCGACGAACTGCCAATCTTGTATCAATGCCCCGACTTCGCAACCATGCGGGTGGTGTCCATTTGTACGTCTCTTGAACAATATATATATTTGCTATTTTCAGCCGAACACTAAATGTTTTGTAGTCACAAGTATGCGTCCCCGATCCAGGTCGTCTCGGTATACTGGCAGGCATTCGGGATAAAAATATTTGTCCGTTCGTGTCGGAACGGTACGAGTTTCGCGCACGTGAGCTCGGCTGCTCGGTATCGTCAATCACTTTATGGACCAGTGTGGTATCGCTTGTCGTTGGCATGCTTCTTGTTATAGTCATCTCATCGGTGATTACTTGGTTTGCTCGACGGCGGGTCCTTTCCTGGATTTCTACAGTTTTACAGAATGAACGGGAGAAAAACAAAGCCAGCCCAGAGACGACGTCTCTCTTAATGATAGACGGGAATGAGGACCTCGGATATCAGTCCGCTGCAACATCAGCCAATTCTATATCTGAAGAATGTTATACCTATGACACGGAGGATGAAAGCAAAGTCGAGAAGGTCGGTGATTCATATGTTTACGATCCACAAATGATGCCCGCCAGTAACGAGAGGCCTCGCCTTCATCCAAGTCCGAACCTGCAAAGTTATACCGACTGGCGCGCGCGGAACACCGTATCTGCCAGCAAATCTAATGGTCAAGAACTAGGCAGAGGACTGCTTAGCACGTTCAGTAAGAATCTAAGGGAGTGGTATCATAATTACGCAGGTTAGTTAGCCGTATTTTTGTGCACCGCACTTGCCAGAGATGTTGCCGCATTTTGGTTGAACTATATGTAAATAATATGATAACTATGGTTACGGTATAGCATATATGGTGTTCTTGGTATTGCCGGTGTTTTGCTACTTGAGTACGAATGAGTTTTGGTTATATCTTAGATAGACTGATGAAAAGCATGGAGTGGGGTGAAGAAAGCGTTACAGAAAGCCTGCTCGGATAACCGCATACTCTCGGGCCCACTTCACTAATATATATTAATTCTACAAATCATGAGACTCAGCAAAAAATGTTGATGCTAAAGTTTGTACAACATTTGAATAGCTCTGGTACAATTGTGTATCTCAAAGTATTCATTTGAGACAGCCAACATTCTTAGCTACTCATTGTATAGCGCTTTATGAAGACAGAACAATTTCCCTGGCCTGAATGACTCCGGAGGAATTCTCCATAGAACAGTACAGTCACTGAATGAAGTCACCACAAGAGCTGTCGCGGATCCAAATACTCGCCGATACGCACAGACGCACAGACTTGCTCGTTTAATGCATCGACCAATTCGAAACTTGCCGTAGACAGCTAAACACACAACGGATCGTTGAGATCGATGTTGCGGCACGTGTTGACGACGTCATCACTCTGAGCAGTAGAGCCGAGAACTCAAAAGGCGGGCAATAAATTCAATATGGGTTCCGGTAAAAGCTAGAACTGGATAAAAACCATCACGTCGCGCAAGACGAGTTACCCGTACGAAAAAGATCCGCCTGGGTTCAGAGTTGTAAGGACACTAATATAATTGTAAGGAAGAGGTTGTCGATTAAATCGTCTTCGATATCGATCTCCTGTTGGGAGCGCATTGTAGAGGCGTGCTACTCTATAGGTTGGACCAAAAAATGGTGTTTCGGTAGGTTTCGTTAGGGTACATGAGTTGAGATGGAGGTCAGACTTCCATTAGCTTTTTGTATAGGAAAAGGCTGACTTCCATTTCAACTCCATTTACGCTACTAAAATGAGAGCTCCATTTTGCGTTGCCTGATTCTTTTTGGGCATAATGGGAGTACCTTTAAATGGGGTGATTCTTTTTAGGATTAATGGGAGTACCGTTAGAAAAGGCGATTCTTTTTTTTTTCGAATTTAAATGAGACGGCCTTAAGAATCAGGCCCTTAAGCAGCATGTTCTCCCAACTCTTCCTCCGTCCAGTCCCAGATCTTCTTCGCCAGATTATCATCCTTACCATAAGCGCTCGCCAAACCGCCAACACCGACCGGGTCATAGTACTCACCACTCTGGACATCCTCCGACACTGACGCCCAAAGCTGGTTTCGCGCTCCGTTCTCAACGGTAGATTTTAGTCCCAAGACGTTTAAACCACCAAACACGATCCGGAAGATCAGTGGTGCATCCGTCGCACCGGCGAAGAGATTGGTGCTCACCACACCCGGATGGATCGCAGCGACTGTGAACGATGGATACTGCTTGGCCAGCTGTCGTGCCCAGAGAATATTCGCCAACTTGCTCTGTCCATACCGCGCAAACGGTCCGAGACTGTCAGCAGTTGTCTTGAGTGTGTCAAATTGGAAGCCTCCTGCAGGCGCATAAACGTGACCACGTGATGACAGCGACACAATGTGCACATCGGTGTTGGCGACGCTCTTCGTGGTCTTCTCTAATACTGGTAACAGGAGCTTGGTCAAGAGAGCATGGCCCATATGGTTAGTTCCAAATTGGATCTCGTAGCCATCCTTCGTGAGGCCTGGAGGGGTGGCCATGATGCCCGCATTGAGCATAAGGATATCCAGGCGATCGGATTCTGCAGAGAAAATCTTGGCTGCCTTTTTCACCGACTCGAACGACGCAAGGTCTAATTGCAGAAGCTTGATGGGTGCATCAGGGACCTGCTGCTTGATTTCGTCTGCCGCCGCTTGGGCCTTGCCAAGATCGCGCGCTGCCAGCCAGATCTGGGCGGGCCTGTGACGCGCAAACTCGAGCACGCATTGCTTGCCAAGGCCGATATTGCCTCCCGTCACTAAAATGACCTTCCCATTGAGCGGTGGGATATCCTTCTCTGGTTCGAAAGGTCGAGATTTACTCCAGAAGAACATAGTTATGACGTATTATGAGTGCTAAAGGGCACCCTCACTTCTCAGGTTCAATAGCTGAACTGACTACTCAGTCAGAGTATAAAGAAGTCTAGGCTTCATATATAGATATATATGCGTTCCAGTTAGGCAGCAATGAAGTTCGGTGCAACTTAACTCCGCCCCGGTTCACCGGGCCAAGTAACAAGCCGCTTGCTGGTAAACCCAAATTTTTAGATGACAGGCGCTTACTGTCAGCCTGGCAGAGTAGCCGTGAAGAAGGATGAAGACAGCCCAACCTCAAGGGGTTTCGGTAACACTGACGAGCCATCTCGTGATACAATCAGTCTGGTGAATTAATATATCCATTGATTATTCCATCGTGAATACCAGTGACATACACAAATGCTCTCTAATACTGAGGGGCTCGTACCAGGGCCAGAACCGAACCGGACTTGGCCGTAAAAGGTACTGAGCCTTCGGTACGTCGGTTATTGCGATTCGGGGCGTCCTCGGCCAGACGCTACTTGGTCTGGTTGTACGAGTGTTTATTAGAATTTGCAGATGAGTAGAAACTCGGATGAGGAATATAGAAGTATGGGCTGAGGCATCTGACGATTCTGATGTTAACCCACAGCGAGCGAGAATATACAGGGTCGAAATCACGTTGGATGCAATAGTTTGCTTCGATCACTCAGCCTGGCGAAATCCTGCACCTTTCCACTATCCCGCCACCTGCCGGGTATGTCTATACTCCAATTTACGTCTGTACGCTGTCTACTTCCAACTAGTTGCCGTGTGAGTTCATCTACCAATCCTAGCTTAGCGTGTCTGTGTACGTATTTATAACAAGCGCCTCATCCTCATCCAACTTTGGTGTTGAGGTACAATTTCGCGTTTTCGTTGGCGCGAAGTACAGCTTCTTTTGCTCCATCCCATTTCTTGCGACGACCATTAAACAGACGGAATGCGTGCACGGAAGCCAACTCTCCCATTAGCACATTGCAAAATCGTGGATTCCGTAGCCAAAAAATCCAACCTTTGAGTCCAAAGCCCAAATTTTCGTTCACTCCAGTGCCAGCGGCATCGTTCAGCCAATGCAACCACGGCCCTTCTTGGACCATGCCGGGATACAGAGTGTCTCCTTTGGCCACGGAGCCCAACCAGTTATAATGTGCATCGATCTCGCGATTCATTTCGTCCTTTGGCGGCAGAGAGAACGCCCCTTTCCAGACCTGAGCAATTGCCATTGAAGCCAGGTCGGCAATCGGAAATACACCGACCGTGTACGCCCAATTGTTAAGAAACGCCATCGACTCTGGATAGTCTGGGGAAAAGATATTCTGGTAAAGTCGAGGAAAGGGACTATTGTGACGCAAGTTTGACATTGTCGAGCCATTGGTGATATCAAAACCATGAATCAGGTTGAAGTCAGGCACGTACCCCGTGCAAAAGATGACCGCATCTGCTGCAATGACTGAGCCGTCTTCTAGTTCAATGCGGTCACCGCCAACGAAAGAGCGGATCCCTGCAACCGACGTTACGGACCCGTCTTGGAGGCAGTTAATAAATGAATCTGATATAGTCGGCTGATGGGTGAGAATTGATGGTGGTGGATGTATACGCCAGGCCGGATCAAGGTCAAACGACTCCGTTGTCAGCTGCTGCACCCTCCAATCGTGCAACTTCCGTGAAAGCCTAGGGACGAACGCGTCTAACATATGTTTGAGACCCTCGTCTCGTCGGCTGATGTGGAAATCAAGAGGCTTGCCTTTGCAGATGCGTGGAAACTAGAGCCACACTCTCAGCATCGTACTGCAATGTGAATTGCACAAGGACGACTCACTATATTAATACCATGTCGATGGGAGACATAAACCTTTTCAGCATGGTCGGCCAGTTGGGTACACGTATCCACAGCACTGTTTCCCAGGCCAACAACAAGCACCTTCATTCTCGCAAATTCTGACGGGCTAGCTTGGAAGTCAGCAAATATGGGTCAGGGGGTTCAGGGCAAAAGCGCAGACTAATCACCGTTTAAATGCCTGCGAGTGTATCACCTTGCCCGTAAACAGCTGAATACCCTTGATTTCGGGAATATGACTGATAGCGGTTATTCCGCTGCAGAAAACAACTTTGTCATAGTCAATTATTTCGTCGCCATTATTTTCGCTGGACAAATGAAGTTGCCACTTGGCATTGTCAGCGGACCGAACTACCTTGCGAACCATCGTGTTGAGTCTGATATGTCGATTCAAGTCAAACTGAGCAGCGTACGATTGGAGGTATTCGTGCACTTGAGACGAGTTCAAGTATACGGGCATGTCTTTGTCCAATCGTTAGTCGTGAGTAACAGGCAGACACTTTAAAACATCTCAAAACGAGTTAGATCAAGTAAAAGAGTAAATACCGTCGGGAACTGGAAAGTCCGTAAAGCAATTCTGCTGTTGTCAACCTTGAACGCTCGCTGTCGCTGGCCTCAATGTTGTGCACCCACCTTGAACTTGCTCACATTGGAAATCGTACCTATGTTGGTCAGCGCAAACAGATGACGTAGTCGAATCTCTCAACTCACTTGGTAGCGTCGAAGTGTAATTGGTATTCTCGCTAAAATCCCAGACACCACCGATCGATTGTCTCTTATCAAAGGCCGTCACGTCGAAGTCCTCCTCCACTAGATTCTTCAATGTTGCAAGTCCAATAGCACCTGTTGTCGCAGGGTTAGTGAGGTGAAGGTAGTAGTCAAGAGGCACACAAATTTGTCGCACCGGCACCAATTACAGCAACACTTTGTTTGCCCATTGTGTCCTTTATTGTACAACGCAAATGTGAGGAGAGTATTGAGAGTGCTGACCGAGCATTCGTAGCCACCCTTCACGTGGAATGCCCCTACTGTTCTAATATCAAAGTTTACGTCCGGGTAATGACGAGACGACCCTGAACTCTTTTCTTCCCGATGCCGTCGGACGACCGAATCGCATCGATAATCCACGTTTAGCTACAAGTTAACATGAGGCGTCCCGACTTTTGAGAATCCAATGCATCTGGAGCTCCTATAGTAGTGACCGACAAGTCTAATAAAGGTGTACGGAATGCGCGCAAGCTGGCTCCATCAATCAGTCAGGTTGTTGCCTGGGCGCCGCCGACCAATACTATTAACTGGGTCGACGACGATTTGGGCAATAAAGCGATGGAGTCACAATTATTCTGATACGGTTATACTTCCGAGCACCGAATTTCCTGATCGTACCGCATCTGCAAAAGTGCAGGAGCAGTTTCTAAGTGTGATTTCGGACCAGGTCTATCACTGGCAGGTACGATTCTCTTTTTGGAATCAAACGTCGGATCTGGTGGACTGACAAGAATACAGGAGCAGAATTTGCCGGAGGATAGCCTATTTATACTGCATGACGGTCCGCCATATGCTAATGCAGATGTACATATTGGTGAGTTGATTTAACCTTCGCTTGATGGGGGCCATGTTAGTTGACCGGGGCAACAATAGGTCACGCTGTCAATCGAATTATTAAAGACATGATTCTACGATATCAAGTCATGCAAGGTAGACGAGTATCCTTTATTCCTGGCTGGGATTGTCACGGTCTGCCCATTGAATTGAAAGTGCTTGAAAATCTGGAGGCAAGCAAAGCACGACAATTGACGCCAGTCGAGATTCGGAAACTAGCAAGGCAGCATGCTGAGAACACTATCACTAAGCAAATGATCTCGTTTAGGGAATGGGGTACAATGGGCGAATGGCATAACCCGTACAAGACGATGAGTAAGACCATCCATGCATGATTATTTATTGTGGCTTGTGACTGATGGACAAAAAAAGATCCCGAGTATGAAATTAGGCAATTGGAGGTATTCAGGGCAATGGTTAATGCTGGAGTAATATACCGACGTTTTCGTCCGGTGTACTGGAGTTGTCAGTCGCAAACTGCGTTGGCGGAAGCAGAACTAGAGTACGCGCCTGAGCACAGAAGCACGGCAGTATATGTGAAGTTTCCTCTCGTGACAACACCGGACGAGCTCGTGGCGTTGGTGAAAGAGCAGTCAAATGTTGACATCAGCGACAAACCGGTACATGCGCTCATTTGGACGACAACACCATGGACAATTCCTGCGAACAAAGTTATAGCCGTGAATGCTGACATGACATACCAAGTTGTGTCAAGTGAGAACCACGGAGTTCTTATCGTTGCCGAATCTCGTGCGGCACATGTTGCAAACGATTTGGGTCCTCTCCAAGTCCTGGCTGGGTCTATTCCGGGATCAGCCTTGACAAGTTTCGTGTATGCGCATCCATTACATTCCAACCCAGTCGCTCAACCGATCCTGGTGGCGGACTTTGTTACTGCCGACGCCGGTACTGGTTTAGTCCATTGTGCTCCGGGACATGGCATGGAAGACTATCTGCTCTGTCAGAAACACGGCATCCAGCCATATTCTCCAGTGAACGGGTTGGGAGAATATGACACTGCTGTTCCCGCTGGGCTCGAGGTTTTGATAGGCAAATCCGTACTCAAAGACGGCCAGTCAGATGTCCTCAAACTTCTGACGGAGGCTGATGCATTGGCAGGGGTTAATACCAAGTTCATGCACAAATATCCGTACGACTGGCGATCCAAAAAGCCGGTTATTATTCGTACGACTGCCCAGTGGTTTGCGGACCTGGGATCGATCAAAGACAAGGCGGTCAGGTCGCTGGATAATGTCAATTTTCTGCCGGAAACGGGACAGCACCGACTCAAGAGTTTCACAAAGGAGCGATCGGAGTGGTGTATCTCGCGGCAAAGAGCATGGGGAGTTCCTATTCCTGCGTTGTATGACTCAAGAACCGGTGATCCTTTACTGACTGATGCCAGCATTGGACATATTATCAACGAGATTAAGGAGGTCGGGATCGATGCTTGGTTTGCTGAGGAGGATGACATAACACACTGGATAGCGCCTGAGTATCGAGAAGAAGGGAAGACTTATGTGAGAGGGAAGGATACGATGGACGTGTGGTTCGATAGTGGAACTAGCTGGACACTGATTCAGGAAAAGTTTGCACAGTGGGTTTCAATGATTTATTAAATAATTATTTTTTCACGAACAAATTGGTTAACAATGTTAATCTAGGATTCGTGAGAAACGCAGCAATCTCGTTGACGTGTACATGGAAGGGTCCGATCAGCACCGGGGATGGTTTCAATCCTCGCTGCTAACATACACGGCATCTCATCAAAATGGTAGGGCACCATTCAGCACCGTTCTAACCCACGGCTTTATGCTTGATGCCAAAGGACGCAAGATGTCGAAATCGGTTGGGAACGTGATCGCTCCAGGAGCGGTTGTGTGGGAAAAGTTCAAGATTGATAAGGTCATGATGCAGCCGATTGGTGTGAGCGGCTTGAGATGGTGGGTTGCTCAGAATGACTACACGACCGACATGTCGGTTAGCGTGGAGTCGTTTAAACGGGTGCAGGATTCGTTGGGCAAACTCCGGCGAACGTTCAAGTATATCTTCGGCAACTTCAAGCCTACGCCGTATTTCGGTTACGAAAACGACGTGCCGTATCGAGAGCTTGGACCGGTGAGTCCCTCCGTTATGGGTATTCTTAATAATAATAAATGCTAACAAAAGCCGCTCGTTGTGCCAGGTTGATCAAAATGCGCTGTATGGTCTATACGAGCTTGAGAAATCTGTAAAAGGTCACTACGACAAATTTGCGTTCAACCGAGTGGTCCAGGCGGTCAATAAGAACGTTGCTGAATTGTCATCGTCTTATTTCCAATTGATCAAATCTCGTCTGTACACAGATCATCCTGCTAGCCTGTCTCGCCGCACTGCATTAACGGTGCTAGCTCACGTACGTGAATGCAGAATATGTTAAATGAGCAGATATGCTAATTGTTGTTGCCATGTAACAGGTTTTCCGTCTGTATGCGTCCGTTTTATCCCCAATCATCCCGCTCCTGACACAAGAAGCTTGGCATCATGCGCCGGGTTGCATAACCGGTCGCGGCGGTGGCGGTCAGGATGCAGACTTGTTCTCGCCATTTGTGGCAGGATGGTACGAAGCGCCGGAAGAATGGAACAATGAGAAATTACGGGACGATTTTTTGCACCTGTCTCAGATTCGAGATGCGGTTAATGATGGTCTTGAAATTGCCCGCAAATCGTATGTTTTTGTACTGTGTGTGCACAAAGAAAGTCTTGTTTACTAACAGAAAAAAGGGGTCATATTGGGACATCGTTAGATGCAGGAGTCGTTTTGGTCGTGGATCCCGGTACCGATGCATATGAGTTGTTGCAAAGTTATAGTAAGTCGGCCAAATTTTTGTTTTTGGAGAGAGGCAGCACTCCTAACAGACACCAATAGGGTCTATTCTGGCAGAATATTTTGTGACGTCTGAAGTCAGTATTGTGGATAGAGCAGGCAGTAATCCGGCCAAACGCCGAACGTGGTCGTCCGAGCCGGCAAGGGAGCTCATAGTTTTGGAAAGCAAGATGACAGCGAGTATCGTGAGTCCTTTTGGACATAAATGCCCTAGATGTTGGCACTGGACTGCGGAACAGGAGGGACAGATTTGTAGGGAGTGCGCTGAAACTGTCAAGAGTATGCATCATGCATGAGACTGGGTGGGCCAGTGAGGTTGTGTATATAGACTATTTTTTTTGTACATATATTTTGTATAATATGAACAATATTCTGTATAGTTTGTAAAGTATGAACAATATTCTGGTTGCATTGTTCTCATCCTACCCTAGCCACTGCGGACAGGGCCAAGGGGTAGAGAATCAAAGTATGCAGTCTAAAGTTATGCGGTAACTATAAATTTGTAACTGCATCGCATAAGAGCAATAGTTAAATCAAATGATATCAAAATTACGGGGGCATTCAATTTGTACATGTTGAGGTCGATGACGTCTTATTTTGCGTAATACTACGTAACCGTGGTATCATCGAGTACGAAAGTGGCACAGCTGTCGCTAATCAGCGGCGAAAATGGCACAATGGTAGCGAACATTGCATGATTTCTATATTAGGGGTCGATCAACTGTTCTCGCCCAGCGTCAGGCGGGTGGGGATTAGCGCTGGCCACGCGGACTGGCTGAGAGTGTTGTACGAGCCAACAACGAACCTCAACCACAACAGTACCCCAACCACGGGGTAAGGGCATCTCCACAAATGGCTGCAGTAGGGGCCGCAATTATTATTATTCGCTCACTACATATTATTATTTTGCAGCCTGCACTAGTTAGTTAACTATTATTATCAGTTATATTATTTTTACACTGCGCTGCTGCTGCTGCTGCATATGCAGCGCAAAGTCCCAATCGGTCCCAATCGGGGGCTCGGGCCGGGCCAGGTGCAGACATGTGGTCTGTGAGTCGTGACTCACCTGCGCCTCCCCGGGGAATGATGTGATCCGTGTGACCTGTTCGTTCCTCGCTCCGCTGCTGCCCGCTTCCCAACGCTTCGCTTTCGTCGTCCCGCCCCGTCATCATCAAGTACATTGGATTTTATTTTTTTTATTTTAGTTTTTTGTACTGTCTTCCCACATTGCTCACTATAACCATCTCATTGCCAATTGATAATCTCGTCTTCAGTCAATTGATCCACAATCATACCTTCTGCGGTGTTTGCACTCCGTACAGCATATGCACGGTTACTCTCACTGTAAGTATGGTCGCTATCGCGGTCTCGAAAGACAACGACCCCGAGCAATATATGGCCCGGCAAACAAGCATTGAAACGCAACATGCTAATCCAGTCTATCCAGGACATACAATCAGCAAATATGACCTCCTCACGACGACGATCATCCGTCTCCGTCGCGCCTTACTCCATTCCCGGGGCTCGAACCCACACCCAGAATCTATCTTCATCCGTCTCCTCGTCCGTGTCGTCGTCTGTTGGTACGTCGTATCCGTCTCCGCCATCCTCGATTTCGTCTAGCTTGGGCACCTCTTTGTTATCCCGAAAGATCCTTGCCGCCCGCCGGTTCTCGGAAGGTGAATCCATGTCCGGCAGACTAAAAGAGGAACTCAAGTGCGAGACCTGTGGCAAGGGATACAAACACATTTCTTGTCTGACAAAGCATTTGTAAGTCAAGTCCTATTTTACTTTTTGTGGCATCATTGCGCGCGCCCGTTTTGTCGTGGTTGCGGCCCCCCGGGCGGAGGCGGGGCTGTCTTCCTTGTCTTACTCTATCATGGCAATCTTCCGCTCAACTTCAGCATTGAGCCGCATTTATTTTCTCCAGTTCGTCTCTCAATTTACAACGCATTCAATTGCGAGCTATGCTACTCCGAATGGACTCAGAAAAAAACAAAGATGCAATTAAATTCTGGTAGTGGCCAGGCCAGCTCAAGCAACTCAAGGCACGCGCACAACCATCCGGGGACGCATGACTTTGTATTCGCGTCGACTGACTTGCTGGCAACGTTTGACGTTGTGTTGGTCATCATGGCCCGGTGATCTGTCGAAATAATTTAAGGGGAAGGGGAAAGGGCAAGGGTATTTGTTGGAACTCACGACAGATGACGATATCATGTCTGGTGTATTCTGGCGACCTGCTTGGCTAGCATTCCGTTTCGCAGCAAATATAGGATATAAGCACCAGCTGACACTCTGTGCGAGGGTCGCACCACCAAAATTGGGCGCGCGCAATTCATATTTTGCATCTATGCTAACTCATGTCATAGGTGGGAGCACACGCCGGAGTGGAGTATGACATCCAAACTGCTCATCTCGAAGCACCAGCAGGTTCAGCTTTTGGAGGCCGCTTCTATCCTTGTGTCGATGACTGAGGAGGATGAGCTTGCTGAACTTCGGCATCAACAGGATCGCAGCTCGCGTGAGAACTCTGCTGACGATATGATGTTTGATGAAGAGGACGATTCGTTGCGGGACGACGAATTCCGGGAAGAGGACGATGTTGGTGTGTTTGGCAAGATGGAGGAATAGTCCATATGCTGAATCGACGGACTAGCACATTGTCGTCGATTCTTATTAGTCTTCTGACTATCATTCATCTTTTTTTTTATTTTCATTTTGATAGAGTTTTGTCATTGCGCTGTTTAATTTATTATCTCTTGGTTTGTTTTCGCGCGTTTTCATATTGTTCATTGTCTGCTTTACTCATTTTTTCATCCTTGTTTTTAGTTTAGTTTTGTGCTCTGACCGAGCACATGTTGTTGGTTTGGCCCCCGGTGTACATTGTGCAAAGGTTTTTTTTTTTTTAAAGGGAAGTGTATTCCAAAGTCTAGGAGGCGTTCTCACCGTTTTCATCTTACCTTTCGTTAAGTCGACAAAAATTTGTCGATTTTATAACTTATTTGTTACTATCGTTTCCGTAGTCTTTTTATGAATACATTCCTGTATTACTATGTCAAACATAAATATTAAAAAATATGCAAAAATTGAAGGAGAGGTTATATACAAAGTGATGGCCACCTAGTCATTATCCGCCATCTACAACTGGCAAGTGCAAAAAAAATAAAGTACATTGTCTATTTCTTGCAGTTGTTCTATTCAAAAAATGCGATCATCAACATCATCATCATCATCATCATCATGGTTTCAACCGTCCTTTCTTCTCCAAGAAATCTTTGGCCTCATTAATCTTTGTCGCCACGTACGGGGACCCGCCACGGTCGGGATGGTTAAGCAACATGATCCGGCGATGGGCTTCTTTTAATTTTGACCGTGAGAGCGATGATTCGGTCAGGCCGAGAATCAGTAATGCTTCCTTGGCATTCATTTTGGCATCGAATCCGCCCTTGTAGAATTTCTTGCCGCCAGGGCCAATGCTGCTGCTGCCGGCTGGCAGGTTCCGGAACCGTTGCACTGCCCGGATGCCGACGCGGGCGGCGAATGCGGCGGCAGCGATACCGGCACCGATGATTATTGGATGGCTCTAATCGTTGTTTAGAGACGACGGCTATAAAAGGGAAGTACTTAAATTGGACATACCATTGTATATTGCTTTGCTTCCTCAACAAATTGATTAAAATCCTTCTTTGCCTGGTCTGTAGTCGGAATCGACGCAACCGTGCTCGCTTGTGATAGCTCAAACGACGGACTGGAAGGCGATACTATATTCCGAACTGAAATATCAAAATCTGACGGCCCCGCGTTATCCTGTGACAAGTCGTGCTGTTGTAGTGTCGATGTTGTTGTTGTCGACGATGATGATGTTCCGAATGAAGACTTCTGCTGCTGCTCCGATGTTGTACTGTCTTTGTTGGTGATGATGTTGCCGTTTCCAAAAAGTCCTCGAACCCAAGACGACATTATATTGCAAGGCAAAGGCTGGATTGTCTTTGCTTGTTAGGCACCCCGCTCGCTCCGAGAATTATGCTGGGGCAATTCGAAAGATTTCGTGATTTGCCGGTCAGCCGATTTTGCCTCTTCTCTTTTTTGTCAAAGAACACCACACTGCGAAAACCCCCGTTTGTCTAATTATCTCTCCTCTTCTTTTTTTTTGTTTTTTTTGGTATGAACAGTTCTCTGTTCACCTTGCCAAAGTAAAAGACAAAAAAAAAAACTTTCTAAATGTGTGTGTGTGTGTGCAAATAACTAGTCAACTCTTTGGTCCCAATAATTGTTAAGCTTTGGAGACAGTGGCCATGGCCAGCAAACGCGCGTGGTATTGGTGGCGTTTCCTAGCCAGCCACAAGCAGCGAAAACAAAATGCCCGACCAACTTAAGGAAAAAATGCAGCAACACCCATTTGCAGCTCAATCAACGCCTTGATTCGCAAATGTTATGATTAGGTATGCCTTCAATTTGGTATAAACTAAAACTAAAAACTAAATGTCGAAAAAAAAAGATATTACCTCCCTTACTTAAAAAAAGACCTATGAATACAGTTCTTCGATTCAAATATTTGCGCCCGTCCAAAACACAACTAAATGTCCAGGAATGAAAAAAAAAAAAAGTATTTTATATATAATAAATTACTTTGCGAGATCGAGGTTTAAATTGTTGTTTGTTTTTTTCTGTTGTTCCTTTGTTCAAAAATGTTCAAGCAGAGTAGGCAGCTCTTACAAGATGCACAACAAACATCCCATCTACTTCAAAAAAAAAAAAACCAAGTCAAACTGTGAGACTCTCTTTGATTATAACGCGGACATTAACTGAAACGAGGCGAAGCAATCAAACTCAAAATAATCAAATCCTTCCTCGGCCGGAAACTCTCAAACAACCTCCTCCTCCTCCTCCTCCTCAGCAGGCACATCCTCCAGCATTGCTATCACCGCCTCTAGATTCCAAGTCAACTCTACCTTCACCAGCGCCAGTTCTTCCCTTCACGCCAGCAACGCCGCCGCGCTTGTTCACGATCTCTTCTGGAATCTTGGATGCGATGGCCAAAAACACGTCCCTAACATTGGCACCGGTCTTTGCCGACGTCTCGAAAAACAAAAGACCTTCTTCTTCAGCGAATTTTCTTCCTTCCTCAGTCGAAATCTTGCGTCGATCCTCCTCCTCGTCGTTCTCACCGCCTTCGTTGCACAGATCGAGCTTGTTGCCGACCAGAGCAATGACAATCTTGGGACTGGCCTGTGCGTGCAGCTCATTAACCCAGTGGCGGGCCTTGATCAGCGATGTTGGCTTTGTGAGATCATACACTACAAGAGCCGTCTGTGCATTTCTGTAATACATAGGCGCTAGCGATGCGAAACGTTCCTGCCCTGCAGTATCCCTGCGACCCAATCAGCACAGCTGCCCAAGCAGGTGTGTGTGCCATAATAACGATTCAATACATACCATATCTCAAACTTAATTGTTCTATTAGGAAGTGTGCATTTCTGAGTAAGGAAAGCAGCTCCAATCGTGGGTTCTATCAAATAAAGACCGTTAGCAAACAACTGCCGAGTCAAATAAATAATGCTTGGACCGATTTTTCGCATGTGTGGTAAAACATCGCGCCATGACTTGATAAAAATTTCGAATCAAGATATTACCGCGTCAAAACTGGAAGACTCTGAAAAATATCACGGTCTTCGATGACACAGATCACACCGAGAAAAAAAAAAACCAAAACCAAAAACCGACTTTTGCAATCAAACAACAACCACTAAACCAACCTTTATTTTCTTGGAAATCATTGCTGACAAATCGTAAAACAAGACTGGACTTTCCAACAGCGGCTTCGCCGAGAAGAACGAGCTTGACAGACGCGGTCGGCTTTGGCGCTGAAGGCGCTGAATCCAATGTACTCATGATTTACTATTTCTTTTGATCTGACTGTGACAAACTGCAAAACGTAGGAACACCTATAATCTACCAAACCCCTCTTCTGTTAGTTCATCTTGTCATATTGTATTAACATGGCACGGCTGTAAATGCCAAAGGGCAAAACAAAGCCGTCACCGCGAGCCCGTGTGTGCCGATACTCACCCCCAGACGAGTAATACAAGAGTAAACTCGGGTAGTTGAGACGGAAAAATATTCGACTCCTTAACAATGTCTGCCAAGTAAATTGGACAAAAAAATATTTCGATATTAAAGTGATGAGATGCAAATAGCAACACTGACAAAAATGCGTCGCAGATGCAAGAGACCACGAAGCGATGTGCAGAGTGCAGAAACCAAATTGGGTGTTGATGACAGGCGAGTGCAAGTTAAGGAACCCACAAGCACTTTGAATGCAGTCAAAGCGTGAACCGGGCTTGAAACTAATAATTACCGCAGCAATGCCTGGTCCTGCGAATATCTCCGCACGAATTACCCGGCCTCGCATTGTTCCGTTATGCACGCATTGCCACATTCGACACAGCAAATCCGCATTTAGTGTTTAACTAGTAAATGCATGTCCAAATTATGCAGCCCTTACCCAATGTCCTTATCCATGGCCCGATAAGGTCCACCGTCGAGGCATATGAGGCATAATCAGCTAACATTCGAGGTCTAACTAGTGTTCCTGACTCGAGGCAGATCGGGCTCTCCATATTTTCCATCCACGGCAAACTACAAATAACAGCGAATTTAATTACTGATTTCTTGCCGGCTCCTGCCGCTCTTGCAAAAACTTCCAGGCAGATACTTCTTGGAAGTCACCATCAATTCTGAGATTTTCAGTTGCCACCGCTGAGTCAGACCATTCTCGAAGATGATCCTGGTTGACGTCCAACGCAGGCCACATACTATTTGCTGTCAGTCACACGCTGGCGCTGGTCTCTGCAATGCAAAGCTCAACTTTCGAATATTGTTATCGTCATTCTCGGTGGGACGTATTTTGTAGTTCTTCATTTCAATTAAATGTCGTATGATACATGACAAAAAACAATTGCACCTGCTACACATTTTCCCGTCACTTTTTTAACCCATTCTACCCATCTAATAGACCTCGCCTTGAACAGCAGGGAACTCGAAAACGACCTGCTTGCCAGTAAGCTTGGTGTAGACGGCCTGGAAAGATTCAAGCTTGTAGTCAATCGCAGTGGAGTCCTTGTTGTCCAGGAATCTAAGACAATTAGCAAAAAAATCATACATTTCCCAACCCCTCAGGGAACAAAACTGGTAATACATACACCTTATGGAGCTTGCCACCACCAACAAGTGATCGGATTCTCTTGCCAACTATTTCTGTAGGGAAGACCAAGTCCTCGAGCATAGCATCATGGACAGCGGTCAAAGTTCGGGAACGGGGACGTTTCTGCTTCTGTCTTGAGCGACGACCAGGTTTGGGAAGAATGCGTCGCTGGGCAATGAAAACGACATGACGGTCGGAGAACTTCTTTTCCAGCTCACGGGTGAGACTAATTAAGTAGAGTCAGCCAACTGCAAGTTCCAAGTTAAGTAGCGTCTTGTATGTTCCAAAATTCGGAATAAAAAAGACTATCATAGCTTAAATCGCACGTACCGTTGCTGGATCTTGTGGAAAGAGGCGAGAAGGGGAACGGGGACGAAGATGGCAATGGCTTTCTTTCCGCCAGACACATCGACCTACCAACAACAAATTAGCCAATACAGCACTTGAATGACCAAATAGTTATTTCGCACGTCCGCGAATATCTGTGCAACCCCCGATTTATTCCTCCTCTTTTATTCGCGTTGAATATATTGGAATTGAGAACTTCGTACCTCCTTGGCAGCTGAGAACTGGAGTGGTCGCAAATCGACCTTAAGGTCCGCAACTGACGTCTCAAGATCGAAAAGAGCCTGAGCGACCGAGAGCTCAAGGTCGTTGGCAGTCGCAGGGCTGGTAAGTTTGTTGGTGGCCGACATCTTGTTGTCCTATAGATCTGATCGAGAAGTACCAAGTGACGGTCTTGTCTGTCGTGAATTGGCTCTCACGAGTTTGGATGTGTTAGGACTTGCCAGCGTAGTTTGCTCGCAACCCTCAATAGCAGCCACAAGCGCGGCTGCGTGACTGCTTTCTCAATACCCTACAGGAATCCTTAGGGTTGCCACTCTGCCAGCAAGCCTATGCCATGGGGTTAGGGCTATTTGCGTGAGAATGCTGTCACTTGTCTCTTATGTTACACGATAACGACACATATAATATGAGGCAAGTTTCTATATACAATCAAGTCTATTATAGATATTCTACAAAACATCCTTTAGGTTTACATCGGCGGATCCCCGTTCAAGTGGCTTTGGTTGTGTGGGACTTGGCTTCCACCCGATCTGCAGATTTGCCGTGCCGGTCAGCATTAAATTAACAAAATAAATAGAATTTTGAAATATACACACCAAGTAAATAATTCTAAATGTGGCGGGAAGTGTATTATCGTCGTTCGCATGCATTTTGCGGTACGTCATTTCAGCAGCTTTGATAAGCTCCCGCGGCAAATAGTGTGGCCTGTTTAGCACCGCATTACTTTCACCCATGTCCCGGAGATCTCGCATTAACGACATGAGGTCTGGATACGATACAATAATATCGTCGACATCGATCGTAATAAGATTGTAACCGGCCTGCTGCATTAAGCCTCCCATATCTCGGACGTCTTTATCTTGTCAGAGCAAAATACACAAAGATAGATTTTAAAAAAAAAATAGTACCCGCTAGTGGCGAAAGGCGAGGAGCAATTCTACCAAATAAGTCCATTTCTGCAATTTGCAAAGACGTTCGTAACTCAAACAGCGAATCACCTCCAATCATACTCGCAATAAACAGGCCGTCGGGCACCAACATATATTTGATCTTTCGTAGCAACCCTGGAAGATCATTAACCCAATGTATTGACAGGTTGCTAATTACTGTGTTGACTGAATTCTCAAACATGTAGTCGCTAAATGGCTCAGTGACCTCGGAACCAGTAATCGCCTGAAGTAAATCTTTCGTGAAAAGCACTTCTTCATCGACTTTAACACGTGTAATATCGAGTTCATTGTTGAACGGATATTTTGCAGGATCAGCATCACGGTAAAGCATCTTTTCTGACATTTCGGTCATTATTATCTTGTTAATTCTGGATTGCATGATGCCGTTGTCATTTGGGTCTTCCCGATTAGCATTGATAGCCTGTTCGATGCTACCAGCACCGGCACCGATGTCCACCAGTACTTCATGCTGTCGAGCAATCAACTATTGCAGGCGTGTTATTAATTTGCTTTCCTCGAATATCTCCCCGGTGTGGTATGAACATAGTGTGGGTAATACATACTAGGAGTCGCTCAATGAGCCGATTTGCGACTTCATCGCGCAGATAATCTACCACCCGGCTCGAGTCCGGATCAAGGGCCGCTCTGTCCCTTTGTCTCTCCTTGACATTTCGGTTAAACACTTGCATCACATCAGCTCCGACGGGACTGCTGCAGGAGAATGCCCGGCTTTTCGGCACAGGTCTGCTCTCAAACTGACGCGTTACCCGTGGAACTAAACCACCACGACGCCATGGAACAGATAATAAGTCCAGTGACCGCGCGATAGAATTAGCTCGACTCCGCATAATTTATCGCGTTATAATTGACCGCATATGAGTTTGCTGCTATTACTGCTGAGAGTTGTTGAAGACTATGTCAGTTGAAACCTCGAGCCTTTGGGAGTTGGTCAATGTCAGGGGTATCCCAGGTTGACGAACCACTTCTTCGAAGTCTCGAGTTTCAACTCGAATAAATTACTGGTGGATGACTATCTATTATACAGGAATCATCACTACGCATTTACACCATCGCACGGTCACTCATCCAAGTCTCGATCACCAAGTGGGATTTCACCTAATCCCTTTTTCGACAAATTCTCCCAAACTTTGCTGCGACTCTTATTCGCTGAGCCACCCATAACCAAAGCATCCTGCAACTTCACAAAGTAATTGTTATACCACGCTGGCTCATCTAGTTTAATTGCTGATGATCGCAAAATGGATATCTTTTTAACAGCTTCAGCCGGATCGAGATTTTCATCTTCAAGGAGAGTGTCAATGCCGGCGCACGCTTGCTCGAATACTGAAATCGATTAGCACGCCCGTATTCAAGTCAACTTCTCACAATACTTAACGTACTTCTCGGCAACGCAGCATCGCTCTCTGGACCTGCCGCAGTCCGCTGCCACTTATCAATTTCCGCCTCAATATCAAACTCGCCATTTTCCGATTCTTCACTAGTCTCTAACTTTCGTCGCTTGGACACAGACTGCTCAGAATCAATCTTGTTAATACTACCATCGATAAGCTCATCCACGTTAAGAATGCTCTCCTGCTTAAGTTCTTCCTCGCCCTGTGCGGCATAACGACGCTTATTCGTCTTGTATTTTGCAATCTTCTTAACGTTGACCGATGCAACTAAACGATCGGCAATGTCTGAAGATTGCTTCACTAATGCTTCGGGAGGATAGGTGTTGCGTAATAAACTGTCTGAAGGCGGCGGCAAGTCCTCACCTGGATGCAACGCGCGATACATGATCGCTTGCCTTGTATTGGCAAGTACTGGATCAAATATCTCACCAACGATAGCAAACTCTCGTCTAAAAACAATATTAACAAACTGTCTCTCAAACTAGAAAGAAACCACAATAAAAATACCCATCTGGATCATCTTGACCTGCTTGCAATCCCTCTGGAGTAAGGTTTGAGATATCCATAGCGTTTATGTAATCTTTCATGTTATTCTTCATCTCCTCTGTCGGCAAATAGTGGTGCTCCTTCAAGACTTTGCCCTTTATGGTTTTTATAATCTCTAGAGAAGGAAATTTATATGACCGAACATCTTCAGCAAACGGCAACTGTGTCTCGACTAATGCTTCAAATTCATCTGCGATAAAGGGCATTAAGAGAATCAATACTGGGGGCCTATCACTCTTGCTCACAAATCGCGCAATACCGTATAATTCGTTCTCAGACATGGCGTGAATTAGACTTAATAAACAAAGCGTGGCGTGCTTGTCCGTTCGCTTTGCAATAACGAAATTAGTTTCCGTAAGTAGTTGCCATGTTTTCACCGTATCAGACGGCACGAATCCAATTATGTCCAAGCAGGCATTTGTACGGAATCTTAGACTCTCCTCCTCCTCGACGGACAGCGGGACCACCGAGGCACCGTACCGATAACCTTTTTTGAGGTCCCCTTTCTCGACCTCTCGGACTTCCTTTTGTTTTCCGTTTTCAATGTCATATTTAATCTTTCGACCTAGCGTAGTGGTTGTTCGGCGGGTCGACGACGCAGGTTCGCTTTCCTTTGGCTTCATGTACGCAACAGAGTTAATTTTGGCGGACGCCTTCACGCACGAGAATCGTTCCACCGGAATACTCAGGCAATCGTCAAATTGGTTTGGATCGCCTATTGTCAATGTGCCATTATATGAATTTGTTGAGCGGACTTTGCGAACGTGGGGAATTTCGAGATCGCGCAGAACTTCTGCGAATGGCGCAATAATAGCGTTTACATCCCGTCCCGCCACGCGATCTATGAAGTCGGAAAGAAGGCTGTGATTCCCGCGTTGTAAAGCTGTGCTGGTCTCTTCGTCTGCGCCGATAGTACTGTAAAAATGGTAAGCGATAGAGCCAAAATGGCGGTTTCATTGCTTGCATTGAACTTACAATATCGATAAATTCACGTTCATCTCTACCAATTTATCAATGATGCCTTCGATTCCGGTAAAGTCCATCAATGCTGTGCAGTTAGATAAAACGACTATATTCTTGATAAATTTGAGATGTCGGCAATGCTGTGCAATGGCATCTATCGCAACGACGATGCCAGAAATCAGATCGCCTTGTGATTTCAGCGATGGAACGAGTTTCGTCGGTAATAATTGATAATCTCGGTACAGAAACTGGTGAATCTCGCTCAGGATGCTGATATGCTTATACGCGTCGTCCTCAGACATTCGATTTAACGTGTCTGTAATCAAGTCAGCGATCGCCTTCGTAATTTCCCGTAAAATCCCTGTCAAATTACTAACTGCCGTACCTTCAGTACCAACACCGACAATCCCAACCACATCAGACTTGCGTTCACTGAGAATCTTACTGCCGATTTTATCATAAACATACTTCATGCACATGTCGATGTCCGATTGGCCCTTCGCAGCCGCCATATGGCTCTGGGCCATCGATGGACTTAGATCAACGACAATTACTGTCGCCTAAATGTACATTGGCTTAATAAACATACGCACTATAAAAATATATTAGAGCAAACCACGTATTTACCTCCTTGTCTGCCATTATGAATTGTGACGCCGGGATGACAATGCGAGACGAGAGTGTTGAATGTCGCGACACCCCTGATGTCACAATCCGCGTGAGGGCACTTAGTATGCGAACTACTAAAGCCCTTACCCGATGCATCTTGGGCGTAGCTGCATTGTTCTCGAGATAAACAACGTCTCACTCTCCAGATGATAGAATCTAGCAACTTCGTGATCTTCAGGTAAATATAGTCTACTGGAGCTACTATGAAGCCAATCTGAAGAACTGATTAAGCCTGAGAGATGGGATTTAAGGTTCGTACGCGACCCTAGACCTCCTTCTGTTATATCGACTCACAGTGAAAGGCATCAACATGAAATCCTAGCAGGCCCATTTCACATAGTTACAGAATTACATCGCTCACTACTGAGCTGACTTATACAGCAGATACGGCCTCCATTTATGCTGTAGGAGGCCTGCGGACAAGACAATTTGTGGACCATGGTTGACACGCACTTGAATTCACGGAAGACTACCAACCGCCAAGTTACAATACATCCTTACTATATCAGTCACCAAGAATACTCTCTATATAGCTGATGGCTCAACAGTGACGATGAAACTTTGTAATGTGTATCAACAGAAAAGTATTAAACTAACGAATAAACTTGTAATGACAAATTGCCTGGCGCTCCAACGCCACCCAACGCCGTCATACGTCGGCAATAAACTGCTTCCTCCTACACAAAGTCATTGAAATATCCACCCAGTAAATCAAACATGCATACTAATTTGAAACTGCGGCACTCCCACCATATCCGAACCGAAAACCGAACCATAACCGAACCAGTAGTGGACCTAAAATGGAACCTGCATAGCCGAAACCATCCAGCACCATAAACTGATAAAACTACTAAAATAGATATTCACAGCTGTAACACCTGCCATAATCACGGGACAACAGAACTCCAATACACGCATAACCCAATGAACACCTAGGGCGGAGAGCCTTTTGGCCTACAAAAATGTAACCCAAGAAAGAACCGTTTAAACACAAGAAACACTGAACACCAATAAAATGACAACCATGAATAACGCATGAACTCCAATAGAATCCCAGAACATATATAAGCAATTAAAGTGACTTAAAAAAAGGCAAGCAACGCTATTGAACGCCGGAACCCTGCAACAAAGCATTCACAGGAAAATTATTCAGTAGCCAAGGATTGAAACAGGCGCCAGGGAAATTGATCACAGTCATTACGTCCTATGCATCTGTCATGCAAGCGAATATACCTTCTAAGTACCAACGTGAGAGTGTAGACGGAGCCGAATGAGTCACTTAACGTGGACCAGTAATTCCACCTCAAGAATGTATTTGCCTTCCTTGTACTTTTCGGACTGCTCATACGCGTGATCGTATTTCCACCCAACACAAGTCCCACAATGACGGCAGTGAATGTCGCGCACTGTGTGTTCTCCGGTCGTCATAGACCGGTTCTCCGGCTTGGACTCTGTGACGTTAACGCTACCGCCAATTAGCTCGCCAAAACTCCACATATACCAAGACAAGAACCAACACTTTGTCAAATAGATATGCTTTTCCATGTTGTCCACGGAATTGCTATAGTAAAAGAAACGTTAGCGCCAATTCGGTGATACATGCAGCTCATGCATGCATCGGGTGGTTGGGAGTATTCACGCACCCTAGAGATAATGTCGGTGTAATTCGACAGGTGAGTGTTGCAGACCTTGCACCCGTAGATACGGCTGTCGTTCAGATAGATGTTGTACACGAGTCCCATGCTGTTTTATTCTGGCTACTCGCGCGGAGCAATTCAGGTCCTGGAGGTCGAGGTCTATTGATGCAGTCAGGTAATGGAGCGGCAAGACGTAGTTGGACTGGGAGTCAGCGGGCGAGTTGGCCAGCTTATAGACGGCCTGGTCGCTAAGGGTCTCGTACCGACCTGCAACCGTGCGAAGCATGCCGTCATAACCGACAAAATGCGCGGCATTTACAACGTAAATTTCCGGGTGCTTGTGCACATCTGCCAGCATGGCGATCCAGCGCTGAGCTCCTGACCCAGAAGTCGCTCGCGCCACTGCGGGCAAACATCTCTAATAGTTAGTTAATGGTATCTCATACAAATTTAACGCTTCCACATAAAATAACAGTTCTATCGCGTCATCGCGATGTCCACACGTTAACCAAACTCGTCCTGTCGAAACCTGCCAAATCACGACTTCCAGGAACCGCTGAGTTCACAGAATTTTTGCGATAACACGTATCATTAACCAACTCGCGTACGTATTACGCCCTTCCACAAATTAAACACATTGTCATCGTCAGAGTCACTGGATAATCAGAGGTGGACATGAATGACGAATATATTCGCATTAGAATAAAAATAATTCGCAGTAGTTATTCTCATATATGAATATATTAAGGTTTATTGGTTCAAAGGTAACTAATTCGCTATAGGCGGTACAGTGCAGTAGTTCAATGGTATATGTTTGGGTTTGCAGACCCTGCGAAATATACGAATATTATTCGCCTGAATCGACAAGATGAAATCATTAGAAAGATGTCGGTGAAATAAACTGGAATGGCCACCACGGTGATGGATGGAGGGAAGCAGCAAACTGCATTTACCCGGTCTTTCAAAGCTTATCGTCGAGGCTACTTGAATTATACATGGTAACCACCCCATAAGGTCTGTGGACGGTGCCATGCTCTAGCTCTAGTCCTCGTTGAGTGAGATAGGTTTGGCTGGTATTCTGTAGCGGTGGTCTGTGAAATTTGACATCCAGTGAGCAATTGCCTGGTTCGCGGACTGTGGTCGTTTGGTCTACATTGGCAGGCAAATCTCCCGGGGCCAGACAACATTGGCGAAACTAAATTCCACCTGCATTCCTCCGTGACATGACACATCTCTCTGCAACAGTCTTTAACATGATTAACCAGGTCGACAATGTGGAGATGGTGCGTCGAGGTGTGCACACTCCGGGCACACTGCATCTGACCACTCACCACTTCATTTTTCGTGACAATACTACGTCGAAAAAAGAAGTATGGGTGTGTTACCCAATAATGGCGTACGTGGAACGGCGTCCATTCAGTGCGTTTACTGGATTTTCGGCTTTGCGAATACGGTGTCGTGATTTTGCATTTTTGGCATTTAATTTCAACAATGAGCGGGACTCCAAGGCTGTCTTCGATACGCTGATGGCCCTCGCTTGCGTCCGTAAGTTTATGAATATCACAAGGTTTGGATGCAAAAGGCAAATAGCTAACCAAAACAGCGTGTGTCGATCACCTGTATGCATTCTACTATCATCCAGGGTCAGCGGAGCGGACCGTTAATACCTGGAACATCTACGACCCAATCAAAGAATTTCAGCGAATGGGAGTTGGCACAACAGTTAAATCTTGGCGAGTGACAACAATTAATAAGGACTATGAGTTCTGCCCTACGTACCCGCGCACTCTTGTCGTGCCAGCATCTGTCCCGGATTCTGTTCTCACGTACGCGGGACGGTATCGCTCGAAAGCACGAATTCCGACGCTGTCCTATATTCATCCACTCAACAATTGCACAATCACTCGATCTTCTCAACCGCTGGTTGGTTTGAAGCAAAACAGATCAGCCCAGGATGAGCGTTACATTCACGCCATTTTCACAACAACCTCCGTTCCAAATACATATGGAGCGAGCCAGGAGAATCTCATTGTCGACGCACGACCGACTACCAACGCAATTGCCCAAACTGCGTTAGGTGCGGGGTCAGAAAATATGGAGAACTACAAATTTGCGCGGAAAGTGTATCTTGGAATTGACAATATCCATGTTATGAGAGAATCACTCAACAAAGTGTATGAGGCGCTAAGGGACAGCGATATCACGCCGTTACCACCAAACCGAGAGCTGCTGTACAAATCAGGCTGGTTAAAGCATATCTCAACAGTAATGGAAGGTGCCGTGTTGATGGGCAAGCGA
Source organism: Lipomyces sp. NRRL Y-11553 (assembly GCA_003705905.2). Taxonomy (NCBI): domain Eukaryota; kingdom Fungi; phylum Ascomycota; class Lipomycetes; order Lipomycetales; family Lipomycetaceae; genus Lipomyces; species Lipomyces sp. NRRL Y-11553. The sequence goes on along the minus strand of PPJW02000031.1, from coordinate 100,729 downwards.
ATACATTTCTACCATTCGCATGTTCTCGTGCATTGCTCGGATGGCTGGGATCGGACAGCGCAATTATCGTCTCTCGCACAAATTTTTCTGGATCCGTATTTTCGTACGATTGACGGGTTTATTATACTAGTGGAGAAAGAGTGGCTTGCGTGCGGACACCGATTCGCGGAACGATGTGGGCACTTGTCGAGTGAAAAGTCTTTTGTGCAGGTATCGGATAAGAGCGGGACTAATAGTTCCCAATCGGCGGCGCATCAAGCGTTCAATAATGTCATGTCTGCAGCAAAATCAGCCGCAGAAAAGGCTAGTGCTGGAAGTGGTGGTGGCACATCCTCGAATGGCACGTCGCTAAAGTATACGGCCCCAATATTTCACCAATTCTTGGACTGCGTGTATCAATTGTTAAGGCAATTCCCTGATCGGTTCGAATATCAGGAAAGGTTTTTGCGGAGAATGTTGTACCATTTATATTCCTGTCAATACGGCACATTTTTGTATAATAATGAGAAGGAAAGAGTGGACGCGAACGTCAGTCAGCGTACCCAGAGTGTGTGGGATTACTTTGTGGTGCGGAAGAAAGAGTTCATTAATCCTCGTTATATTCCTGATTTAGACAAAGGTGACCGTGGGGCTGACGCGGTAATTTTCCCCGATCCGAAGAATATCCGATGGTGGCATGAAGTTTTTGGACGCACAGAGGAAGAAATGAGTATCGTTACACTGAACGGGATTGGTTCAACAGCCACCGCTCACGCTGTCGTTCAGGATCGGAGACGACAACAACATCATTATCAGCAACCGTCGCAGCAGAAGGATCCACGACTGATGCCGCCGTCGCAGACCTTCACGTACGACAGTCTTCGTGACGTAGCCAGTTCTACATTATCATCCTGGGCATCGTCTATGGCTGCATCGTCGAACGCGTGGGCAAACGCGGCGTCACCGTATATTGCATCTTCCTCCGCATTTATCTCATCCACATATGCCGACGCCGTGGAACGTCCACAACCCCGTGTCAACGAACTACAATCGTCTCCCATTTATCGCTCGTCACAAAAATCTGCATCGTCACCGAGCTTGTCCGCTGTTGACTCTGATATGTCCCAACCTACGTCAGGTTTCTCGCGATTATCACAGTCTACGACTACGAGTGATGAACCGGGTCTCGAGGACACACAGGAACAAGTGGCTATTGAGAAACTTGCAGGAATGTCATTAGATCCGTTAGACAGCTACTCCTTAACGCATGCTGGTAATTCCGACGAGGCATACATTCCCGAGACGCAGTGAATTTACGGCCCATGTGCATTGATTTTGTAGGTAGTCGTGATTTCTATTTTGTGTTGTTTGGTCCATTGTAAAATGTAATTGCATATATTTATTATCTACATCTCTACTTGTCCTTCTTCGTTTCGGTCTCGGTTTGCACATCGGCCTCCTGTCTCGGCTCCCGTAATTCCCGCTGCTCCAGCTCAAACTCCGCCTGCTCCCGGTCATCCTGGACTTCAGCATAATACTGGCCGACCTGCAAACCCAAAACGCCGAGCAACGAAAATGCAATGATAACCTGACTAGCGGCGATGACGTTAATCCCGGTGTGCTCATCAACGTCACCCCAATTCCCATCCAAAACACTAAAAAATCCTCGTCGCACGTTTGTCAGATACACAATAAGCCCTGCCATGAAGAGGACGAGCGATCCGCCGTCGAACAACTGGTTTGACTCGGAAGGCTTGTAGAGCTTGAGTATGAATCCCAATAATCCAAGTCCGATAACAGTGTGGAAGACGTGCTGGATTATGACCGGTTCTGTCGCCAGTTGTGTGTAATGCTGTTTCGCTAGGGCGAAAACCTCGTCGGTTGGGTTTGGCGTCCAGAGAGTCTTGTGGTCATATGTCCAGTTGACAAAGAGCACCCCGAGGAGGAAAGACGAAGCTGACGTTTAAAGACTGTTCAGTATTTAATTTGACAGACACTTGGCTACCCATTGACTTACAGCATAGGATAAGTGATGTAGAAAAGCTTCGGCTCGATGTCGGCATTTTGAAAATGATATATTTTTTTTGTTTTTTGTTAAGAAAGGATGAGTCTCGTGCCAGGTCGGTCCAACAAAAAGTTGCCCTGTGCAAATAATTTGTTCCTGAACTTAAGTTAGATGAAGCGGGACAGTACCAAAGCCCTAGCCCTATATAGCCTAGTGCATCTTTGTGGGTCCGTGCCGTGCAATCAGATGTCCAGCACCGTCGAGTGGCCATAGACCATCGTAAAGTAATAATGCGAAAAATGCATTCGTCTCGTAAATTACATTATAACAACAAATAACTTGACACAAAGAGCAATAGTATCTCCAAACGCCACAATATATTCAAACTTTTACCTCCCAGTCCAACCAATTTTCCCCAGTAATGCCTATAACGAAATACCCATGCAAATGTCACAAAATCAATCCTACTCATTGGCGTTCGCTTTGGCCGACTCCTTCTCTCCTTCGTCACGATCGTCTGGTGGAGCAATGTACCACGGAATCCGGCCCCGCATGAAATCATTCAACACCATCTTCGCGACACCATTTTCATCTGGTTCACCGCCTTTGAGTAGCCGCCCGGACTTACGAGCCAACATCTCCAAAAACTCTGCCGCATCCTTCCAACCGGCAATTTCGTATGTCTTTTCCACATGTGACGCTTTGCACCGCTCCAAAAGCGCCGGAATGTACTGCTCTGGGTTGGACACATTCTCTACTCGAACAACTCCTCGCAAGAGAATATCAGTCTCCGTGTCCTTCGTACTCGGCGGAACAACACCAGGGCAATCAATAAGGTAAATGCGCTTCATGAGTGTGATATACTGCCATACTTTTGTCTCTCCCGGAATAGGTGCGACATTGCAAACCTTCTTCTGTCGAACTGTATTGATGATCGAAGACTTTCCCGTGTTCGGATACCCGATGAATCCGACAGATATCTGCTTCCGGTCCGAGTGGAGCAATGAGAATTGCCGGAGCAGCTGGATCAATGTACCTTTGCCGAATGAATGGTTGATTGAAGCATGGAATGCCAGAGTCGGATACTCTTTCGACAATAACTGAACCCAAGCGGCCTGCCATACTGTTAGCCTGATAAATACAGCCGACGTGGCCAAAAAAAAAATATAACAGTAAACAACAAAAACGCCAAACATAGATGTACATTTGCTAACTAAGAGTATTCAGCATTGGGGGCGAAGCAAGTCGCCCAGCCCATACTCAACTCATGCAAAACACACTGGATAAATCGCAGTTTAATCTCCCAAAGTTGTAACAGAATTCCCCTCATGGAAAAACAACGACAAATGTTACAAGAACATAGACGTACAGAGGATTCTTGACTAACAGTGGGAATATAAAAGTAAAATTGCAAAAAAATAGAAACTGCATAAAAACAATATCCACTTACAGCAACCCAGGTAGGAACAAGGTCACACTTGTTCAGCACAAAAATGAGGTGTTTGTGTGGTGCCTCCTTCTTAATATATTGTTCGACTGACTGGCATCGAGTTCCTAGCGGATCACGGGCATCGAGAACATGAACGACAACATCAGACGAATCAATGACTTTGTATAACTCATTCCAGATACGTTTTGATTGGCCTTTGGAGAAAATAGCTTCACGGGCCTCTTGGATCCAGTCTGTTGGAGTTGCAACCGACATCAACGCCTCGGTCTCCAACTTCTGCTCGTACTCCTCGTGATCCTGGACTGTCTTCTCAGCGAGATCATCTAGCGATGCAGCAGAAACTTTCGGTCTCTTCCGCTGTGACTTCGGACCAAAAGTTTGACTGAACGGCTCGGTCTCTACAACCTGCACCTTCGGGGTCGCATTCGCAGACTGCTCTTCCAACAACGACATCGGCAGCTTATTCTGTCTCAGCAAAACCTGATACGGATTCTTTTTTGTCTCACCCAGCGCCTCTCTGAACTGGGTCAATGTATGCTGCGCAATGACACGAGTATTTCCGAACCATCTTCGGTTCGGCTCAACTCTCGCAGTCGGCAACTCGGTAGATTGAAAGGACGCAGCCTTTGTAATCTCGCCCTGTCTGTTGCGCTGCGCCCGTCCTTCCTTGTACATATTCAGACGTTTGACCTTCGCCGTGTCTCGGTAAAAGTTCTCGCCCTTCAACTTCAAGTTGCCGGGTTTATCGCGGCCCTCCCGCGCAGTCCGGCTCTTCTCCTTTTTCGCAACACCCATTGTGATGATTGTGCGAGATAAGAAGAAAAGGTTTGTTGTCCAATTGCCAAGCTGCTTAGAGCTGCGAACAGGAGCTTTTGCAGAGGCGGGAGTGAGTAGGGAACAACATGCGACTTCCAAAAAAAAAAAAAAAAAAAAAAAAAAAAAAAAAAAAAAGGCACCTTGGCCTGAGACCCAAGATTGTTTATGCCAAAACGTCTACGCGAATACGTCATAAATGTGCCGGCTCCACAATGGAGGTTTTAAGTGGAACTTCTAATTACCCTGCGCGGAAGCTTCAGTTCTTGTCTAAACAAGATTCATAAGTCATTGCAGATTCCTGAATTTGCAGTTGAATCTCTACTAGGACGTCTCTTGGACCATCGGAATCGGAAATGGGTTCAGATCACGGAGGTTCGCCGTCCCAGGCAGCGCTAGACGATCTGCCACCTTTGCCACAAGTTGCTATTGCCCCAATATCAACGTTTGTGTTCGAGGTAGGTCTTCCCAGATTCGCACAATCGGCGGTTATTCTCGTCGCATTCTCATTAAACATAGTAACGCTCAGTAGGACCACGCGACATCACAGGCATTGATTCCTAAAGTGACAGATAAAGTTGTTGCATATAATCCGACATATGACGAACTCACACGTCCGTTTGTCGGTCCTGCGAATCCGAATGGCGAGTCATCTTTGAAACGGAAAAACCTGCTGACAGGATATGCGGAGGAGCAATCATACAATGATGCAGTTTTTAGAGTGCAACATCGGACATACCAGACGTTTGGATACGCCCGCGATCCGTCGCTGAACAGTACCCAGTTTGGACCCTACGTCGGCGACGAGGAGAAAGCCGAACGGAACGAGGGAAAGGACATTTTAGATGTTAGAACGAGTAAGAAAGATATTAAGGAATTGAAAGCTAAGAGGCAGAAGACTGGTGACTCAAGTGTGCTGGATGGCGAGAATGCCTACAGAGGTCCATGGGCCGCGTACAATGATCGCTTCGCCTCATCTTCTGAGTCGGAGGAGGAGGAAGTATTCAGCGAAGAAGAGCAACAAGAAGTCATTCCGCCACCAGAAAAAGTTTCAACAACTGGACCGGTGGAAAAGACTCAGTTTCACGGTGCTCAGTTGTATGATTATCTTGGTCGGACCTATATGCATGTTCCGAGAGACTTGGACATAAATCTCGACAAAGAGCCCGGTGACCAAGAATGCTTTATTCCAAAGCGGCGGATACATACATGGGCAGGACACAATAAAGGTGTTACCGCCCTTCGATTCTTCCCGAGACACGGTCACTTGCTTCTGTCATCTGGTGTCGATGGCAAGGTCAAGTTATGGGACTGTTATCATGACCGGGAGCTGCTGCGCTCATATATGGGACATACGAAAGCCGTTAAGGATATTTGGTTTACGAACGACGGTACAAAGTTTTTGTCGGCTTCTTATGACACCCAGATCAAACTGTGGGACACCGAGACCGGCAAAGTTATTTCACGATTCTCGACCGGCAAGACTCCAAATGTGGTCCGCTTTAATCCAGATGATGATAAGCAAGATCAATTCCTGGTCGGTACGTCCGACAAGAAAATTGTGCAATTCGACACCAACTCCGGCGAGGTTATACAGGAATACGATCACCATCTTGGGGCCGTGAACAGTATAACATTTGTGGACGAAAATCGGCGGTTTATGACCACATCAGACGACAAGTCTATACGCGTGTGGGAATGGCAGATTAACGTGCCTATTAAATATATCGCGGACCCACAACAGCATTCGATGCCGACAGTTGCACTTCATCCAGCCGGTAAATATGTCGCAGCGCAAAGTCTCGACAACCAAATTCTTATCTTTGGTGCAACGGACAGGTTCCGACAGAATCGCAAGAAAGTATTCAGGGGCAATAACTGTGCCGGGTACGCGGTTGGGCTTGACTTCACTCCCGATGGTCAGTTTTTAATGTCTGGAGATTCTGGTGGGTATGCGTGTTTCTGGGACTGGAAGTCGACGCAGATGAAAAGCAAGTTCAAGGCCCATGAAAAAGCATTAACATGCATTGCCGCACATCCGCAGGAGACTAGTAAAGTTGCGACTGGTGGTCTAGATTCGCAAATTCACTACTGGGATTAATTAGGATTTTGTATAGTATGTCGTTCAAAAAGGCGTATAATGGTTCTATATTACAAATATCTATGTTACATTTTGCCTTAATGGCACAAACAACGAGGCGGAGTTATCTGTCTTAAGCCTCCTGAGCACATATCCAATCGTTCAAGCCGTGCTTGTTTCTCGCAATTTCGATTGCCAAAAACTGCATCCGGGGCACTATTATTCGTAATTAGCAAAATAACTTCATGCTTGTACCACCGAAATTAGAGCCAATGCGCTTACCGAAGATAGTGGTCTTCTCTTCGTACTCGTCCTTGGATCCGGTTCTCAAGAGAGTTCCAAAATTGAAATCGTTGACCTAAAACATCAGCGCGTTATTAGCTTAATTTTTTTTTCAGTTAACGCTTGCTAGAAGCTCACACATACAGTCTTTTCGTACGTATTCATGAAATTGCGCCATCTCTCTTTTCCCCTTGACGATTTCATGTCATTTTCACTTATCTTATCAACAGCTTCAGGCGAAGCATACTCAGGGAAATCCCTGGTAAAATGCTCATATATCTCGTCGTCCAATCTATTAATATATTAACATTTCCATAGCTCCTACTTCATGAAATTCAAAAAGATACAGACCTTGTCAAACGCAATGTGGAACCTTTAACTTTTTCGAGTAAATTCCAATAAGTCTCTAATTTGGCCAATGTCAGCGTTAAATTATGTATATACAAATAAATAATTATCACTTACGGGCTTGCATAACCGCCGCCACAGCGAACTGCTTCTCGATCTTGTTTATTTTTTTACGTTAGCTCAAAAGCTATTCAACATGAATCAACCTTGCGCGTCATGTTCGGAAGTTGGACTCACATCTTCAAGATTCTCAGCCTTTTCGGCATCAAAACTACTTGGAACAGACATTTCGGCTGATGCGCAGACCAGCTATTCGGGTAGTAAATTTAGATACTTTGTAATAATGGACAATAATAGTTTGCTTATATATAGGATTAAAACGGGCAAGTCTATCACTTCCCAAAATGCATAGTAAAACCTTTAGGCCCCTGGTTTGAGCCGGGTAACTAGATGCGAGTCCATAAGTAAGATTTGAGAACCTGTTTTTTATTAAATTGCTGCATTAACAAGTGCAGGGATGCCATTGAAGTTTATGTTACAAGAACGATGTAAAAACACTCACGATATGATACGACAAAACCAGCTCTAGACCTTGAACTGGAATTTATTATATAGGGGATCCCGATAAGCCAAACGATCTATACCAGATATATGAAACAAAAAATTCCCAAAAAGACAACAAGGCACCAACAAATAGAACACGAGCACGGATGTATATGTTGCAGACAAATACCAAACCAAGAATGCACGACTAAGCCTCCTCTGGCTTCCACGGCGGCGGAGAATGAATGTTCGCGTTGCCGCAGAGGTCATTCCAAGACAGGAATTGCCCATCGACGGTGAAGGCTCCGCCGGCTTCGAACACGGATCTGGATTTCTCGATGACTTCGGGGGTATCGCGCTCACGGGACCACCACATCTGTGGCCACCAAGTATCCATGTCCATCCTCGGGCCGTTGAAGTGCAATATGGGTGGAACGGTGGCTGAAATTTTGTTTAATGCGAGCATCCGGCGACTTGATGGTGCTTTCCGTGGATATTTGAAGAGATCATCGTGGACAAACATTACGTCGTTATGAGAGAAAGTCATTGTTTGGAAGAGGACGGACTTGTGGTCGACGGTCATGTTTAAATCTTGCTGTCCATACACGTCCGCGATATACTTCTGGTCAGGTAATATCGAATCCCCGGGAGTTTGGTGGACAGACTCGTTGGCGCGGCGGTAAATCTCTCGGAGGACCGACACTGAACCTACGACAGTGCCCGAATTCAGCCATCGTGGTCGATTGTAGTTGTATATCAAGCTCGGGTTCAGGATAGGCATGCGGCCATCGGTCCAAGGTCCATAAGAGTTAATGGGAAGTGTAGATTGCGGTATGCCGAAACATGCCGGAGAACTTGGCTCGTTTGGCCAACATTTTTTGTCGGCGCCGTAAACAGCAATATCGTAGCCGACCGGCTCGGCTAACTCGAGAAAGTGCGAGATCAAATCACGATAGGGGAGCTGGTACCAGACATCGAAGGCATCCATAATTAGAGCATAACGATCCGGTTGCATTCGAGACAGATATTCGTCGATACCTTTAACTCTCATGAGATGCGAATGACTCTCATTGATAGGGAATTTACCCCAGTTTATGAGGATGGGCTTGGGATAGTCATTGATCAAAGCTGTATACAGCGATCGACAAAAGTTGAAATGACTTGAGGTCAGCGGTATAAGAAATTCAAAATCCAGCGGCTTTCCGTTAACCATTGGGCTCTCTGTTAGTGGTTTCGACGCAGGAGTCTCTACTGTCGTGACGTGCTCAATGGGTGGTGCTACCCGTGCTGGTGCTGGTGCCGGTGCTGGAGGTGTTGGTTCTGATGGTGGTGCAGCGACGACAGCTTTTGAGACTATTGCCGTTGCAGATTCTCTCACTGGTTTGATCTAGTACTGATTAGAAATTTTTCACTCCAATTAAAATCACTAGTTTTATGATCGCTCACCTTTGCCGACATGAACACAAGCACAAAAAACACAGCTGCATATAGCACCAGCGTCTTCACAAAATTTGACTTTCTAACGACGGACGCCATTGTGGATGAAAGAGTCGAAAGAGTCGAGGGATAATAATCCACAGAGGAGGACTGATGGCCACAAATTTGACGGCGGCTCCAAGCTACCAAGGAAGACGGTTTTCAGAGAACGCTGCAAACGATGCCATGACAAGTCGAGGAGGCAAGAGAATAAGGACGGATTATTATTAGAGGCCGCATATGCAACAATCTAGTTAGTCTCTTTGTTGAGTTCACAGAATCGGCCCATGTCCCCCACGATGGCTGATCCAGTGTGCATTATTCCGGGGTCATTAGGCCGGAATCTACGCCAACGAACTGCCAAATTATAAGCCGCACATACTCGGTCCTTAATCCCCAGAAGAGTGCAATTCGCGTAGGTGCATAAATTTCTCGCTACCACACCTGTCATTTGGGTAAAGTTGACAGGTGTCGCGCGGTTCAGGGTTAGTTAAAAAGAGCCTATTTTATTAGACAGCATAACTAATGCGGCCACCAAGTAATTAGAGTATGATAGCACACTCGCTTATTAAAGAAGCAGGCGCAAATGCCTTCATAGCCACCTCCTCGCATTCCAATGATTTCCAATTGAAAGGTAGAACGCCCTAAAAACACTCTTTTTTTTTTACTATAATGACATGCGATTAGCTATTGGCTCCATGTTGGGTTAGGGGTGGGTCGTGCAACCTTTGGTGGGCGCGAGTCATTGCCAATTAGCCACACAAACTCAAAAACGCGAAACAAACGCGTGTCGAGTTGCTGCATCGTGACTGATGGACCATCCAACGAACAAAAGGCTTCGGTCTGTTTGCAGGCATTACAACAGTTTGAGATGGACGCGAATGACGAATACATTCGCATTAATAATACGAGATTCACAATTTCAATGCGAATGCATACCAACTATAAATTGAAGTTCATGACGCATCTGGCAAAACCAAATGCGCCAAAGAGTAACCTTATTTTTTCGACACTTTCCATCACGAGTCACGTAAATTGCTATTCCCAAGGACATCGCCTTGTTTAGGTATGATACACGTTCTCCGCCCTTACCCGGAAGTAAACTTGCAACCATTCTGACAATCACTGGCAGATGTAGCGACGATGTCGTCTGCGCTGCTCCACACGAGGCTGCCCAATGTGGCTGTGCTGTTCCCGGGAAGGTGGTTAGTGCAGATGTCATTTTATCATCTTCCTTCCATCAATGTCCGGTCCCCAAGTTTTTGGGGCAGCAGATCTTGCTCTTCCGCTCCTACTTCGTCATGCGCGTTGCATGAACGCGTCCATGGCTTGCTTGTGCTATGTATCGGCGTGACGGCGTCAGCGACGCTTGACCGAATTTTTAACCCGCTCGTGGCGTTCGTTAATGAACGCTTTCGACAGTCTGTGCTGGTTTTCTAATGGGTACACCTGCACTACTAAGATTTGAAGGACCATGGTCGGCTGGCAATTCAGCAGGAAGAGGCACTTGAGGTGGTAACACTGTGCAAGAGACTTTCTCCATTTCGCTACTATTACACTAAATTGAAAACCTAACCGTTAGATGTTAATACATTCTCGTGAAAACAGAGAGGCTGTAGTGAAGGGCATAGTTCAGGCAATAGATAATTTATTAAGCACAGGTAGTAGTTGCAGCTTCGAATCGATCCACAGCGGTATCGATCATTGCTTCCCAGACAATATTCATAAAACCTTCAGCGTCAAAAAAGTCAATTATAACTTCACTGGCAGCTATATTGTTCAGTGACTCGTTGGGTATCAATTCCCCCATTCGTATGTCGCCGACTGACCTCGTGACACTGGAGCTTTCATTTCGCCCTTCATTTAACAGAACCTTCGTGAAACATGTATGTTAATATTCTAATCTGATGGTTAAAAAAGAAGGCTATCACTTACGTATCTTCTTTTCAACAGAGGGTCTCTTTCATCAGAACTTGGATTAATTCGCACAACCTCAATGAATCCTTCGCGGAGTTGGTCCAACCAGACATGTCCTTGAAACACCAACGGCCCATACTCGTTGTGATTCTGCGAGTTCCAATTCAGCCGCATTTGTTCAATCCACCTTGTCTCCTCGGAAGTTGCCAAACAAATGCGTCTATTCGGACGTTCATAGGGTCTTCTCTTGTTAAACGCAACCAAAATAACTATATTGCATTTTTTGCCAAAAATCCACTTCCTAGCCTTCTCCAACAAGCTGGCATAGGTCTGCGAGATTCCAACTTCAACAACAGCTTTAATATCACGAGATCTCTTTGTCCGGTAGAAAATGACACCATCCGGTTCCATTTGGAACCCTGATCGTCCGTCGTTCACCATCATTCTAGGCGACTTACTGGCGCCAATGGTCTCATCCGCCGACAAGCAGATCTGTTCACGATGCATGATATAATCCAGGCGGTCGTAAAGACTGCTAAGTACAGCTCGCGATAGTTCGTCATGCAGTGCACTCGGAGCTGTCACTATCGTGATCACCTGGCGAGTCCAGTCATAAAAGAGACGAGGATACCTAGCTTTTGTCGGCAAAGGGAGGTCTGATTATTATCTTCACAGCAGTCCTCCATACGGATCGTCTTCTTCATCCTTCAAGAATTCCGTTTTCAGCTGATCATACGAACTAGCACTAATCTTAAACTCGTACTCTTTGTCCGGATCATTCTCTAGAATGACGTTGCGTACTTGGCTAATTCGAACCTGCTCATCACTGGACATTGTTCCGACAGTAGAACACGCCGTTCGAAGATTGGAGGTTCCAACTACTGAAGTCACAAGCGGTCGCTGCATTTCATAGCGGCGTACCTCAGTTACTTTATTTGACGGGGCTGCGGTGGCGTTGGTAATGAGGACGCCATACCATGTCAAGGATCGGCGGGTCTCGCCGAAATAGGTAGCCGTGTGGTAGAGTGACAGTGACAAGCACAATTTAGAAAGATTCACAGCGCAGAGCAAACAGAGAAGTCAGATCTCAGTTTCAGGTTCCTGAATTAGACAGGAACGATATCGCCGGCGCGGAAATGCTAGCCGAGTCAAGATTGGGCTGAAGCCAGCCATGCCAAACAACCATCTCGAAAAAGACTATTTACAAGTTCGACTAATTTGGATGAGCGACCGTCCGATACCTTTTTTTATGCTGTATTCGCATTCGGAATGGCTCGTTGTGAATATCCCTGCCGTTGTATTCGTATTTTCTTTCCATAAATTGCAAGTCAATTCTTCAAATGCGTTAGTGAAATCGCTCCAGCCGAGCTCAGGTTGGTTGCGCGGATTAAAAAGTACATAGTTTACCCCAACCCTGACAGAGGTCCCTCAACCTGCACTGAACATTACGGCCATCTCAGATATCATCGTGCACGAGCGCAATCAAGCAATAGCGTCATCAACCATCGATTCCATATTGCATAGACCGTTGAGTCAATATACCAACTATCTCACCCGGCAATGGCTCTAGATTTCCGTCGGATCGATATTGACGCACTAGACCCAGAGAACGTCATCGAGCCTGAATATCTCATTCCGCCAAGCATAGCCAATCTTCCGCATCTCAGTGTTGAAGAGATCCAATCGGTCGGCCAATATGTCCGCGGCTTGTTATCACGGGGAGATCATTTTGGTGCTTTACAGGCTGCGTTAGATCAACCTCCGTATTCGAGTAGCGAGGACATCAAAGTACGTCACAGAAAACAAAACCAACAGTACTCTCATTGTGCTAATTCGATATTAGAAGATTCATCTGGCTACGGTTTTGGAACTCCTGTCCACTATAAAATCGAGTGACATGAGCCGGGTCGTCGAAAGATTGTCCTCGGAGCAGAGGGATACACTTATAAAATACTTGTACAAAGGCATGAGCGTACCAGAATCTCACGGAATTTCCGGAGTTCTGCTTGCCTGGTTTGAGAAGGTATGGACTGTCCGGTCGGGAGTATGTATGCGAGTAGTATACTAATGAGTTAGGTTACTGAGGTCGCAGGTTTGGGGGCTATTGTACGGCACTTATCCGATCGACGAACCGTTTGAGTTAATACGAATATGCTGTGATAGGTGGATAACATCCTTAGATAGAATGATGACTACATGCTCAATCCACAGTTCCGCAAATGCACAACAGATGACAAGGATATACAAAATTTGTGCAAAATCATATAGCCAAACGTGACCAACATGATATATATATAAATCAACCTTCAAGTTCACCTAGAATCTTCAACCCATCGACTTCTTTCACTCGTAAACCATTTCCGTTGTGCTCTCGCTTGAGGGCATGCAACCCGAGTGTGACTTTCCAGCGCTCGTCGTCATGGAACACGTAGACTATTTGTAGTGCAGGATTAGTTTGTGTTGTCGCACGCATTACCGAATGTCGTGATACATCGTGCTATACCTTTGTTACTTACAACTCTTAGTCGTATAGCATGGGAGGGCACTTACCTCAATCAACGACAGCATCCACGCCTTAAGATCGCCACCTCGAGATCCAGTCTCGTCGTCGAGGAGCAGACCATCAACTGTGATTTTCAACGTCAGTCCCTTTCCGTCGAGCTTTGTCCACGATCCATTAGCTTCCGGCCTAACATATGCTGCTAGGAGCGGAATCTTGTTCGGATCCCGCGTGGGCAACGCTAACACTGTCGGGCTAGACGTGCTGTTCGTTCGTTTTGTTGTAGTTGAGTCCGACAACACGTCTTTTTCTTTTGACTTGGTCGCATAGCTCCGTCCAGTGTCGTACGGCCTGAACGAAAATTGTTCGCTGGTAAGAATCTCAACGGCTTTTGTCGGAGAATGAGACCTAGACTGATCAATCGACGAGAAGGAAACCCCAATTTTCTTTGAAGATGTAGATGGGCTCGACGAAATAGATTGCCTACCCCTTTCATGCACGAACGGATAAGGGCGGGCAGCAAATTCTGACGAAGGCGACAGTGATACTGATTCGACCACGTCCTGTTTACCAGCAATCACCGGCTCTGTAGAGGTATTCTGTCCAACAGATTTTATCGCCGAGTACAGGTTACTCAAAAATACAGTGTCCTTGTCGACGACGATCTTGTAGGCGGAGAACGAGATGACCAAGATCACTGACCAGACCAGCAACACGATCAGGACGTCCAACAAGCGGACAATAAGGGTGCGAAGGTATGATGATGGCGCAGGAAAAATGCTAGAAAGAACGAAGCCCGCAAGTACACCTATGGCGAGAGACCCGGGGTGCACACGTGGCCGTTCGCTAAGTCCTGAATCTGCTGATTCTGCCATTCTGCCGACATTTGCCGGAATAGCAGTGGCGTGCACTGCAATATCACGTCAATATCTTTACCGTAATCAACAGGTCTTTACCTGTTACCTGGCTGGAACGGTTTGGAGATTTGTGCAGCTTGTGACGCTCAAAATTCTCGGTATGCTTTAGTCGATACTCAACCGTAAGAACCTCCTACTCTCCTAAATTTCCTTCAATTCGGTTATTACAACTCAGATTCTCAATACTGTGAACAGTCAAAGGCGACAAATAGGGCAGACTCGATTTCAGGAAGGGGTACCCCGCCCCAGCACTTCCATCGTGTGCCGCTCAGCCAGGTTGCTACGGTAACCAGGGGTATTGAGGTGGTTCTTTCAGCTTCACCTACCGAAGCCATCTGGATATATTAGCTGTTCATTCAATAGGACGACTCGAAGTGAAACCTTCCGATCCCAAACCAAGAAATATGATGGTTTTTCCGGACAAACTAAATAGAGTTGAAACTGAATAGAAACCCGTCTTTGTCCGCAAAAAGCAACTTTTTGTCTTTCACCTCTTCCCTATATTTATGTTCGCCGAATACTCGTTTGTACATGATCGTGCAAACTGACGGTTCGCTTAGCTGTTCGGATACATCCTGCTAAACCAATGGACGATGAGATTGGTGAAGTGAAACCTTCGGATGTTACGTTCTTTCAAAAGCTGAAAGAGTCAGAGAACTCCTCTGTCTTTAAAGTGGCTGTTCGTGGAAGAATATGTGTGATGAAGGTGGTAAGTGGACAGTTTTGATTACTGAAACCTCTGCTAAGTGCCTTAAGTATCATGATAGAGGTCCATCTGATTGTGATCCACCAGACCGCGAAGTGAATCTCTTTGTTTGTGAATCTACCGCTTATCGACGGATGAAAGCGAAGGGCTTATGCAAGCGAGGAGTCGTTCCTGATTTTTATGGGACGGTTGTAAATATTCAACCGACTCTTTGGCCAGATCTGCACATGTTTCTCAAAGACAAGCTGCCTCCCAACGCCGTCCTTATTGAGTATATTCCGAACATGCAACCAATCGACTTATCCAACTTCTCGGAACATTACCTGGCTAAACTCAGTCAAATCCTCAATGACATTCACCAAGCAAGAGTTCTTCATGGTGATCCAAAACCAAGAAATATGATGATTTCTTGGGGGGAACAAGATAGAGTGCTCTGGATTGATTTTGACTCTGCCCAGACATTCTCAGAGGACTCCCTTTCACCACGACAAGAAACGTGGGTCAAGGATGAGGTTGAGATGATGGATTATTTTGTAGAGGCTTTGGTAGGTTTCAGCCTCCCAGATTACAGCTTTGACTGACTGTACTACAGGCTCAAGATTATGAAGAAGGTAGGCTAAATCGCACTTACTCTTACTATTATGACTGGTTCGTGTAAAAGAGGACATTCTTGGACGATGTCAGGAACGAGAAATGCCTTTGTCCTTTACATCAGCTACGGTTTTTACTTATCGTTCTTTGAATGGCACCGTGCGTGAAGAGGATGTAGGGAAAAAATTCGCGAGTCAACGAATGATGAACATGGATGCCGGAACGGATGTCTTGAATCAGGTTGTGATTGGCCAGAGGTTTCTGTAAACGCATCTTGCAGAAATAATAGCCATACTCGATCCCTTCACCAGGACTGGTGGCAAGCACCTCCTCATTAGCACTTGTGGGTACAGCGGCTCGACCTACTGCTAGTCGTCTTTCTGTGAGTCCAGCTTGGCAGCAGCGAGCCCTTCCTTTGGGTCAGCTCAAATGGCGACTGTCGATATGGTGTCCTGTAGCTTCTGCATGCTCGCTCAAGACGAAAGGCTGAAAGTTAGGATGCAGCTAAAGCAGAATGGGTTGACAAGGAGAGTCGATATATATCTTTGTTCAAAATTTAGAAAGCAATACGTCACTTCCAAGAGTGAAATCTAAACTTACGCTAATGCCTCTACAGTGAATTCTGATATTCAGTCACGTTCAGGGCTGCCGCCAGTTGAGAACCAAGAGAATCCGTCACTTGAACCTCCTTCATTTGCGAAGGTCCCTTCTAGTGACAGATCCATATAACGAGTAACTAGGTTATTTCTGTATCATCCTTCAGGTTAAGTACACCACTCCAACCTCTTAAAAACGTCCTTTACGAGTGAGATGCAACACTCAACATTGCTGGAACAGCCAGCCTTTGTTATCAACAGAAATGCAGCTTCCATCCTCTTCTTTGTCCGGAAATCTATATATGCCCAATCAATATAAATGGAAATGACCTCCATCCTTGTAGTGCTCTGTTGTGTTTAGGACACCCGTGCCCCGACCTTTTACTGGACTGGATGAAATATGTCGGGTTGCTACGGTAACCAGGGGGTAGTCAGGGCCCCAGGGACCAGGGGCGGCCAGTAGAAGAGTAGCCGAAGCTCTTGCGATGAGCCGGGTGCGATATCTTATATGGGTCTGCATTTTATGCTGAAAAGAGACTATTTTGCAATGTGTCGGTGAACTCAGCTGAATAATTCTAGTAAATAAATACCAGCCTAGTGGTAATAGATATATTAATATTATCTACTTGGCACTGGCTTGCAGACCAAGTCCAAACCCAAAAAAAATTTAATTTAACAGCCTATAGTGCGCTTAGGCCTGCACCAACCATATCACAGAGACAACGTCTAACTGTTTGAGCTGCTTCAATGGTGGTCGAGTGGGTTTCTTTGGTAATACTGCGTGGTCTCAACGTATTATAACATGATCGGTAATTAATGCATTCTATGTCTTTGTTGAGAGATGCCAGCCAGGCGCCAGAGAAGACCCGAGCCGAAACTATATTGTTCTGGGACGTGAAGAACGACAAAAACGTACTATTAACTTCCGGGGGTTGGGCACCAATACAAAGGGCCCCTAAGAGCCGCCGCCACTCACGATGCTGCAGCACTTCGTCTTTGGTATGCGCTCTTGGTCGTGCACTGCTGCACCACGGACAATAAGGCTACCATTAATTTCTTTACAGTCCCCGTGCATGGATATCCATTGACCTTTTCGCCCTGCTCTGTCGTTCTCCTTCGCTTACCTCCTCACTTCACTTACTGCTACTGGTCCTACCATCGCCATGCCGTCCTTCCGGTTCTCGGGATGGCTCGCAGTCCGCATTGTCATAGCGTGTGTAGTCGTCATTATTCTTTTCGCCGCACCGACTCCGAAGGCTCCTCAATCGGTCCTCGAGAAGTCGGTTAGCTACTCACCAGCAGGAGGTCAAGCTGCCGCCGTCAACCACTATGTGCCTCCATGGCAGAAGGACCCAGAACCGGCAGCGGAGAACAGCCAGTTGTTGGAGCCATCACCGGCATCTTCTTCTCCAGCATTGTCCGTCGCATCAGAGGCAAAACCGGCGCCACAACCTATGACTTCGGCCGTTACAACAACGTCAAAGGCACCGAACCCCACAAAGACGCCGGTCAAGAACGTTGTTTTGCCAACTACAGACAAGCGGAGTCCTATCACAATTTTCTTGATGAATATCCCTCGTTACCATTTTGAAGTCGTTCTTCCTCTCCTCCACGCGTTTTCGAATTTACCAAGCGTGAATGTGACGCTCATTGCTGGTGCTTCCGGATATAATCGCTTTGGTGTTGGCCCGTTGCTTGAACGCGAGTCCCAGCCTTACCCATTGCAACTTGTTGACGAGAAATTGATATCTCCAAGTCTTGGCACGCCAGATTTACTATTCCTCACCAGCTGTCCCGAAGATATTCGAAAGGCGAATAAGACCATCACAAAGTGGCTCGAGGCCGGCACTCGGGTGCAGTGTATCGCACATGAGCCGGCCAAGTGGGACGCCCGGCCAAGTGGCAAATCGGAGTACACTGATCAGATCAAGTACATGACCCCTTGGATTGAAAAAGGACAGTGGGAGATTGTTGTCCTGGCGCCGAACGTACAAAATTACGTGCGGAAGAACTTCCCTAAATATTTCGGTACGGGAGAGAAGGTTGTGTACAATGCTCCAATCATTCATCCAGTCTTTAAAGCAAACGAGCAAGACATTGACGTAGACTTTGTCGAGCCGTTCGGTGCAATTCCTGGCAAGTACGAGCCATGGCGCCGCAACTACGACCGGGTTTTCCAGCAGTATGTTCAGGTGCGACCGCAAGTAAAGCTCCATCTGGTCGGCACCGGTGGTGACCTCGATGTGCCCGAGGCAATCAAAAATCGCATTGTCTACATTCGCGATCTCACCTTCCCTGATTATTTTGCACACCTGGGCAAGGCTGTTGCCCTGATTCCGGCCTTTGCTTCGCAGGCATATATAGAGAGCCAAGCCTCGTCCACTGTTGCGACGGCTCTAATTGTCGGTACACCGTTGCTTGTCAATTCTACTATTGCCAAAGCATACTCGCATATTCCAGAGGATGCACTGTGGCTTCAGAAGGATACCGAAACGGAAATGGACTCGTTCGGAAGCATCTCGTTCTTACCAGTGCATTTGTGGGCTGAGAAGAAAGCTAGAGTTGCGGAGGTGCGGGACAAGTTCATTGCTGAGAACGTGGTCTTTTTCGAAAGTGTCGCACAGGAGATTTCCGACAGTAAAGCGGGCAAGAATAGTGCGAAAGCCAGCAAAACCGCCAAGGGCACCCCTAAACCGGCAACGAGCGCGACGAAAACCGCCAAATCGACCGCCAAAGCTACCAAAAAAGCCCCTTCTACCACCCAAACCAGCAAACCAGCCGCAAGCTCCAGCAGCAGCAAGTCATTTTAATATAGCATTTACGGATTAATTTTTATTTGAGGCACAGGGGAGATAACATATGCGACCGGCATGTAGAAGACGTGTATGTGTGGATATTTAGAAGATATAATCGTCGCATGACAGGCGAATATGCAAAGGATTGTGAAGTTTTTTGTACACTACGATTTGAAAAAATAATTTTGTTGTCACTAGAACTAAAATAGGCCCGGAAAAATTGGTAGTGTTGACCTTTCCTCATGGTGAGTGCTCATGAGTGCTCATGGACACAACAAGGAATAAGACTATGATCGTGCAAAATAGGCCAGATAGCGTTTCATGATAGCGGTTTGCACCATGGCAAAGCATGGAAACCCCCGCGAAATAGAGAACAGGTTTACTTATTCCATGTAAGCCAGGAACAGGTTGCCTGACTTTCTTTTTTGTTCCTGGCAGATTAGAAATTCAGGGGCTAAACCTTGGGTGCCTGAGTATTGAGCCGCGTGGGCAAGGGTTGGCCTTCGCCGCCCATTTTGGAAGGCATACAAATTTATCACAAAGTCCTAAAGCGCAAATCTTTTGAACCAACCGGAACTGTCCATACTAAAGAATATTACAATGCTAGAGTTAGTAGGTCATGAACAATTG
The DNA here is from genome assembly GCA_003705905.2 of Lipomyces sp. NRRL Y-11553. Classification (NCBI taxonomy): domain Eukaryota; kingdom Fungi; phylum Ascomycota; class Lipomycetes; order Lipomycetales; family Lipomycetaceae; genus Lipomyces; species Lipomyces sp. NRRL Y-11553. Next base: position 81,101 of record PPJW02000031.1, on the reverse strand, counting down.
GACCTCTGTGTTGCAGGCCTCGGAATGGGTGGGCGCCAATCGTACCCCTAGTAGCTCAAGCCACGTGAGTTAAAGGATGACACCAATGGCACTTTTGTTCGTCCACCCAAAAAAAAGGTTGGTTCATCCTTGCCCAAAACACTGTAAACAAAAACCAACAGCCACGCGTTTTGTTGCGACAATTTACTGGGCACTTTTCAACAACCCGCATAACGAACGTGTCGAGTGTTGATTGGAACTAGAAAATTTATTGGAATACTAATTTGTGGCGCGCACACAGTAAGGTATGCAAAATTGAGATAAGTCAAATAAGTACATCAACATCGGGGGTCGAGAGGCCGCGAAACAACTCGTTGCGATGTATTCGTTTGTGCTGCACAAAGGTTTTACTGACAATAATAAACATTTTCCAGGATGCTTTTCTTTGTCGTTTTATTATCTGCTCTGTTGTCACGCCGTATTATTAACGCAACCGCACTTTAGCTACACTCATTTCACGAAATCAGAAAACAAAATTTTAAAGCATGGGCGAATCAAGACAGGAACTGATATCATGGATGAATGATCTCCTGCAGCTCAACCTGACAAAGGTCGAGCAATGCGGCACCGGCGCGCCTCTTTGCCAGATCTTTGACAGTATCTTTGGCGACGTGCCCATGACGAAGGTGAAGGTGTGTTCTTCAATACCTTTTCATAAGATCCTTTCAACAAAGGGTGGCGGGAATTGACTGTACACATAGTTCAACGTGAATTCGGAATACCAATACATCGGCAACTTCAAGGTCTTGCAATCAGTTTTCCTGCACCACAAAATCGACAAAACCATCCCGGTTGAGCGACTGACAAAATGTAAATTCCAGGATAATCTTGAATTCTTGCAATGGGTGAAAAAATTCTGGGACCAGTACTACCCCGGCGGCGACTACGATCCTATCGCACGGCGCAAAGGACAAGGAACTACCTCTTCTGCCAGTGTGGCAGCACCAGCACCAAGGGCGGCATCTGTTGTGTCGAGTCGTAAGGTGAGTTCGGGAGCTGGTGCGGCGACAACGACAACAACAGGAGTGGTTCCAAGAAATAGGACGCCTTCTACGAATGTGCAGATCGCTCAGCTGCAAGCCGAAACCGCAGCATTGAAGGAGCAAGCAGAAGGATTAGAGCGAGAACGGGACTTTTATTTCAATAAGTTGCGAGAAATAGAGATTTTGGTACAAGCTGTTGCGGACGAAGATGCTGCGCTTGCAGAGTCTGGACAGGAGGTTAACCCGGAGAAGGACTTCTTGATAAAGCAGATACAGGATATCCTATACACCACTGAGGTATGTTGTAAACTAGATCCGAAGAAAACAAATTAATTTGTTGCTAACACAATGTAGGACGGTTTTGAGATACCAGATCAGGCGGACGGCGTTCCAGAGGACGAAGAGACATTTTAAATTCAATATAAGCAGTTATGTACTGTCCATTTCATTTGTCCATACTTTTTATTGTAATTTATTACCGGATTTTTTGAATTTTTTCCTTTTATTTCTTTTTTTTTACTATATTTAGGGAGTATACACAGTAGACATATTGGCAGAGTCATATAAGCAACACGGAAACGAGGCAAAAATTATCTTTTAATGATAAGTTACATAACTTAGCAAGACAAATGTGAATAAATGGTGAAACAGACGATCAGCCAAAGCACCGCGGTCATGACAGTTATGCCATGGCGTCTGGTAAGATTTTAGCCAACCTGAGCCGCATGCCGCATGCGTCTCGAGTAACTGCAGATCCAAATATAGGATCAACTGTATATTCCAAAGTAAGAAGCTATTGAATCGTATGTCCTTGCACGGTGTGAGGACGGACACGGCTTCTTTTATTACGGGTTGATATAGTGCGGGCTACCATAATGGAAAGGAAGTGAAAAAGCTCGAGAATATATGAATAGCAGTTCGGATCGACGGCTGGTTACTTGTATCTTCTTAGTGGCACTCCGTGTAAACGGTAAATTAAAGTGTACCTGAATTCACGTCATTCAGCCCTCCGTAAACTGACATGTTACTTGGTTAGTGTGGCAAAAGTTTCTCGCATGTGAATTGCACTATTACAGAGTAGTATAATTATGTGGCTGCATTTGGGGGGGAAGAATGCTGCTCGTTGCGGTGGGTTAGTACTATATTTGGCGAGTAACACAGGGAGGATACTAGATAGGCCCCCAGCTGGATCTTGCTTATCGCTAATTCACCAGCTGTAGCGATCAGCTCACTGTTTGTAGATTTAGCCGTAATCAATAAGTGATTATATTAACTAGCAGTTGCAAACGCAATGAGAAATTTGGGGGTGCAGAAGTAGCCTGTCACCCGGATATGGTGTTTATTGCTGCCAGATTTGGTTGAGTTTCTGATGGAGCTGCAAGTCTAACCGACAGTACCCACGAAACTCCATCCGTCGACACTAATACGCTACGGCGACCTATAACAGTTTTTTTTTGTGTCCCTCGCCTTTTCTGACCTCGCGGGTTCGCAGGCCCAACGAAAGGTTCTCCCCTGTTGGCTAGTGCGTAATCTGGAGAGATAAAAAGTATGTACCTTAGTTTTCTATCGAACCCGCAGAAGCCGACCAAAGCATTGTTTACGTTTATTATTTTTGGTTCTGTAGCAGTGGGGTCCCACCACACCGCGACGACAACCCACTCACTTGCTCTCCTTGACCGCTGCGCCAGAGATTTACATGTCGGCTGCTGTTGTTGATGTTGTGTGTGAAATTGTCCTAATTTTTTTTTTACAGCAGCGTCCAGAAAATTAGGCATGCCACTCAAGCTGCCAATACTCTCGCGCAAGCACACCACCTCGGTAGACGATCCGAAAGACTCCCACTTTTCTGAAACAACAGCGTCTTATCCCCAGGACCTTCGGTATACACATTCGGCACATAATCGCACAACAAGTGAATCTAGCTCACACCCTGCTGCCCTGTCCCATAAGGCGCCTGGTTCGGTTCTTGGATCAACTTCTACCGTTCCATCTTCTGCGGGGCCTCGTACACCACCGCCAATGTCGGTCCAACCCGATAGCAATTCAAATAGTTTCTTCGACCAACCGGTTTTTGACCCGCCTATGCCAAACTACATGAAATCGGCAGCGTCGGGCGAGCATCCGGTCGACGTATTCCCTTCGCCAAAGCTCGCCGCTCCTTCGGCCGCGGCATTTGTCTCAACCCGAAGCAGTTCGCGACAGGACCTATCGTGGCCAGAACAGATGTCGCCCTCGGCCAACGGGTATTTCGGCGGCGCTGCTTCAAGCCCTGTAGGACAACAAGTCGCCAAGTCCGATGACGAGTTCGCGCCGTTTGGTGCCAGGCATGCCCGCAATGATTCTGCCGGTTACTTTTATGGCAACGGCAACTCGGGACGGTTGGAGACATCAACGAGTTCGCAGTCGATAGACAAAATGCTACAGAAATCGCCCGAACAACAACTGCAAGGGCACATGAGTACTGTGAATTTGAGCGATGACGACGGCGAAGAATCCGATGAGTCATTCGCCGAACGTAATCGTCGAAGTGAAGCAGAACTCATGAGAAAAGGCGCGGAAGAGTTAAAGAGACGGAGCACGGTCGAGGCATCAAAACTTTCGCGTGTGCTCGTGCCCGGCAGCCCCGAGGACGCCAAGGTGGAATTGCCATCCGAAGTTGTCTCCTACTTAAAGCAGGCAGAGAACCAGCCGGCACCCAGTCCCGGTTTGCTGACTAGAGAAAAACGTGTCATGACAGTTTCCGAGTTTGAGAAGTATCGACGCACGCAAGCAGATTCACTCAAGTCGAACGGCGACGACGATGACGATGACGATGAAAAGGACCCAGATAGCGAGTCAGAAAACGAAGGCTTTTTCAGATCGGATTCGGATTCCGAAATCCAGCAGGAGGCCCTTAGATTGAAGCAGCGGCAGGATGCGAATTTAGCAGTCTACCGACAGCAAATGCGGAAAGTTACGGGAAATTTGGCTCCTCCTCCTCCTCCACCTCCCCCTCATCCGGTGTCAGTGCTCAGTCCACGGCCGAACGGACAATTGTCACCGTTGTCCAGCTCATCACAACTCGTTACTGATCCTGACGACGAAGACGATGAGGTTCCACTAGGTATTCTACAGGCACATGGATTACCTGGTCGGCATCGCGGTGCTCCAGCATCCATCGCCCCGCGTCCAATGTCTGCCAGGTCTGTCTCAATCTATCCTAATCAAATTCCGGTTCAGAATTTTCCATCTGTTCCTCCGTCAGTTTCAATTCCGCGAGGTCTCACATTGCCGGAACAAATGCACGATCCAACGTTCGACCCGCAGTTTCATCAGCCACTACCTGCACCACGAGGTTTAATACATGAAATTGCCAGAGAACAGGAAGCAAAACTCCATCGACGAAGTATGCTCAACATGCATATGCAGACTGGCGTTCCCTATGATGTTCGACCGGCGTCTCCATTTCACCCTGGCACAATGCCATATCCCCTGCAACCTCCTCCTCCTGCTTCGTACATGTACCCGCCTTCACCTCAGCTTTTGCCAACCCAGCACGCCACGCAGCCGCCAATGCAGCCGCCAATGCAGCCCGACGCTTCAGGAATCTCGCCGGATTTGCAGCTCCAAATGCAAAAGTTCCTTGGGCTCCAGATGCAGATGATGCGACAAATGTTGCAAAGTGACGAGCAACTACCATCACCACCCCCACCACCCGCAGCGCCAGATGTTATTCGGCGTATTCCCTCACCAGCCAACAGCATTCGCGGAAGTACATACTATCCTCCAACAATGCCAGCAGCTGGTAACCTACCGGGTCAAGCGCCGGTCGCAATGTCTAGCACTGCGGCCAATCCCGCTCGGTATAGAACGTTGTCTACGCAGCACTCGTTCACAAATTTGAATTATCAGTCCGAAGCGGGTCCTCCATCTGTTCGCGATTCCCGTTATAGTCAGGACTACGCGCACAGTTCAAATTCACATGAACATCATCGTCTTGGAAGCACGGTCACTGCCCCGGCGGTCGACACGATTCGTGTGGTCGATAATAATAAGGAACTAGCACCCGCACTTCCTATACGCTCTCCACTATCTTCTGCGGCTTCTGTTGACAGGAGCTATCCACCACCAGATGAACCGTACGACGGCAGCGGTGAGGATGACGAGTCGAAGGAATGGGAACGACTTCGGAGGCAAAAATCGACTCTTCGAAAGGCGTGGAAGCAGCGGCGGAGCGTGAACGTGTCAACACTAGATTCTGCGTCTACGAGCGAGACAGGGGCGGCGGCCGAGACTTAGTGGGTAGATTAACTAATGAAACGGCATAATTTTTTTAGTGGGGTCCAGTGGTAATTCGGTAGATAAATTGCAAAAAGGTGAAGACAAAAAGTGCATCGGCAAGTTTTTTGATACATATTAGATTGCATATGTCGCGATAATCTGTTTAGAGTGTGATTGGATATATTTGGACTATTAGTTTGGTATAAGTTGTTGCGAATTGTGTGATAACAAATATTTGTCAAAAAATAATTCCTCAACGGTTTAACACACTTGTTTTATGGCTTAATAAATGCCATGCCCACTCGTGACTCATCTGGTCAAATCAGTATACCCATCATTAGACCATCACCTTATGATTGATTATCTGATTGAGTTGATTTGGTGTCCAGTTATGATAATGGACGGTGCGGCTTGATTGTTTGTAGGCTGGGTCTGGCACTTACTTTTCCGCCGAGACAAATTACTGTTCTTTAGCGTTACAGCTATAAGCGACACCAACTTTACGACGCAACCTAATTTATTGCTGCCGATTGTACTTAAATAAAAAGACTTAATGGAATCGATCAAGGGACCTGGCAATATTGAGCCTACTATTGTTGGTATATGAATTTCCGTTTTCATTGGGTAACTTATTTCGGATGCCTTCCATCATTCTTGATCCAAGAAGGAAACTTCTGAAATGAGCGCGGGCTCCATATATCTTGTGTGTATGTGCATTGTTATGTTAACCGTGTGCCTAGGCACCGATCTCCGTATCGGCATTGTCCACGCGCGTTGGAACTCGGCCGTCATCGGCCCACTCGTTTCTGGAGCCAAGGAACGCATGCTCGCGCTCGGCGTCAAGGAAGAAAACATCACGATCGAATCCGTGCCAGGTTCGTACGAGCTCCCGTTTGCCGTCACCCGGCTCTACGCAGCCTCCCAAATCCAATCCTCAGCAACGTCATCCGGCGCTGCCGCGCTCGACCTGCTCGCCGGCGATGCGCTGGAACCATTGACAGAGACGGGATCGATTAAAAAGCCATTTGACGCGATCATTGCGATTGGGTGCTTGATCAAAGGAGAGACAATGCACTTTGAATACATCTGTGAGTCAGTATCAACATCGTTGATGAAAATCCAGTTGGACCTAGGTATCCCCGTCGTTTTCGGCGTCCTGGCCTGCTTGTCCGATGCCCAGGCCCTGGCGCGTGCGGGCGTGTCTGAAGGTGGCCATAATCACGGATTAGATTGGGGTGAAGCGGCGGTTGAAATGGGTGCCAAGAGTCGGTTGTGGAATCAGGGAAAAATCTAAGTGCTTCATGATGAAGGTGATTCACGGATCAATATATGCACTTGAGAAAAATAAAAGTCGGGTAGAAGATGAGATGGTGTACGAAGATAGTATAGCATTGTACATGGTGAATGTTTGTGAACTATTAGTATTTACAATTTAATATACTTGGTAGAAAGGTGAATATGATATATACAATGTTAGATGCCCGTAGTCAGCGCGTTGTTGATGATTCTGCCTTGCTGTGACGGTTTACGGTTGGAATAGGCGACTGTACAGCAATGTTACGAACCCCCTTATTAGAGTATATTTCGAGTTGATGACGGCCTTTACGAAGGAGATATTCGATCGTTGTGAAGTCAGATTTCGAGATGTTGATATGCTGCTCAAATTGTTGGCTGTGAAACTCATTTTAGCCGCTGCGACAGTAGAAATCACTATTCTTTTGCCCAATAATTACCGTGTAAATATGAGGAAGTTACGCTTTGATTCCTGATCAAAAATCATTGTCAATATCTATAAATACAGACACTTGAACCGGCAGAGCTCGTACAGGTGGTTTCTTCCTGATGGCCCGGAGACATGAGCGGTAGAGACTCAGCACTAATGTTTCGTCAGTGTAGTGATAAAATGATATAATAGGCAGCATACAGACCCTCTCGTTGTAGTCCCGTCAGTCCTCCTTTCTTCTTTACTACCATGGCAGCAATCTGTTTAACTATATTATGTGGTGATGAATCCCGGAATAATTCAACATGCACCCCATCCACAAGCAATTGTTGGCATGCTCCACCACTTCTATAATAAAACCCTGCTACTGGTTTGGAAGAAGAAGAAAAAAAGCTCCAACCGGCAAAAAGCACTTGTCAAATGCGGTATCAAATGGTTGCGCCCTGTGAAAGCGGTATGACGCCGGTCCGTAAGTTCCTCGTAACGGCAAAAAACTCCCAACTCTCACTTTCGTCAATAAGTCGTCCCATCCGACGTAGTCAACGACAGAATCATTTCAATTATTGTACCCCGAATATTATTAGCCAGATTACGCACGATATCTATGTGACTGGACTGCTAGATCAGATCCTATCTGAAATACCGGACGCGTTAAACCAAAGAGGAACACGCCACTAAATTTGTCGCGATTGTAGAACTGAGGCCACACACAATACCGCAGCAGCGATGAGTATATCACCAATTCCTCGATTTCCTCGAGCAGTAATAAGGCGTGTCCTTATTCCGACAATTTCATCCATTGCACTCGCTCGCGCACAGCCATCGCCACCGGCACCGGCGCCAGCACCGTCAGTGACCCAGCAGCGTGCATTCATGGTGTCGTCGCCACAGTTTGATTATCACTTTGACACGCTCAAGTTTGTACAAAAGCTCGAATCGTGCGGATTCGATCACGTCCAATCCGAAGCTGTTCTGAAAGCGCTAAATGAAGTCATTACAGAGTCAGTGGACTCGCTGTCGGCTACATTGGTCCGCAAGGAGTTATTATCCAGACAGGCATACCAGCAGAAAGTTGATTTCACAAAACTTCGGTCAGAACTCCTCACACTCGACAAGACGGATTCAGCCCAGGTCAAAAATGAGCATGAGCGTATTATGGCCAATATGGACAAGTTAAAGACACAGTTGAAGGAAGAAATTGCCAAAACCCAAGCCAACGTTAGGCTTGATCTTAACTTGGAAAAAGGCAGGATACGCGAAGAAGCCGCCGTACACGAGCTCAAGATCAAAGAGACAGACACGCGGATTGATTCGGAGCTTGCAAACGTGAAGACCCAGCTAGAGGCTGTCAAGTTCCAGGTCATGCAGTGGCTGATTGGCGTTTGTACCGGTACTTTTGCTTTGGTGTTGGCGTATATTCGGTTGCTTACTTAGATGTTCTTTCTCGGATTGTACAAGCTTTTTTTGTACTGTAGTGAAAAAAAAAATTATTATGGGTTTCAAAATATTACAGGTACGCTTAGCCATTCTGACTATTAACCATTCCGCATTTGATCTCAGCCTGCAAACGTTCTATTGGGACACCAAAATAGAAAAAGCTAACAATATACACTTGTTTATAAGTTTATGAGAAGAAGGTCTCCTTGACGATGCGCATGGTGTCATCTGGGTTGTTAACTGAGTGGCCAATAGTTCTGGGATCGGTGTAGATCTCATAATCGTTACCTCCCTATACAAACTGTCAGTATACTGTATTACACTCAACAAAAAATGGACCGACGCACCTTGAAGCACTTGTCGCCAAAGAAATGTATGGTAGTGAAACCCTCCTTCTCGACGTGCTGCAAGCAATAGGTCTTGTCCCATCCGGTGGGAAATACGTCGAACGAGATCTGTCCACCAATGGAGTAGGTCAGACCGTAGTCGGGGAAGGCCTCCTTGAGAGCGGCGACCATGTTGTGACGGATTTTGTGCTCAAGATCGAATTTCTCGTACGCGCTGCGCTCCGCAGTTCTATATAATTTTGTTAAGACTGATATTTTGAAAGTACTACTTTGCCCTCAAACCACGTACGAGGCATTACGGCCAACAGGGGACACATTGATCATGCCATTTCGGAACTCAATGAAGGTACCACTATAAAAAAAATTATGTCAGCAGCCATCTTATCATCAGAATACGCAGGATAGCATACCGGACAAAGGGCAGGTCAAGTTCCACCAGATACTTGAGAATCCACTTGACGAGAACTTTGTACTTGTCCTCGCCGATCCAATTGATGAAGCTTTGTGACGCAAGTTTCTCGCCGAGGCGGTACGCGGTCAAGCCGTTCTCGGAGAAGCAATAGTCAAAGATGTCGATGACGTTGTCACCGAGCTGCTCCTTCTGCTTGGCGAGATCACTGCCACCAACGAAACCTATGGCGACCTTCTTGCGGAGCTCGCTGAGGAGAGAGAGCATTTCCGGGGAAGCATGCTGCGATGCAAATGTTAGTAGATCTGGCAAAAGTCCCAAAGTCCTTCGAGGTGGCTATCAGACACAGACAGGGCCTCGCTATTACATCCGCGCCGTATCCAAGCAATTAGGAGAAAGCGCATATTGACTGGAATTGCACTCATCTCGCGAGCCAATGCAAATGCCACGCAATATATTTGGCTGTGTCTTCCCGAGTAACCACGTAGAATCAACGCCATAGTACGTACCAGACGAGCGGGGGAAAGAGTGCCGTCGACATCGAAAAGAACGATGGTGTTCTTGATTTCACGCTCGGATAGAGGAACAACGCTTGACATTATGACTTTAAAGCAATTGACTGAACTTTCTATTGTATAAAGATATGGCAATGCCAGGTGTGAAACAGCAACGAATTCGGGGAAAAGCAAACGTATGCGGCCACGAAGGCAGTAACAACATCCAGGGGCAGCTAGGCACGCAAGGTGAACGTGTGCTGCAACAATGCAGCCGTAAGCGGTTTGGCAGCCAAAAACGCGCTAAACGCTATAGTACTGATATACGGGTTAGGGCAAGTTCATTGCTGAGTGGGAGGACTGACATTTCAAGGGTCTTGTGCACCTGAAGCTACTAACTTTGGCCATCAATTTTTAGTTGACTCTTTTGACTCTAAATATTACTACATGTTTATATATGAAATAAAACAAAACATATGTACATATAACACATTCCAACTTCAACAGAGACTCAACCCAAATGCAAGCTTCACACTCGCGTCTCTATGGAGTCGGCGCAGGCTCTGGTCCGGGAGCGTCGGTTGGTGGTGGAGGCCCTGACGGCATGCCTGGAGACGTCTCTTTCTTTCCCGCAACATACTTTTCAAATGCCGCGTTTCTGTCCGGAAACGGTCGAGTGCCAAGTAATCGCTCAAGATCCTCACGATTGATGACTTCTTTGGACAGTAACTCCTCAGCAATAAGTTTAATCTCGTTGCGCTTGGAAGTTAGTAATTCGACGCATCGCGTATGAGCCTCTGTCGCAATTCGGCGGACTTCCTCGTCAATAATGGTGGCAGTCTCTTCAGAAAATGGCTTGTTAAAAGTCTGCTCAGATTGGTCAAAGTTAACCAGGCCAACTTTTCGAGACATTCCCCATTGCGTAACCATCATTGTCGCCATACGAGTAACCTTCTTCAAATCGTCTACAGCACCCGACGTAACAGTCGGGAAATGCATTTCCTCAGAGACACGTCCACCAAGCGTCATCGTCATGCGATCCATAAGCTGCTTCTCCGACATAAGCATATTATCAGCCGGTGCATACTGAGCATAGCCAAGGGCACCTATACTCCGTGGGATAATTGAAACCTTCAACAAAGGATCGGCCCACTCAAGGAACCACCCACAGACTGCATGCCCAGCTTCATGATAAGCCACAGTCCGCTGGTCTTCTTTCGTGAGGACCCGCGACTTCTTCTCAATACCGGCGATGACACGCTCGATCGCAGCCTCGAAATGAATCATCTCAACAGAGTTGGCCTGTTTACGGGCTGCAATAAGAGCAGCTTCGTTGCAGCAGTTCGCGATATCGGCTCCGGAGAAGCCCGCAGTCAAAGCAGCAAGCTTTCCGGAAAGATTGTCGAGGTCAAGGAACGTTTTGATCTTCGCAAGGTGAACCAGAAAGATGGCTTTCCGTCCTTCAACATCGGGCAAATCAATATTTATATGTCGGTCAAAACGGCCAGGTCGCATGAGCGCAGAATCGAGGACATCAGGTCTGTTTGTGCCTGCGAGGACGACAACGTGGTCCGAGGTCTGGAAGCCGTCCATCTCAACAAGTAGCTGGTTGAGTGTGGCTTCGCGTTCATCGTTCGCTCCCATTGACGAGGTTCGACCTCGAGCCTTACCGATAGCATCAATTTCATCAACAAATATGATGCAGGGCGACATCTTACGAGCAGTCTTGAATAGGTCCCTAACACGGCTAGCGCCAATACCCACGAACATTTCAACAAACTCAGAACCAGACACGGACAGGAAAGGAACTCCAGCCTCACCGGCAGTGGCTTTAGCAAGTAGCGTCTTACCAGTTCCTGGAGGGCCCGATAAGATTGCGCCACGAGGAATCTTGGCACCTAAGCGCTCGTATTTCGCCGGCTCCTTAAGGAACTTGACGAACTCCATAATTTCCTCCTTAGCTTCATCCATACCGGCGACGTCCTTGAACTTGATCTTGATGTCGGTTTCCTGATTGAACAGTCTAGCGCGAGACTTGCCCACTCCAAATAGTCCACCACCAGGTGCGGAAGCTCCTGTAGCCCGACGATTAAGCCAGAATAGTGCACCAACAACAACAATCGTGGGCAGTAGTGCAAGAATTGTGTTCCATGCACCACCTTCATCTACGTAAGCAACAGGGATTCTTTCCGTTGGAGAAATCTTAAGCTCCTTCTGGGCCTCTTCCAAGTTGCGCTCAAATGAATCAACAGATCCGATGGTAAAATACCAGGTCGACGAGGCAGCAAGAGAATCTGCGTTACTCTTCAACGTAACACGGACAAGCTTGCGGTTGATAACCGTAAGACGTTCAACAAATCCCTTGTCGAGAAGCGAGACTCGAAATTCTTGCCAGGTCAGCTCCCGGCCACCAGGACGGTCGAAAATGAATAGATACAACAAATATGTGGCCAGAAGGGCAATGATGATATGGTTCCCCTGCATTGGCGGAATGTTGAATTCAATACTGTCCTGGTTCTGACCTTTCTTGCTGCTCGAGGTACCAAAAGAAGGCTTGTCTTCGTCTTCTTTCTTGCCCTTTTCTTTCTCATCTTGTTCCCGATCTCTCTTGGCCTTTTCCATAGCCTTTGCCAATTTTTCTCGAACTTGAGCAATATATTCTATTTCTATTAGCCATGGAATTTAAAACATTACGAGATATCTCCGCACCATCATCCGAAAGGTTCTGCGACCTATCTGATTTCTCGGCATTGCGATCTTCATTGCTGTCTCGCCGGGAGGCACTCTTATCCGGCTTGTCCTCACTGCCTGTAGCGTATCCTCTAACAAACATGCTCATCACCAACCGTCTCTGAAGCGGTAGTAAACAGCTGCTCATTCTAAGATTTTCCTTGATAGTCGTGGACCACACCAGGAGCGGGCCGCGGGCATACGACGCGAAGAGAGGGCGCGCCCCAATGCTCGCAACCGAGCGGATGAGCGGGAGTGCTCTCCGCATTATGTTTTCCTTCTGGCGTTATCTGATATGCTGGACTATGTCGGTTCGTAAACAAATCTTCGCAACCCTTAGCGAGATTGAGACTAGAAGTAGAATTAGCAAAAAGCGCAGAAAAAATGGCGGAACCAGAGAATCAGTCTTGTGGAGCAGTATCCTTCCAGCAACTCTAGCTGAACCGATGACATAACCGATTTGTACATTTGATTCTGAAATCGCGAGAAAATGTTCTCACTGCGAACCATACCCGCACCCAGCCGCTTGCAAATTACAAAACGCTTACCTGTTCTCAGTCCGCCCTGACGATGAATTCGTGAATATCTCGTCCGGCTGTTGTTAAGCCAGATTGTGCCGGAGAAAACTGTGTGAGGGGAATCGAAGTTACTGTGTGGCGCGTGGTCAGTCGTAAATGAACTTTTACTCAACGCCTATGAGTTTTGACACTTGAGTGGGGATGTAAAGCTGGACGTGGCCTTTGTGGCTGTAAATGCATTACGTTGAGGTACTGTTAGTATAGAGAGAACTGCTGACAATTACTGCGAACAAACTGCTGACTTACACTAGGTAGTGAGTGCCGATTATATTGAACTGAATACTCAAATTACCGATGTACGCTTCTGCCAATATTGATTGTAAATTTTGGGCTGGCCCAGACGCCCAGTCCAGTTTTAATCGGCTCTGTGAATATGCAGAGAGCGAGAGCCTGGTACCCTAGCTTACTCTGCCAGAGCAATGTACGAGGCTATTAATGTTGTCATGATATCAGTACAATGATGGACGAAGTACAATATTAATAATTAATTCCAGGCGGTATTGACCCTAATTTTATAAAGGAGTAATTCAGCGACTCGTGGGTGGAATTCGGTGTTTAGGCTCTATTAGTATTGTTCCGTATGCGCGGTAATATTGTTTACAGTCAGCTCACCTGCACCACCACCACCTTAGGCTACCAGCCCCAGATCTGCCATGGTCTGTGATGAGAGACCCCCCGAGCCAGATTCAGAGTATTATGACGCAAATGGACGTACGATAAGTCCTTGTGTATGCAAGCAAGATGTGCCTTTACCGTAGGACAAGGTACCAGCCGTCATCATATTCCCTTGCTGTAGCATATCATATACCCTTAGCTGTCCTGATCTTCCTTTCATCTCTGAATACCGCCTAGAGACCATTTACTGCTACATGCCCTATCGTCTGTCTGTCTACTTACTCAGCGAATATGGTCAAGAAGTCAATGGTAGTCGAGGCTCGATCTGTGTCTGATCTCGAGTATGATAACAGCGAGGTACTGTCTACTAGGACTACACTTAGGACTTTCGAAACTCCTGAGAAGTCTGCTGCGATGGATCATAAGTCCCATCAGAGTGTCGACGAGCAGCTTCTTAATATTAGGCCTTCATATCTTTCACTCTTCCGATTTGTCCGCCGAAAAGATGCATTCCCGATACTGCTCGGTATCATAATGACAATATTATCTGGTGTGCTCCCGTCAGTTACCTCGATTCTCATCGGAAAGGTGTTCAACGGTATTTCTGCCTACGTTGCCGCTGAATCCTCCGGACAAAGAGAATCATACCCTTTGACATTGAAAGTCACACCATATTTGGTCGGCATGCTTTCGGTGGGTCTCATATCTATTTTGATTTGGATCTTGTTACTAGTTAGCTGGACTGTGGTCGCAGAAAACCAGCTTGAAATGGCCAGAAGTATGCTATTAGAATCACTGATGACCAAAGACAGCGCATGGTATGACCGGCTGGACAGTGCGGGAGGATTAGTCACCAAAACTCGAAAGTATGGTAATGGTTCTTTGTTTGGAAGTCGAAGTATTACTGACCAATTAGACTACTAGATGAATATCAGGTAGGAATGTCGCTGAGTTTTGGTTATGCACTTTTCTATACCGCGCGGGCGCTGGTGTCTCTCTGTGTAGCAATGTACTTTTCTTGGGAGCTTACCATCGTCATCCTTGCTACTCTACCAGCAATTATGATTGCCCAGACGATCACGAATATCCCCAAGAACAAATATACCAAGCTTGAGAAGCAATGCTCCTCTCGTGCTGTCAACGTCTTCGACTGGGCTATTTCATCGATCCAGACGGTCAAGTTATTTAACGGTCAGTCCATCGAAGCCGCGAAATTTTCGGCACAAACGCACACTTCTAGCATATTAAATCACAAAATCGCAATCGTCTATGCAGTACAGCAGGGTGTTTTAAAGCTCCTCGTGCTTATGCTATTCCTTCAAGGATTTTGGTATGGGGGGTCTCTTGTCAGGCAAGGCAGAATATCGTCAGGAAGTGTTATGACTGTGTTTTGGTGTTGCAATTCCTTGACGTACAGCGTATCCAATATGGGCGTTAAATTGGCTGATATTAGTAAAGCCAAAGTCGCTGCCGAGTCATTGTGGGCCATTATTGATGACTTCCGACATACAAATAAGAAGCAATATGGCATGATCCTGCAGGAATGCCGTGGAGAGATTGAGTTTAAAAATGCAAGAGGCTAATATGCATTACATATCGTTCGTGGTTTTGTGGTCTAATAGCGTATAGGTAACATTTGCCTACCCATCTCGACCGTGTGACGTTATTCTCAATAATGTCAGTTTCACGATTCCCATGAACAGGCTTACATTCATAGTCGGAGGATCCGGTTCAGGAAAGTCTACATTACATTCACTGTTACTCAATCTTTACTCTCCGCAAGCCGGCAGCGTATCGATCGATGGCATTAACGTTTCATTCCTATTGTCAAGCTGGCTGCGACATACTGTGACTGTCGTGCAACAAGACAGTGTTCTATTCCGAGATACAATTGCAAACAATATTCGTCTAGGCTCTGCTACGCCGTGGCTTGTGGACGACGAAGATATCAAACGAGCTGTTAGGCTTGCGATGCTAACAGAGACCATGAACGACCTTCCAGCTGGTGTAGACACTTTCTTGGCTGAAGGAGGGAACGACCTGAGCGGTGGCCAACGACAGCGCATAGCTCTCGCTCGTGCCATTATACGCGATAGTCCTATATTGGTATTAGATGAAGCTACAAGCGCATTGGATATTATCGCGCGCGGTCTCATTATCGACGCGATAAGACAGTGGAGAGATGGTCGTACGACCGTAATTATTACCCATGACGTGGCTTCAATTGGTCTTAAAGACAACGTTATTGTCATGAAAGAGGGATGTATCATGGAGCAAGGAATGCGAGGTGATCTTGAGTCTGACCATGGCGCTTTCATGCAACTGATCGAATCCTCAACCGAGAGCACCCGACACGATAGAGATGAGAATAATCTGACAGCCAAAGTTCAAAATCAACAGGTAAATGAGATTGAAAGGCCAGCCACATGTTATGCCGTTGCCATTGAACGACGTACCAGGTTAATGAATGTCTGCACTGATCTTCCATACTTGGATAGCTCGAATCTTGATCTCAATCTTACTCGATGGTCCCTTTTTGATGCTGCTGCGATAAGATATCGTAACAGTCAGAACTTTCCTAGTGCCATTGCTCGGCGATGGACACAGCTACGTACACGCGATTCTTTCATCGATTCAGCTATTACATTGACATCTGGAGACAACACGCATAGAGTTCGTCAAAATATTCGGAGAGAACCGACTTCCCCCACCATTGCTACTGCTCGAAAACCTTCTGTGGCGACTCTACCAGAGTCACTCGTTTTATCAGAAAAAAATACCGGAGCAGCGTCAACAAAGAAGGCAGGACGTGAATCCGCCGGTGCCCTTGCTTTTCTTCTCCTTGCATTCAGAACCCAACGGCGACGGTGGGTGGTCGTTCTTGGACTCTTTGTGGCCCTTATCAACGGTGCGGCAATGCCGGCTTTCTCATACACATTTGCTCGCCTGGTATATACGATTTTTCCTACTCAGGGTAGTGCCGTGCAATCTAAAGGACAATCGCTGGAGTGGCCACTGATTGTATTTGGTATTTCTTGTGTTGATGCTCTTACCACCTTTGGTCACACGCTTATCTTGGAGGCTGCCGGCGATCGATGGGTATATCGGCTGAGGAACCTCGCATTTAGAAAGATTCTCACAAGGGACTGGACTTGGTTTATTGAAGAGGCGGTATCACCAGATTTGTCACACGCATCGTCTACGTCCTTCAGCGACAAGTCTGGGGAGGACAATATATCTTCCGAAGCAGGATATCATGACGCGCCAGCTCTCTCTCAGGTTATCAATAATGACTCGGATGAGCTACGTCTCCTACTCGGACGCTTTTCTGGCACAGTTACTTCCGTCCTTGCAACTTTCAGCATTGGTCTTTTATGGTCGTTTGTAGTTGGCTGGCAATTAACGCTAGTTGCTATAGCGACCGCCCCGCTGGTAATCGCGACATCTAAGTTTTACGCTTACGTTTCCGATAAGTGGACCGCTCTGTACGCTTCCGATGATGATAAATATACAGAGATAGCTTATGAGGTGTGAATTAAAGTGATAATTCCAAGGAACTCGAGAATTAATTATGATCATGTAGTGTCTGACGAAAGTGCGTACCGTGAAAACACTGACTCTCGAGTCCCATTTCCGAGAGAAATTCAACAAAGCCTCGTGTGCTACCCGGGTGACAGGTCTTAAGCGAGGATTCTATATCGGTATTGCGTCCGGTCTGAGCAGTCTCTGTGATTGTGTTGTCCTTGCTATCGTATTCTTTTTTGGTGCATTCATAATATCGAATGGGACATATACCGTTATTCAGTTCTTTACTATTGCAAACCTAGTGACAATCTCTTCTGGAGTAACGTCTGCGGCTCTTAGGTTGTTGCCAAATTTCGGCAAAGTAAAGAAAAGTGGAATCAAACTTCTAGATCTTGCGATGATGGACGGTACCACGGCCCGTACGGAAACTTCTGGTCAAGGTAATTGCCCTGCGATAGGAGTTATGAGAGGCAACATTGAATTCCGGCGTATCAGGTACTCATATCCTGGTCGGCAAGCTCTGGCCCTGGATGATGTTTGTTTGGAGGTGGTTAGTGGACAAGTAGTGGCTATTGTGGGTTCATCCGGTTGCGGCAAATCTACCTTGTCGAGCTTGGTGACGAGGCTGCTAGTTCCTCAGGATGGGTACGTGAGCATAGGTGGTGTTGATATTATGGAAATCGACCTACAGTTCTTAAGAAGACACATTGCCGTGGTCGCGCAACATTCGGTCCTGTTCGAGGGCAACGTGTATGAGAATTTGGTGTACGGATTAAAGAGTAACGAGGTCACAGCCGATGACGTGAAGAAGGCATGCGAACTCGCGGGCATTCATGAGTTTGTTATGTCGCTTGGTGAAGGATATAACACTCAAGTGGGCGGATCGACAGCATTATTTTCTGGTGGCCAAATTCAACGAATTGCAATCGCGCGAGCACTAATTCGAAAGCCGGCGATTTTGATCCTTGATGAGTGTACGTCTGCACTCGATCCCTCTACCTCAGAACATATCCGTCAGACCGTCATGACATTGAAGAAGCAAAATTCTGATTGGCAACCGACAGTTCTGATGATCACGCATTCACGCGAAATGATGGAGTGCGCCGATAGGATTGTTGTCATGGACGCCGGCAGGGTCGTTGAGATTGGCGAGTTCACGGATCTAATGACGAATAGAAGAGGCTACTTTACGAATTTGATCGGTGGTGGTGAATGGAAATAAGTGATTATTGCTCTTCCTATGATGCATTTAGCTTATATTACTTCATTTGTATACCTTGTAGACTGCAATTACTAACCTAATCGATATGCGTTATTCTATCTTGACTTATTGCGTCCAATCCTGGTTCCGCTGCTGGCTTAATATCTACTACTACTACGAGTAATAATAATTCTTTCTGATTGCGCTTTTTACTACGTAAAATAAGCATCAGCTTCCGGAGAGAAATAAATTGCGAGAGATTCTCATTTATTACAATAGTCATTGCTATACACATATGCGGCCAAACTCCAAAATTACTGACCCAACGCATTCATTTACTTCTTGGTGACGTACGCGCACGAGCCCATATCCATAGGCTCAATCTTTCCCTCGCGTGGCATGACGTCAAAGTCGAATATGTCGACAGGAATACTGATCGTTGTACAGGTGTTTGGGATATCGACAATTGACGCGATGTGGGCCTGCACAGGCGCGGAAGAGAGTAGAAGGTAGACCTGCTCGCCAGTGTACCCAAATTGTTTAAAGTACTCGATTAACTGAAGACACGCCTGTCGAAACGCGACGTGCGCGTCGAGGAAGTGCTGTTTGCCGCTCTCGTCAACAGAAATACCCTCGAATGTGAGGTACCGGGAAGGACCGTAATGAGCCTCGACAGGACCGGGCAAGAACATAGGGGTGTTCATTGCGAAATCTTTGACGCCATTCTTGATAATAGAGCACTTAAGAGTGATGATACCAGCCATTTCGATTGCACCACAGAAAGAAATCTCACCGTCACCTTGGGAGAAGTGGAGGTCACCGACGGAAAGACCAGCGCCTTTTACGAAAACGGGAAGATACGCTTTCGAACCACGAGACAGATTTTTGATATCGGCGTTACCACCATGCTCACGGGGAGGGATAGTGCGAGCACCCTCCTTAGCAACCTTGGCGAACTTTTCCGGCTCGATAATGTCACCAGCATAAGTGCCATTCTCTTGGGGCAGTCTGGCAACCATGAGCGGCGAGTGAATCGCAGCATGATGGTCGTGGAGACCTTTCTCACGTTCATTCCATTTGGCAAGGAGATCAGGAGACGGCATGGTACCCAAAATGCCTGGATGAATTAATCCAGGGAACTTAACATGAGGAATGTGACGCGATGTAGCGAAGATACCCTCAAAGTCCCAGACAGCCTTGACCGCCTCAGGGTAGTAAGCATCAAGCAAGCTGGGACCAGCCTCTTTGTCAAGCACGCCAGTGTAACCCCATGGTTTGTCTGGGAATGGCTGGATGTCCTGGATCTCGACAACAAGGACGTCACCGGGCTGTGATATTGTTAGCCAAGTAACTTATCTGAACACTCAATGACTCACCTCGGCACCATCAACGCCGACAGGACCAGAAAGAAAATGACAACCGCTAAGTTCGAGGTTGCGAATGTCATCAGCGGAATCGTCATTTGAGACTTGACCACCGGTCCAGTCAAAGCACTGAACATGGAAGACTTCGCCAGGCTTGACAGTCGAGGCAAAAGGAATGTCAGGGTGCCATCGATTGTGCACACCCGCCTGCTCCCAAGGCTTCTTGCTGAAGTCGATCTCAATGGCGGTTCTAATGGCTTCTGAGAAATGGGTTAGATCATCATCGAGTCATGCACATATTGTTTTATAATAATACAGCAAGGAATTGATCATTGATTGTTTGTACACACCTTTTCCCATTCTCGGCGACTGATGGAACGTATCAGTTAATTGTGTGTTTGGAGTTGGCGTGAAAAAAAAAAGTTGCAGAATATCAACTCAGAGAGGACAAAGGACAACGACGAACGTGCTGGTTCCGAACTCGAAATCGGAGCAAGGTGCGGAAGCCGAAGCCGAGGCGCGAATGTGCGGTTCGATGGAAAGAGGCCAGCTACAGGAACTGAACCGGCCGCGGCAAGTAATATACGGCCGGTTCGACAGACAGCCAAGCTCAAGCCACAGGGTCAATGCAAGTTCGCGCTCGAAAATGAATGGAATTTGTATCGATTTTGCGAGACTCAGTCACGGAGACAGCACTCGTATGTACCTTAGCATATCATAGACCCACACAAGTTTGCATAATATGAGAACAGCAAGCGAGTCCTCGTATGAAGCGCGAAATTTTTTCATAGGGACCCACAATTGGCTGGCTTTCGGTCATATGAATGGGATTTCCACATTGGTGAGATTATTGAACGGGGAGCGTTATCTCCCAACGTCCGCCAATTGAATATCTCTACTTACCCGGCCTAGATCACTTTATCCGTCTCAGCCAATTACGCCGCATGAGGAGGGGATATTCAATTCCAGAGCGCCAGATAGCGGAACTTTGATAGTGAGTCGCCGGGGACCCAGTTAACTAAAACTTTCCAAACCAGTTCCACACGAAACTAAACGACAAGGCTGGCAAGTTAGCGTCGGCCATAACCGTGACTTGCTTTGCCTATGATCCGTCTCTGAGTCCGAAATCAAAGCAGGCTCCAATCGCCGCCCTGCGCCTTTAGTTTTCTATTGTACTCATCAATCTGCCCACACCCTCTTTTCACCACCTCCGTGTCAATTGCATCGCTCCTACCATCAGAAATGCCGAAGCGTACGTATAATACACTTAGTCGCGCGATGTCTTTTTAACGTCCTCCACAGAAGCCATCCGCACCGCCGTCAAGGTTGACCTTAACAAGCCAGCCTGGGAACAGCCCCAGCTCCACAATAGGTGGCATCCAGATATTCCCTTCTCCGTACGTTGTTTTGTGGTTTAGATGTGTCGCTGCGGTCAATAGAGTGGTTGCGGAAATTATGAGCTATCCAAGAAGCGTGTTAACAGCAGGGCAGTGCAAAGTTCAACCTGGTGAAGTTGTCAATGTCGAGTGCCTTGACTGGACTGGTGGCCAGATCGGCAACAACGACTCAGCCGACGATATCAAGAACTGCGACTTGAGCCGTATTCACTATCTTTCTGGTCCTATCGAGATCGAGGGCGCTGAGGTGAGTTGTCTTGTGTTGATTCTGTATGTGATAGAGCACTTACTTTGGAAAGCCTGGCGATGTCGTCGTGGTAGAGATCCAAGATGTCCAGCCCTTAGCCGAGCAGCCGTGGGGCTACTGCGCTATTTTCGACAAGAACAACGGTGGCGGTTTCCTCGACTCGCATTTCCCGAACGCTGCCAAAGCCATCTGGGACTTCGAGGGTATCTTCTGCTCGTCCCGCCATATTCCTGGAGTCCGCTTCCCTGGCCTGATTCATCCAGGTATTATGGGTTGCATGCCGTCGCAAGAGCTTCTCGACACCTGGAACGAACGTGAAAAGGAGCTGGTCTCATATCATGCATCCATCGGCACTGACCGCGTCGTTGCTCAGCTACCACTTGAGAAGTTCACGCACGCGGGATCCGCTGACGCCGAATCGGCGGCAAAGGTTGCGAAGGAGGGTGCCCGTACCATCCCACCTCGCGAGCACGGTGGCAATTGTGACATCAAGAACTTGTCCCGCGGTTCCAAGTCTTATCTCCCCGTTTACGTCAAAGGCGCCGGTCTATCAATTGGCGATCTCCACTTCTCCCAAGGTGATGGCGAAATCTCATTCTGTGGTGCTATCGAGATGGCGGGTGTCATCACTATCAAGTGCGACATCATTAAGAATGGTGTCAAGGACATGTGCATGAAGAATCCGATGTATATCCCCGGCCCTGTCGAGCCTCACTACGGCCCATCGCGGTACCTCACGTTCGAAGGTCTCTCTGTAGACGAGAACGGCAAGCAGCATTACCTGGATGTTAATGTCGCGTACAAGCAGACCTGCTTGCAGTTCATTGAATATTTCAAGAAATTTGGATACTCTGGAGAGCAACTGTACATTCTCCTTTCGTGCGCTCCAGTTCAGGGCCACATCGCGGCTATCGTCGACATTCCGAATGCTTGCACGACACTAGGTGTGCCTGTCGACATATTCGAGTTCGAATGTCTCCCGAAGGAAGGAGGGTTTCAGAAGATCATCGAAACTGACTGTGCTTTGACTTCTGAGTAAATCTAAAGAGGGATGCTGTACCATTGGAAATTTGACGATCCGAATTTGCGATTATGAGATGTACAAATGCAATTGTTGAAATAATGGATAACTGAAGTAATGAAATAATCACAAGTCACCATTAATTAAATATACTTTCGTAAGGCGACTCATGCCAGATTGAAAGTAATTTCAATATTTAAGGATCCTCTGATCAGCATGACAAAAGCAGATCTATAAATTTAAACCTGATAAGTATGAACTATTGACAAAATAGTTTATAAAGTTATACAAGAAGAACATCCTTTTGCGTCTTTTATGAAGGAACAAACACCCTTGCGGTTGCGACTGCATTTAGCCCCTGCTCGGCATTTTCCCGCCAGATCATACTTATCAACTGTTGCAATCGCACGTGTACTGGAGCCAGTCATCTCCACCTGTTTATGCGAATCAAAGTATCAACCACACGCCAAATTTCGGTCTCCAAGATAGCTGTTTCTGCTAAGTAACCATATCACGCCGCATTCCCTTCCCTCCTTCACGCCGCATTCCCTTCCCTCCTTCAAACGGGGACACTTTCTCTACGTACACGTCGCATTTTTATTTTTTTTTGTCCTTCTTTGAACGTTCAATATTCTTTTCGTCGCTTCTTATGCCATATGTGTGGCATAAGCAGCTTATTCGCGGCAAGCTTATCAAGGTTTGATAGATACGGATTTTGTTATATAAAACAGAGCAGCTTTAACTAATCATTATCTATGGTGAGTACTTAGAGCTAGTTAGGGATAATAATAAACCAGTTTTAATCCACATCTCTTTCTGTTAACAGTTGTGTGATACTCGACGTACTTTGGTAAACCGGATTAATCAGTCAATTGCTGTTCGGGACTCACTCTTGCTAATCATTAATCTATATAGATTCAGTCCAATTCGACCAGAACAAACGCAATGGTGGGAGAGGCCATGATCCTTAAGTAGTACAGACTAACTATTACTTGCTCATTTCACACCAAGTCATTGTACCGTTGGATCGCAGTGCTGTGAACCGCGCTCTGGAGGATGTGCAGCAGCGTCTCAGCCTCTAGCAAAATTGGTAGGGCCTTTTCGTCTACACTAAACTCTTCGTCAAATGGGAATGCGTCCCCCATAGTAAGACCAATATCGAGAGTTTCGGCCTGTATTGTCGCAGCACCATCCTGGACCACTACCTGTTGGATTAATAAGTACAAGTAATTCCATTTCAATGAACACATTGCTGTCACTCACGTATTTGTCGCTGCTGATATTACTGGTGCGCGCGTCCCATTTAAATACCTCAATTAGTGCAATATCTAGCGTTCCAAACCAAGTATAGCCATTGAAACTATAGGGCCCAAATGGTCTCGTGCGTCTTGCATGGCACATCTCATTTTCAAACAAATTGCTCTCAGTCGCCGATAGTGAATTACAACTGTCGCGTGCCGCAAATCGAAAACGTGGATTCTCCTTGAGCCACAAGAGGATACCAATACGAGAACCGAGTTTTCCTAACCACAGCTCGATGTCGGCTTTCAATTGCTGGTACCCATCGGAGACCCCTGCCTCCACGACGATGAGCAAGTCATTGAGCTGGCAATTGTCATACTTTAATCCGGCATCGGGAGTTTTGGTCGAACGTCGACGCTGGTCATCCACAGAGCTGTATTTAGACGCTCCGATGGGAAGAATATGACTATGTAAGTGCTTCTTGTCAAGGCGAATGAGTGTGTCACGTATGGACTCCTTGATGCACATTTGCAAGCCAACTGCTGAGCTATTGTGTAGTGCTGTCGGAATCGTATGTATGATAACTCTTGAATCAAGAGCAGAGTATTCGACACGTGGATATCTATATTACTGGTTAGTAAAATCCATGACAGCTTTCCTTAGCCATTCGCCACATGCTTTGCATCACCATAAAGGGCGCGTGCCTTGTCCTCAAGAGATTGGAAGGATTTGTAAGAGACGTATAAGTCCAGCCTTCGCTCTGGCTCGTTGGTAGTGAGGAAATTCACTGCGCGCTGATAAGACGCCAGTTCGTCATCACAAAGGGCCATTTCCAATGATATGGCTATTTGAGGTCTCAGAGCAGTAGCTCTGCACCTGTCTCTGTCTGCCCTTTGTACTCTAGAGCGGATTGGGCAGCATCTTCAACAGATATAGTCTCGGACTCTGGCCACGTGCAATGCTGATCGCTGCTCTTAAGAGGAGATCTTGTTCATAAAATCTTGGAAGTCAGCGTTGTCGAAATATTTCCGGCAGTTTTTCATGATGTTCTGTTAAATATGCCAGCGACACGGCAGGTTGAACGTCGTAGGGAAACACATCTGCCACGGCTGTCATGAGTGCCATATCTGCGTCTGTAATAAAACGACCGGGTGGCATGTTTCTGTGAAAAAACGACTTCCTCTGTCACAACTGTTAGCTTGACCTTGCGCTCTGTATACTGTCTGCTTAATTAGCTGTTGCAAAAACCCAGATATACGAATTCGGTTTCTCATTCGTGACGAAGAATAATGATATCATAATTGTCCTCATGTGACATATCGAATGTTAGATTGCAATGCCAGTTTATTACTAAAATATATACATTTTCAGATTTTCTGGCGAATCCAATTAACCAAAGGAAACACGGAAAACGGAAAATTATAGCTGAGTTTTTTTTTTCTTTGGAAAGGGCGGTTCTATTGTATTAAGTATAGTTATACAAGCCCGAAAACCAACGAAACGTCGAACGACAAACGGCCGCCGACATCCTGACCACCGGGATTTTTTATTGCCTGAAATACCAGTCCATTACTACAATATGTACCTGGCGAAAGTAAAAGAAATACATTAAATACATCGCAAAAACGAACGCACTTTTTTTGGGGGGCGGGAAGCGCAACACTATAAAGGCACAACTGAAGCCAGCATTAGGGCAAGTTACTTTAGACAGGCTGTCCGAGTGGTTAAGGAGTTTGACTTGAATTATAAAGTTCATGGTTATCAAATGCGGTCCCCGCGCGTAGGTTCGAATCCTGCGCCTGTCGAAATTTTTTTATTCTTTATATTTTCTGTTTTTTTTTTTTTTTTTTTGCGATGAACTAATAAATACGTCCAAGATGTCAAATACACTTGAAATTCGTGAAATTGCCCATAAACATAAGGAGAGGAGAAGATATATACATATACATAGATACATTTAGCAACCGTTGAGTCCGAATCCTTCTGCCACCAAATATTGATTACTTGTTACCCTCTAAGTGCCTCTAATGAAATAGCAACTAAAGAAGCCACATGAGGGCACCGGAGTTGCAACAAAAAAGAAGTTATCAATGCAAAATGTCAAAGACCATTATACCATCTCCCTCAAGATTGCTCCCAGTCACAAACTATGTACATACCGAACCATGACGAGGTGTAAATCAAAGTCTATAAATACATGCCGTCTTCCTTACTTTATCTTTGTCGGTCTAATATATCTTCCGGCACTGTAGTACCATCAGAAACGCCATCTTCAGTTGTCATAGGTCCAGGGTTAAAAGCGGCCGCACTAGTGCCCGAGCCCCAGTCCCAACTGAAAATTGCCGGAAGATTCCAGATATCTCTGGGAATAAAAGGCTGTTCCAAGTTCATCATTTGATCAAAACCTACAGAAGGGTCGGTCAGTGCAGTAGCGTTAAAGAGCGCTCCGAGGTTGCTAGCATTATCGCCGCTTCTTGAAGGGTATGGACCAGACGGTTCTCCGGCGCTGGTTGATTGAAATGGTGGCCCTTGGCCAATATTGCGTGGCCCCATAGATCCAGTCGGCGATGGCGGAAGCGCCGTCGATCTAGACGCGAAGGCATTGTATACACCCATTTCCGCCCTATCTCGCCCGCCAAACATAAACTGGTTCGGGGAGTGAGGCGTCGGGTACGCCGCCTGCACACCATGTACAACCGGCGGCTTTGTTAAATGGTTGCCTATATCAGTTCCGAGTCCGGTACGGACAGGGGGCGTGGCAGTAGTTGGAGTCGTAGTACTGTCTGTCTCACGGGCTGCAGTAGTGGTACCAGTAGGTTGCGTTGAATCTCCGCCCCTGGCTTCGCTCCTAACGTTTTCTTGTTCCGACTTCTCGACAACAACGGTCGCGACTCGCACGATTTCTTCAACGAAAACCATAGCCCGGCGGTTCTCGTCCAAGAAACGTGAACCCTCAAAAACGCGTTTCACAAACTTGATCGCCGAACTCATGAGAGCAAGGTCCGATCTCGACGATGGCTGTTGTGGATTTTGGAGGCAATTCGCGAACAATGTGACCAGCGAAGCTAGAGTATAGTACACTACTATCCAGCCACATGACTTATGAATTTTGTCAAAGTGTTTTAGGAGGTATATCGTTGCGCGAGCTGCTTGTACGCACAGAGCTGCGGAGGCCAATACGCGCGGGTTGCGCGGGGTAGAGGACACTGTGACGGCAC
This sequence comes from Lipomyces sp. NRRL Y-11553, assembly GCA_003705905.2. Taxonomy (NCBI): domain Eukaryota; kingdom Fungi; phylum Ascomycota; class Lipomycetes; order Lipomycetales; family Lipomycetaceae; genus Lipomyces; species Lipomyces sp. NRRL Y-11553. The sequence goes on along the minus strand of PPJW02000031.1, from coordinate 54,271 downwards.
CGCGGCGGGGACGTCCCCCCGTCAGGTGGTGATTGGACATGCGGTGGATGGCTATGAGACAGTTGTAATAGGCCAAATGCATATAGACGACATGCAGGAGAACGTAGGGATCCTGCTCAATAATTTCATGGTCAGGCCGGTACTGCAGTGGTATGGAGTCGCGCCATTCTAACAATCGCTTGTCGAGTTCCCCGATCGTATCCAGAAGCTCGGTTTCAGACACGTGTGAGGCAGCAGCGGAGTAGAGACGGGTGTAAGTCTTAGATTGAATTTGAGAGAAGAGGATCATAACCGAGAATAAGTACGATGGTGAGGAACTTGTTTCGACCAGCGGATCCATCGACACATCTTGGTCGTGGATAACCGGTGGTCGGCCCGTGCGTAATGACAAGTCTTTGTCGATAATGTAGCAGATCCAGAATATTCGTTGGCGCCGGCGCGTTTCTTCTTCAGAGAAGCCGTACATGGATTTTATATGCAAACCCATGCGTTGGGCTATCCGAGCGGCGTTCGAGCTAATCATGTAGGACACTTCGGCCGAGTCCGAACCATCGAGGTAGATACCGAGCGTGACGAGGGTCTGCACGGCTGTCAGGCTGCTGGGCCCACATATTAATGTGCTGAGATATGACATTGCATTCATGAAATATCCCCAACTCTGCTCAACGGCCTCTGGGTGAATAGGGTCACTCTTGAAAGCCACCGGATCTCCGACTCCACGGGAGCTAGCAAAATCGGTGGACTGCAGTCGCAAACCGGTGGCCAGCATTGCGCACACGGCGCAATAATCTACTATTCGGAAGTGCTTCTCAGAATAGACGGAGTTCAATATGCGATCCATCTCGTCAAGTGTGAAGACAGGTATTATAGGAGAGAATATGAAGGCATATATCTCTAAACAACGCCTGGTGGTATCTATGTCGGGCAACGGCAGAGTGGTGTGTTCTTTTGGTCCGGGCTTTTTAAGAAAGGGAATCGTTGTGGTGGTCATGACCATATTAGCGTCGAGGACACCAATCCGGCCCTGGTCATCGTCCAAGTATACTTCGCATTGATCCTGTGTCGCATTCTGTACATGGGCGCTAAATGAGTTGTCGCCGATCCGTTCCGATATCCACTGCAAGCCACGACGTGAAAATAGAGAGAACGAAGACGACGCACCTATGAACTTGCTGTCGCCATCACGAGACGTAATCATGAAGCAGTTACTCTCGTCGGTCGAATCCGCATGAACTCCGATTTCGTCTGTCACAGATGCCTTGGCGACATCCTCGTACTTTGCTGGCATGCTGTGGTTGTGGTTGTCTTGATAGTTGCTCGACGTAACATTCGATGGCGAGGGCGTTTGGGACTGACTAACAGACGGGGTGCTACTCTGGACACTGCTGCGAACACGATCGGTGACAGTGGTCTCTATGTCGACGTGATCGTCCAAGGATTCTGGCTGGTACTCGGGCACGAAGCTGCGGATGAGGCCTTCCATTTTTTCCAGCCTGGACTCGAGTGACTCAATATATTTCAAGCTTGATCTTATTAGTGGGGTCAATATCGACTAGTTAATACGCACATCATACCCTTTCGCTGGATTGCGTTTCTTTTCTGTGTATGTAAAGACGCACTCAGTCTTATAATTGATGCAGTTTGTGCAGGACGGCATTCTTCCATCGCATTTGATCTTCCGCTGTCAGCATTGGTGCCAGGGATCGGCAGAACGTGCAGCAATGCCATATTCAAAGTAAAAAATGAATGCAACAAAAATTATACCTTCTTTTTGCGGCAGCAGTCGCATGCCCGCGCAATTCGTCGCCGTTTGAGATCGGAGTCGCCGAGTAAGAAGTCGACACCCGGAGGGCTGTTTTCGTCAACACCTTGGCCAGAGGCGGCCGCCGCGTAACGCGGACTCGTATCCGAGCTCATTAATTGTTCCTCGATAGAAAGACGAGGTCGCTGAGTCGAGCAGCTTCGCTCTTGAATACATGCGAAAGAGGCAATCAAAAGCAGAAGTAGGCCAGGTCAGACGCAACAAATGAACGATACGATGTCTTATGGTAATAAATGGCCGAAGAAATAAGAGAACTGTGCTGGCCAAAGTTCCGTACAGACGCCCCCAAGATAGGCGTCAACTTCGCGCGGCTGGGATTTCACACTCGTTAACTTTAGGTAGTTTAACCCTAGCCCATGAAGATGACGCGTTAAATTAATTTTCGCGTTAAAGTCAAATTGTCCTCATATTTTTGATGATTCAGCTAACAACAGCCAAACAAATAATGTGGCTGGCCACAAAAGAAAATTTTCTGAAGTTTGTAACAAATTAACAATGCGTTACTAACTATTTAACTTGAGGGAACTCATGGGGCCACGAAACGCTAACTAATCATCGGCTGTATTTTGGAATTTAGCCCTAAACCTCCTTTTTGTTAAACCTAATTGCGAGGCCAAGAGTAATATTAAATAATAAAGCAGCTGACTGGCAATCTTCGGTGGGATTTGTATTTCTCTGCGACCAACTAGTAGCCGTCCCAGCAACTGCAGGCTCTTAATATACGCAGCTCGAGCCTCAGGTTTGCTGCCGGACGTGAAAGTTTGCGGGGCAGGCCACTTGTCCACCACTACTCACACAGTCCATCCCACCTTTGTCACGAATATCGCAACTGCGCGAAGATTGCTGTCGTCCCATCTAGATTGCCAGTATACGCCTCTACATATGTGCCTCCGAACAGACCTCGCAAACTTCCTCACCCGTCCAGTCGGCAAATCCAGGACCCTGGGGACGCGCACTTTTGGCTGAGCATGTGAGTAGTCGCACTCTGCTCTCGCCTGGCGTTGGCATTTCCCCGTTTGGCACTTCCCCAAACACGCTCAATATAATTGCATTCGCAATGAAATTTGGGGTACATTTCAAACAAATGACCGAGGCACATTCAGCTTGATCGTCAAAGGTTAGTAGGAATATAGCGTGAATTTGTGGCGCAAATATCACCTGAATATTTTATCCATAAATACCCTCATTGAGGCTCGTATAACTACTTCTTTCATCACCAGTATAAGAGATGCGCCGCGGAACAACATTTTTCTTGATTAAATAGGAATGGATCCAATTACCCGGGCAACAACCTCCCGCCCGCCGGTGGTCGTGGAAAGCATGCAAAGCAAAGGGCGGCACTCTGCGATGAAGATGTTAAACGGAAATGCATTCAGTTCTTTCGAAACCCTCCGCGGAATAAAAGAACAATTCACATGTTACAGTCATTTTACGAGAACATTTCGTAGCCAGAAATTAGCGGCAGCTTCACTAACTCTAAGATCGCCAGGTCCACAATCGTTGCATACCGACGCAGTTGGGGTTTTTCCATCGGCCGCCATTCTAAAGATGTATACTTTGACGGGCATGAGAGACCTGATGTCATACAATATCGCATAGCGTGGGCATCAAGAATGATGTCGTATCGATTACAGATGAAGGAGTTTGCCTGTAATGACTGTGATGTAGTGATTAAAACTACTCTCCAAACTGGCGCCAAAGAAATTGTACTAGTCACACATGATGAATGCTATTTCAATAGCAATGACGATCCTGCTGTGGCTTGGAAGGCACATACATGATGAATCGGTGATCAAGAAGAAAGGCCGAGGGATGGGACTGATGGTCTCTGACTTCTACTGTGCCTGCCCCGGACCGCTGCGATATAATGACTTGATCGCCCGAGAAATCACAGAACCGGGGAAGAGGCGGGATGGATATTGGAATTCAGACGACATGGTCCAACAACTTGTGAAAGCCATGACGATATTTGAAATGTCGCATCCTGACTGCATTGGACTGTTTTGCTTCGACCAGTCAAGCAACCATCAGGCCCTACCGTCAGACGCGCTAACCATTACTAAACTGACCTTGAATGACAAGATTAACAAGTCTCCTATGAGACAAAGATTTTATATGGATGGAGACCAGCGAAGTGCACGTTGGTTTAGTACAATGTAGAAAGAATTACCTGGACAGAAGGAACAAGGAATACGATGTTTGGCGCATGCACAAGTGTGTACTGGCTGTGGCGAGTTAGTTACACATGCCAAAACTGTTACCTCGCAATCGAATTCGTGCTTCCTCACAAGATTGCGACCAATTCGCCGCCATATGCAGAGACGTGATACACCTAATTACAAGATGCCGTACCAAATAAACAACTAAGAATCCAAAAGCGCCTTCTCGTGTGCCCACCACTTTATACAGGCCGCATGACCGCCATTCTCCAGATCCCAAAGACTTTCAGTCGTGCATCCCTTCACTTTCTCATGTCTCGCCACTCCGCAGACCAAACATAAATCAGATTTGTCACCTGTATATTCTCTGAAAACGAACGACGCGTCAATGAACGGCAGCTCGCGCATACCAACCCCAGCAATGCGTTCGCGTAGGATTTTCCACTCCCTAGCAATCTGCCGAGCCTCTCTATCAGCATCGAATTTTCCGCCACGCCGTTTTCGGCCTGCACAGATTCGGACTGCCACCTGGACTCCGGTGAGTAGACCAGTGAAGAACTTCTTTGTCTTGGGATGCGAGAGCACCCGTCGTTTGAGCGGAAATGGAAGCGGCGCTAGCTCCTGGAATAGGGGAAGTGGGAGCGGAAACAAATTCGATTCGAACAGTGGGAGAATAAATTCCGGTTTTGGGATGGCCGAAGTTGGTGGGGATGACGATGCTGTAGCCTGCCGCGACATTGTTCTGTCTTCTGGATCCTGCCATGACACGAAGTCACCTGATGTATCCAGCAAATTTTTAGATATCGTTGTAGTCGACTTGTGCGGCGATGGTGGATGGCTATTACTGTTTGGTGGGATTTGACGATTATGTGACTGTGGCTGTCCGCCGACTACCGGATGCCCATCAAGTATGGACGGACTTAAATTCGCCACTCCATTAGGTCCTGGCGTGAGATGCTGCCCAAACCTCAGCTGTTGTGCATAAGCACCACCGTTGTCTTCCTGCTGGTGACGTTGTGGCAGTGGTCCTCGTGGCGGACTCGGAATCGGTACACCCCGGTCCTGAGGTCTCCTAACGGGTTGTCTTGATGAAGAATCTCTAGGACGAACCGGGCTGGCTGAAATGTGCAACACTGCCGATGGGGACTTGGGTGTGACTGACGTGTTGACAACCTGTCTCGGCGTAATTGGAACGGACGAAGATAGGACGGGCTTGATTGCCTTAACAGAGCTATCTTCAACTAACTTCATTGCAGTATTTGGTTCCGTACCAGTAAATTCTCCAAAGTCATCGTCATCGTCATCTAGGCTGTCACCGTTCGTAGAAGATGTAGCAGGCGCGGGCAATTGTGTCGGTTGTATCGAGTCTGGCACCGCAACTGCGAATAGATTCTTCGGAAGATCATAGTTGCTAGACGTCACTGTCGTCGCTGGAGCAGGATTAACTGGATTCGGTGAAATACTGATACTATTAATTGCGGCTTTGTGATCAAGTGACGATTGCGGAGGCGGGTTCAATTGATTAGCGTTTGTCAATAACGAAAACCAATCGGGGCCAGGCGCTGGCTGCTGGGCAGATGGGGCACTTTTGTTCGGCGCACCAGACGACCGCGACAGCAAATCATCGAATATTAACAGATCTGCTTGTGATAGGCCGGTAGGCCGGTTATTCGAGCTCATTCTTCATGTTCTGTAGGGCGTCGTCACGATTGAATGCTCATTTTATGCGAGTGAATTGCCTATTGTATGACGACCTAAAGAAAACGCCACTTCCGTTTAAGCCGCAGCAGGGGTCGCATCAAAAAGGACAGCAGTACGTCTTGACCGATACCTTCTCGCGCTATAGGTGACTGATTCCATCTGTTCCACAGAGTCTTTACATACACCTTATAGTTCAGTCAGCTGTACGCAATAAACCGTCGGATAACTGAGCTATGGCCGTGACAGCAACCTTTACGCGACAAAAGTCGAGTGTATCGAAGCCTATGAAGACCGAGTCGAATCGATCTACCGGGTCTGTCTTGCAGCTTTTCGTCGCCGTTTCAGGTGCGTATATCGATGAATTACTACCTTATCTAAGCTAAAATATGTGGGTATTGAAGGCATATACGTATCTTTCTTAACATGGGCAGTTTTGCAAGAACGGATATCCACCTCGCCATATGGCCCAGATAACCAGGTTTTCAGGTCGTCTGTGGTCATCAACACCATCCAGTCCTTCTGCGCCGCCATTGTTGGCTACATATACACCCGCTACACGTCTTCGTCTTCTATGAAGACGTCGCCTACAATCTTCCCTAACCGGAAAGCCCTTCTCCAGTACACGTTCGTCGCGATGACGAGTTCAATGGCGAGTCCGTTCGGATATGCGAGTCTGAAACACATTGATTACTTGACACTGTTACTAGGCAAGAGTTGCAAGCTGTTGCCGGTTATGGCTCTTCATGTCCTTATTTTCAGGAAAAAGTACCAATGGACCAAATATCTCCTTGTTTTCGCCGTCACCCTTGGTGTTTCTTTCTTCACGTTTTATCATCCGTCAACAAGTAAGAAGGCTGCGCAAGGACCATCCTCATCGTCGGTTTATGGCCTGTTGTTACTTGCTATCAATCTACTCTTTGACGGCCTTACGAACTCCACACAAGATCACATTTTCCATACCCAGCCAACAATCAATGGGCCAAAAATGATGTGCGGTATTAATGTGATGGCTACCATCCTGACATCCGCTTTCTTGCTCACTCCCTTTTCCCGGCAATTACAGGATTCTCTAGAATTCTTCAAATTATATCCGCAGGTCCTGTACGATATTTTGTCGTTCTCGATATGCGGGGCGATCGGCCAGGTCTTCATATTCTTTACCTTGAGTAAGTTCGGCTCTCTGACGCTTGTAACGGTTACCGTCACACGCAAAATGATGTCGATGCTGTTATCTGTCGTTTGGTTCAACCATAAGCTTACGGTCGGGCAATGGTTTGGTGTTTTGTTGGTCTTTGGAGGAGTCGGTGGCGAAGCTTTGATGAAGTATTTTGAAAAAAAGCAACAAAAGCTCGAAAAGGACGTTAAGAAGACGCAATAGACTTATGTCAGAGAGGAGCAATATCGGTAGTTTGCCAGCATTCAGAGCTTACATGGTTGATAATTTTGGGTCACAAAAAGGTTAGTCAATAGAACTTGTATTATACGTGCAATGGAATTTTTAGTAGCTTCCTAAACCGTCAACCGTCAGATATACCAAACGTTGAGGTTGGGATCAGACTATTTAGATATTATACATATTATTCACTGAATAACCTTTCCAATCCTTAAGACAGACCAAAACGCCAGTTCCCGCTGTTCTTTATCAAACAACCCCCCATCTCGAGTCCCACCAATACCATCACCCCGGGCCGTAAAGTCCTTCTCAACTTCTGCCTCGTATGCAACACTCACAAATAACGGAACCACGATCTCCGAACCTCTCGCGTCTGCAGGCACTACTTCAAATATTACGCTAGTCCAATTCCGACCACGGTCGATTATCCCTAAATTCGGACCACCTCGTCCGGACTCCTGGGACAGGGGAATGTTAGCCGTGCCGGTGCGTTTGAGTTCAGAGAATTTCCTCCGGAGGCTGGCGAGCGCCTGGAGATCCCAGTCGTCCTCGATGTTGGGCCCTATCTCAAATAAAGGCGTAAGGAATGTCACCAAGTGGCTGTGCCTGGGAGTCCGAGGAGGCGAAGCTAACGTTATCTTTACAGGCTCATATAAGGGATTGAAGAGTGTGAGGACGAACGTGTACGTAACATGAGGGATGAAGCCGGCTTGATATGGAGACGACGCAGGCGCATGTGAAGTTGACGGGAGATACGTGATTCGGAGACTCGGGAGGTAGTTCTTCGAAAGGAGATTGATCCTGAATGCGGTTGCGACGGTTGACGCCGCGCCCGTCGCCATACTGGACGCAGAAGAGGACGATGACGAGACTTTGCGCGACGAGACGTCAGGACGTACAAGGATATGTCGGCACGCGCGACATCGCTTTGCACGTCGAGCACGTAGTCGTGTCGGTAGCGGTAACAAATCTGACGTTCTTGCAGGCCGAAAAAATGGATTTGCAAGTCGTTGCGATAATGTTGGTGCTTGTCTGTGTCAGACTGAGGGAGCCATGCAAATATACACAAGGTTCACTTACTAAAGTCCAAAGTGGTCACATCGCGCACGCGTAACGCTTCTTCCTCTTCAGCTTCCTCATCAATATACTCCACATACCGCTCTTTTTCCTTCTCCCCGTATTCCCTAGCCTTCTGACTAGATACTCCTCCAGCTCTACCAAGTGTTCCCAAGACACTAGCCGGTGTGACTGCCGGCAAAGATGGAGACGAAGATGCTGCTGCACCTCCTTGTTTGCTATAATGCGATTTCATGAACCGGATAGTTTCCAGACTCCGATTAGCTCGTTTGGAAAATAGCGGACTTGGCGGTGCAGAGTGAGCATTAGATTCTTCCTCCTCTGCGTCAAGAGATTCGTATAATTGTTGGTAAAAGGACGACAATGCCGCGAACCTCGATGTTGCAGTTGTGGTCGTAGTGGTGTCTGATGCTTCGTCTGCTTTGGTGTTGCCCGAAAGTTTGCGAACCTGCTGGTATAAAGACGAATGTTTTGAGAATGTGAGGTTCCGGGGTTGATATCGGGAATCCCAAGAGCAATGAGGGCATTGCAAATAAACTGTTCCGGATGCTTCACTACCATCAGACGTAGATTGTGAGAGCATAATCAGATTCGTAAAGCATAACGGACATTGGAGACAATTTCTGGAGCAACTATATTTTTTGTTTCCGTCAGACAAAAAAACACCCGCGCGACAGAATACAACCACTCAGGAACAGCTTACAATGTCACATCATCGCCACGGACACCTTTCCGCGTAACTTTTGAAGCCTCATTCGCACCACCAGCGGTATCAGCAGAATACACATGCAAACAGGCAGGACAATAAATCTGAACGACTTCCTCGACAACGCACCGCTCGCACCGCAATACCATGCACACGTCACAGAAATATAAGCTATTTAGCGTATGCAATGCAAACGGATTATCTAAGCTTGGGGGTAGTTCAAGTTTTGTCGTTGTCTCAGGCGTTGGTGGTGGCGCTGGCTTCGAGGGGGAATCGGGCTCAGGCTCTTCTTGATCATCGTCGTCCGTTACTGGTTCTGCGCAGGGACAGTGGATCCTTAGAGAGGGATATTGTGTCGAGGTCATGTTCTTGATCACCTGCACATAATTTCAGCGATATCTCGTCGCCAGTGGTGGCTTGTAGGTTTATAGATGCGCCTGACGCGCTGTCTGCGGTGTATACGCGTTCGTAATTTTGGCGAACACTATGAACAACACGAAGGTTGGGACAAAAGGTTTCTTTCAATGCAAACCGCTATAATAGCACCAGTCGACACAAGCCAACACTGGACGTAATGATACGCATTAAGCCATTATAATAAGTCCAACAATAAAGTAGAGTTTGTCAGTTTTCTGCTGACTCAAATGAGATTCCGGATATGCCACAATTGCCTGCCAGGCCAACGTGCGCGATAGCAATCGCACAGCTAATCCGACAGGCTCAGCAGCTGCACATTTATTATTTGAGGAGGAGGACGTATACGGTGGGTTTTCTTACTCAACTTCGTTGTGTGTGGAATATTAGTGTGCTGATTTAGTTTATCAGACTTTGCGCACTAGTCGGTGTTTTTGGGCATTCGATACAATTTTGGGTCGACGAGGTCTGGTTGGAGGACAATATCGGAAAGGAAGGTTTAGTACAAAGTCGTCAATTCAAAATGCACAAAGGACAACAGCTACATATCACACGGAGAATGACAGTTCACGGCCTCCGAATTCTGTGGAAGAACCAGAGCGGCCGGATGTGCGTCGCGTAGGATCCGTTGTGGGGGAGACCCCAAACATTTCTGATTCGACAGATGAACAAGACCAACAGACAGATTCGAAAACCGACTCCGTGTCATTGCGGTCACACAATGCACCGTCAGAAGACAGGTCCCCGACTGAGTCATCATTGGGCGAATCAGTGACCGCATACGACAGACACGATCCAATATCGGTCTTCGAGAGCACACTGCAACAGCATCCAGAAGACTTCCCTACAATGCAGTGGGATGACTCATACTTATTCAAAAGACTTGTACCAGGAGAGGGGCGAAGTAGTATCGACGCATTTGTAAGAAGATATGAGGGTCACAAAGCAAAAACACAAGTGTTGGAAGCTGTCGTGGACGAGGCTGCCTTATTTCCCGCCGAAGAGATGCGAGTTCGTGCGCAAACTGTCGAGGAATCGCCTCCCGCGAAATGGATTAATTTACCCGACTCGGTACGTTATTAATGTGACAGCCGTTGTTAGACTGAGGGATGAGCTGATGGATAATTTTTTTAGAATGAGGAGGAAATAGTAAGACAGGTCTTGGGAAAGCGACATGTTACGATTAGAGCCTTCGTCTCTGAAGCCACGATTGGTGCACTACGACGGGGAAAAAACAAGTTGTTGAAAGAATTGCGACAGTCATGTGGTGTCCAAATCCAGGTGCGCGGTAGCTTGGTCCCGTTCGATAAGCGGGACCGGGGTATGCAAGTTTTCGGGACTGTGGAGGATGTAGCAAAGGTAAAACAGCCAAAATTACATTTAGATAGATATTTTTTTTTTTTTGACTAAAGGGTGGTGTTGGTTAAAACAATTTACATAGACCTTTGCGAGCCTATCACGAAATATCCAGAACGTTTCGCTCTCCAGTGAAGATAGACAACTTCGTCAGTTTTTTTTTTTTTTAAAAAATATATTTTAGTCAACGTCGTATTCGCTAACTTTTGCAGGACTGCTCCTGATAGTCCCTTATCGTGTCGCTGGCGGAATCTCGCGTGACCCTCAGACGGTGATGACGATCCAGGACCTGTCGAGTGCGACCATCGCGGTCTCGAACAACTTGCTCTTTCGCTCTACCGATCGGATTCTGACCATCACTGCTCATAACAACCGAAGCTTGTATGTCGCCGTGTGGGAAGTGTGCAAGTTTATCGCGCCACCGGATTGGATCCGGCAAGTTTCGGCCATGTTGAAGACGCGGTACAAAACTTATGTCGGCGTCAGACCCAAATCTGACAGGTTGACCAACATTAGACAGAGACAGGTAAACCTGGACCGAAGCAATCCCAAAAAGCTCGAAGATGAGGATGGTGCGGATCGGCTTAAGACAGTCAAGGTTAGGATTCCAAATATGCACATTGGGTTTGTCATTGGCAAGCACGATAGGTTTCGGATGCTCGTACGCGAAAAGACCGGCGCATATGTGACCGTACATAGACATCATCGGCCAATTAGTAGTCTGGAGGAAAATGCCACGACTGCGGAGACGGAGAGCAACAAAAATGGGGGGTCCGACGATTTTGTATGCGTGATCAGATCGAGTGAGTGGAGCCGGGCGAACAGGGCAGCATTTTTGTACAGAAATCGGATACAGTTGGCGGAGGCGAGATATCGTCGCATTAAAAACGACCAGCTGATATAAAATCATTGATTACGGGGTTTGTCACAGTTTGTGAAAAGAAAAGAGGGGGGGGTGGGTGGTTTATCGATAGACAATAAATACTATTATTGTTTGTAAGATATTACATGTTTTCGAAAGCAAACGAAAATGGAACAAAAAATACATAATCCAACAAACCGTAAACTAAATTTTTTTTGTCCAACCCAGCATCTATTCAGCCACAACCGTCGTGTCAACTGTAACTTCTTCATACTCCTTTGCTGGCTTGGCAATATAGTCGATGCTCTTGGGTTCGAGTATCGAAGGCGAATCCTCCTTGGGCTCGAGGATGGTGACGGCGTCGGGAAGCGACTTGGCCGGGCCGAGCTTGCCCTCGGGGTCGGAGCCAAGCATGATCTTGACCTTGACACCAAGGACACCTTGGCGGAGGAGAACGTGTCGGGTGGCGGTGTCGATGAAATCGCGGGCGGGCTGACCGGAGTGGATCATGAAACCGTCGGTAAACTTCATGGACTTTGCTCGGGCGGCACGTAGCTTGCCGGAGACAACGACCTCGGCACCCTTAGCGCCAGACTCCATAATGTATCGCAAAACACCGTAGCAGGCCCGTCGGACGGCGAGACCGTTGAGGAGTTTGTATTTGAGTGACTCGGCCTGAGCAATGGCGCAGAGACCTCGCTGCTGGACTTTCTCGGCGTAAATGACAACACCACCCTCGGGGATCTTAAACCGCTTCTGGATGAGGGACGTAAGCTCACGGATTCTTCGGCCCTGTGGACCAAGGACATCCTGGGTGTGGGTGGCACGAATAACTAAAGCACAACCAAGTTAGCATTTCATCTCGGGGTCTCGATCTCTTCCAACCTTAACACAAAAAAATATGACTCACCAATTTCAGTCTTGGTAGGAGCAGAGCGGACCTCAACACCAGCGTATCCCTCCTCCGCGAGTTCACGAGTGAAGAATTCGTTAAGCTCGGCGAAGAAGACACCGTCGGCAACCTGCTTTCTCTTGCTTGATATCTCGGTGGCCATTTTTAATTAGTCTGATATTGAAAAGTTTTCGGTCGCGGCCTAATAAATAGTCTTAGTCAAACAATCCTTGCAATCAATCACTAAATACGAGCTGGTGATGGTGGGTTTTGACGGCAAGATGCGGGACAAAAACAAGCCATGGCGATAGCGACCAAACCGACATCCCCAAACACGCATCCATCATTTTACGCGCATAAAGTATTTCTTTGAAAAGCAGTACTCACGACTTCCTAAGTTTCGACTTGTAATTCGCTGCAGGATTGTGAAGTCAGGGTGATTTCAGGATCAAAATGCAACTCTGACCTGGGACCAAGACTATGCGAAGTTGAGGGAGTGGGCGGTGCGCGTGGAATAGGGTTAGATGTTCTGGCGGCTGCGTGGTACCTGCGATCACATACAAATTATGTGGAGATCGGTCGTATCTGGAATGGAGATTGAGTGTGGTTGAGCGGCCGCTCGGCGATAAACCAAGCAGTCACAGCCGTCAACTAGATAGGGTTGAGCCCTATTTGTCGGGATAGCCAAAGTGTCACCCGCCCGTGAAATACATCAGCAAACGCGTTATCTTTGAACCTTGTGCGCGAACTTTAACTGGCGTTCCTGGAATTCCATAATGCAACCGGCGGTTGGATTGTCCGTTTTATTATGAAGCTTAGCAGTAATTACTTAATATTTATAAAACCCCAAATCCTATGTAGCTAAATGAGACGGTTTAATTAAACGCCGATCTCTGGCGAACTCGCCCAAGCTAGCCTCATTTCGTATTTTCCCCTATTAAATTTTACGAGAACGACTAAATACGCGCGTTTCAACAAATAAACAATTTGGTCTCAACCAACTGAACCTATTTATTATTGACTCCCATTATATTTTATCGTATCACGCATGAACACCAAAACCAAAACATTTGAGTCTATATAATATTACAAAATAATATTCAATTAAAATACACCGGGCAATAAATAATTTTCAATTCTGTAGGTAGCATCGAATCGTGCCAGGGAGTCATATAATATGCAAATCACCCCTGGCCGCGGTCAAGGTGTTTAGAAAGCCAGAGCGAAAACACCGGCGATGCCAAGAGCGACGGCAACGACGGAGCCACTGATGGAGGAAGCAGCGCCAGTGAAGGTTGGACGAGGAGCAGAGGTAGAGTTGGTAGCATTGGGCTTGAAGGTGGAGAAAGTGGTGGCGTTGGTGTACTTAGGAGCAGGAATGCTACAGGATGTTAGTAACAGAGCGAGACAAAGTGAGCATAGAAGAATTGAAGTGCGTACGAGGTGACAACTGGGGCGGTGAGTGTGGTGTGGTGGCACTGGGTGATCTCCGGAGCACAGGAGATGACAGTGTCAACAGTGGTGAGAGTCACAACGTCAACAGAGCGCGCCTCAATTGAGGCAGCGACGAAAGAAGCGAGAGCCAAGACGAGGATGGCGGAGATAACAGAGAAGAACTTCATTTTGTGAAACGAACGGATGTCTTAAACGAGTGACTTGTTTGGAGAGTAAGGCCAAAGAAAGAGCAGGTGCAAGTGATGGGAATGAAAGAGAAGAAGTGGATAGTGGGCGAGGCCGGGCCCTTTTGTACTTTAACGGCCTCGCTCGTACTACTCTTGTCCAGGAAGGGGGCCCTTTTTTTGCGTGAGGAATGCAACGAGCGGAACGAGGACGCGGAGGGGGCTGGTGACCCCGAAGAACGCGTCCGAGAGCGCGTGCGCGTGGCGGTGCGCGTGGCAGTGCAGTGCCCGTTTGGGCCAATATGCTGCAAGTTTAATTGGTTCCCCTTCGCACGCGACCTCAGAACGAAGCACGCAAAGATACGATCTTACGATAGAATATTCTACACAACAGAATATTATGTACGCTCTTATCTGCTCTTGTTAATTCTACCGCAATGGCCAAAACACAAAGTGGCGGCGTAGTCTTGTCTGAGAGATATTTGTCCACTGAGATATTAAATAAACAAATCTCGACCATCTGGTCTCCGGAATGTGCTATTGCGGTTAGACCGAGTTTAATTCATAGTATCGCGACACCGAATTCGTGCTTCCTATTCGCCGGGCCCAAAGCTCTGAGTCTAGACAAAAAATCTAAACCAAAGTCTTAGCAGACTTAGCGTGCATTCTAATCTAGTAATTCCAACTTTCTACGGGAACAGGTTTAATGCCGTTGTCCGGAATGTGAGACCAGAACCCTGATTGATGGACATCTTGGCACAGGATCCACCTGCAGGCCGGGCTGCAGGGACTGAGGGCCATCCCCGAAATATTTATCATGACCAGACTGGCATAATTCCAGCCCGACGACACGACTCTGAATCAAGTTGAGCTCTCCGTAATCGATGTTAGCCCAACTTACTAGTTCCTCATGATTGCTTTGTCAGCCCAAACAATGAGGCGCAGCCTATTCCGCAAATAAGCCTCGTTCACCTAAGAGGGAAATCGGCAAGCCACACACACCAAATTTGGCTTTCGTGGCTTATTATTAAGTTTCGACTCTGTGTTCACGAAAACGCGCCTTTAACGCGCTAAGCAATACGCGTGCCTGACGCGTATTCACAGCAACCTGCTTCATGGCCATACTTCTGCCTTAATCTGTATGGACACTGGCAAAAGTTATATGCTGTGCGGAATATTATTCTATTCAGCCAGCACAGCCTATATCCAAGGCGGTGTTCTCGCACGATCAGTCGCACGGTCAGTTGCATTTGACAGCTCTAGTCTCTGTTACGCCTCTCCGATAGTTATCATACGATGATAGGCAGGGTACTAAGTCTTCCTCTGTCAAATTACATACTTCACTTCTACTCTTTTCGTGCCCAACACTTTGTCTGGGACAAAATAGATGATCAATCGAGCGATCAGTGTCAGCTTGCCAGATGTATTTGGATTGCATGTCACTTATTTCCCACTTATTCGATGCTGAAAAAACCAACTTATTTTTCACAGTTTTTAAAGTACATTGTAGAGGTGCGGAAAACCAAATAGAATTCAAAAAAGAAAAAAAAAAACCTAAAAAAGCAGTTAATTTACTAAGCTAAAGGAAATTATTTTCTACTTAATTTAGATATCCTCAGTTATTTTCCCCAGATGGAGAAGATAAAGGAGCAGATTGTAGAGGATGGAATTGAGGAATCATCTGTATCGTCGGATCAGTCGCGAAGCCCCCATACCCAGCAGTTATTTGAGTCTCCAAACAACAAAGCCGCCTTTATGGGGTTAGGGGCACTTCTAAGAAAGAGAGCAGTCTAGTTGCACAACTAAAGGAATATTCAGTATTCCTCCTGGTTATCGTACATCTTGGAATCCCTAGTAGTAATTGTATCTTATGAATTGCCTCAAATCATGGTAGACAATGTCCTCAAGAGGTTGTGAGAAGCTACACTGCCATAATGAGTCGCGCGATCACGTGCAAAAGTGGGTGACTCCGTCTCTCCCAACTCGGCAGGAACGTGTGTGGGTGGACGAGAAACCTGAAAAACTGACACAATCCTGCACATCTTCACCTCCAGCTCAAGTGATACAGCAGGATGGCGAGACAGGGGCAAAAATACCTCAGGGAGTCGAGTATACGTGTCGACTCGACTTCGTTGCGGTATCCAGTGACAGAGCTCGTCGCGCCTGATCCGGACCGAGATGGGTTTTCTTCCCACTCCCGATCATCGCGGTGGCATCAACAACATGGAGGCACTGGTGTTGATACTGAGGAAGAATATTCAAGAAAATATGTCGCATCCCAGAGCTCGGTATTCCATAGATCTTCGACGAAATCATTTCCGCGCGCATTGCTATGGCGTGTACTAGATAACAGACATATTCTTGATCTCGCACCTTGTGACCTTACTATTCCGGACGAGATCCCACCGTCCTCGATCGAGCTTCACCGGCTTAGGATTAGATTTCCTAGCCCAATTAAGCCGTCATGTGTCACTTTTACCGAAGGATATGGAGACGATTTAATCACAATCGATGTCCTCACAGAATCTCTCACCCTCTACACGTTTGCTTTTAGTAGTCGGACTTTTACCGCAGAATGGAGTCGCCGGCCACTAGCGGAATGGTGTCATGTCCAAGAATCAGCTCATTTTAATTTGCGACCGCCACACTATATGATTGCGTTGCCACGAGGATCACTCGTGTTTGCCCTCCTTGACGGAGGACTCATGAAGCTTGATCGCTCCCAACCACTGGCTGATGGTATGTGACTTTTAATACTGTGCATGATGGCACATGTTACTGAATAAGGATCCAATGTCTAGACTATACGGAGCAGATGTTTAGTGATGGCAGTTACCTGGCGTCGATTAAAGGCATGTTTATATGGGGATCCGGTGATCGATTGCGTGGTCATCCAAACGTCTCGGCGAACCTAGTTGTGTCCATGGTGGCCGATCCAGCATCATCGATATTGATAACCGCATCAGTTAGCAATGTTTTAAAATTATGGTCACTGGACACTTTGACGTCATTGAATGCTTATGATATTGTAAACGACACCACACGAGCCCAGCAACCAGCAAATAGCAAGCAGCTTCTTGGAATTGAACCTAGTACTCTCATCTCTCTCATCAAAGTTAGCCATACTACAGGATACGTGGCAACCTACTGTCCGCTAGGAGATGACTGCTTCAAACTCTGGAGGCTCGACGTTACCACTGAAGAGAAGACGACGACTACAAAGGCCACTCTGACGGACGTGCTGGGTATATCGCTGAGACCGCAAACACCTGATGAGAATGCTATATGGATGATTCCGGATTTTGTCCTAGATTATTCTGGCCGAATAAGGAATGGAGGCGCACTGGATCTATGGATTCTTTGGAAAAGTAACAAGAGTTCCAAGATCCATGCATTATTCGACATCCCTACCGAGAAGGAATCAAAATCGACCCTCGCTTGGGAATCTGTTCGGTCCAGTGCTATCGAGAGCGTCACAGGTGGTAATGGATGGGTCTACTCAGCTAACGAGGACGATACGGAGCGGTTCATGAGGCACATATTTCAGCCAGGTGTATTCTCTCCCGCTATCTTGGAAACTGTCTTGCCCATATACGAACGACACTACTCCATGCTGACTAGGTCCGAAGGAAATGAAGACGTATATGAACCAGAATCATCTCTTCGCGAACGGGTGACCAAAGTCGTTGGTGCCGCAGTGTCATTACAGCCGGCAGACACAAACGACGGTATGGACTATGAATCGTACAATCGTGATTTGCAGCAACAGTGGTCGCGGTTTGAGCGATTGTGTGTCGAGCTGTCTAAGCAAGGATACGAGGCCCTGTCTCTCACTCGTGATCCATCGACGAGAGCGGTCGTTCTTGTCCGCGCGACCACAGTCTCGCTTGTACGTGTCTGCACGGGACTAGAGTATGCCGAAACAGCTGGACTCCGCAACACCATTTCTTTGCGAGATGGTTCGGTCTCGTCGGTTGGCACGACAGAGCATCAAGACGTTGTTCTGCTCGGCGCATTAAGTGTCTTCAGAAAATCACTGCCGCAACCGGTAATTTCGGATTTCGTGGTCGCACTTACTGAGGACGCGCTTACTCCGCCAAATTTCTCAACTGGCGATCGCATGACTACAATCTATGACTCGTGTCTGAACGAGCAAATTTCCGACTCTGCAATTGATATGTTACACAAGCGATTGTACTCTATCACAGATCTTGAGGGCGCACTGGATGCTTGCTACGGCGAGCTCGTCTCACTTACCGGAACTTCTAATTTTGGTCGTCCGGCTCTTAACACGAGAAGGCATCTAACTCGGGTTGGTACTGAATTACTGAGTTCTGCTATCCATGACTCTACCATGTCTACATATCAGGCCCTGATCGATGTACTCCTGTTCTTGATTGTGTTTGCGGTCGATGTGAGCGAGGAATTTAACGCGGATCATATTACTTTATACGATAAATTTCTCCGGGTTTTCAAGACAACGGCTTTTTTGAAACACCTTTCCGGTACAGTGCTTGACAAGCCATCTGGTCCCCAATCGGGCCAGACTCTAAGCGAAAGCGATCTACTGTCAAATAGTGTCAACAAGCTAGAATTGTCGAAGAATTCGATGGATAGAAATAGCTTTGTCCGTGGCGGCTTCGTGCTACAGTTTTTGTACTCCCGGTTCTCGCTTGGTCTTGGATGTGCTTGCGCGACGGATTTAATAAACAGTGGTGGAAGTCTCGGTGTTGGCAAGGCCGTAGAGTATTCCATGTCGAACTGGAGCATATCGGACCAGCAACACGCCGCAATCGCCGCCGCAGGAGCACTCGTGGCGTCCGGTTATGTTGACGAGAGCATGCCGCTCTTGCAATTCCTATCTGTGGATGGACTTGGCTGTTATGCCCGTGGAAGAGTATACCTTGAGTCTGGGCATTTCGATAAGGCTGCAACTTTCTTTATGAAGGGCACTACGGACCTGGCCTCGCAACCATTGACGGAGCTCACGGCATTGTGTTTACGGGATTTTGTAGGAATGGATGCGGCAGGTGTGAGCATTGCTGCCATTGGCTCAGGGGTTATGCGACTGAGCAGTCATATTGCGGATTTACTCTATCGCAAGGCAGCCTATTCTTTTGCAACTGAATTTGTCAAGCTAGCGTTGGATATGCGAGATCCTCAGGTATATTCTCTCGTTATCGATTATGCATTGTGTCTCGCAAAACTGACATCAGGTAATAATATTAGGTTGGCAATGGGGAGACCGATAAATTGTTCACAAAGGCATTCCGGGCAGCGTTGTCGGGCGCGCTATATGATGACGCGTACATGGCAATGACGAATATTTCCCAAGACAAGCTGTATGTTTGGCTCATTTTTTGCAAAATCCGTTTCCAAATAAAAAAACGATACTAACGTTTGTCAGCCGTCATGACCTACTCACTGAGTTCATCAACACACTTTGCACTAGTGGCCAAAGCTTGCGCCTATGTGACTACGCATTCCTAGAGTTACTTACAGATGTGGAAGCCATATTAGAGCAGAACGCTCGGAGTACGATCGATTTACACGTCCCCTTTGCCCCGAATTATTACAAGATCCTGTATTCTTGGAGGACCGAGCATGGAAACTATCAAGGCGGTAAGTATAATATCACTGATTCTTATTTTTATTTTTGGGGGTTGCAGAAGTTCTAAATCAACCTGCCACAGCTGCATCGGCGATTTATGAATATGTCCAACGCCTTCGAAGTGGACTCACCCGTGCGTCATTGGATACTCATGACAGTGCTGAATTCAACACATTCGACATCGAGGTCACACAAGGATACCTTGTCCTTCTCAACACACTTGCTTGCATTGACGAGAAACCGGAACCGTGGTTCCTGACCCGAAGAGCGGACCTAGACGCCGGACAGGTTGAATCTCCGCTTAAAAAACCTAAAATTGGTGGGCCCACCGCTGATTATGGTCGGCAAAAGAGAGTACTTGTCAAATTGTCTGACGTAGAGCGCGAATACGCAGAAGAACTTGCCCGGATGGAGGCTATCTTGAACAGACAATTAGCGGCAATCGAAGCATAACCATTGTTTGTGATGATGTAATATATATATATATATAAAACGCTTTTTGTAGTTATTGTTGTACATGTTGACTTCCCATGGTAGGTTAGGTTACTTGTTTGTGTAAATTACTTCGTTAGATTGGCAGTTTAATGATTAGATTGTAATATATTAATGCATGCACTTGATGGTCCATGAACTCACAACAGACAAACTTTTGCTCGACATCAAACATAAGCTCCTCGTAACATATCATTTCCAAAACATCATATAGACAGAATGCAGCAGATCCATGTGAATGAATACATATGCATGCCTCCCGCCGGGCCCCAACATCAAAATCTAGTATGTAATCAAAAAAGATCATTTTCAAATAGACCTAATAACAGACAAGTCACAGACAAAATATTCAGTTTACTCATCCTCTTCCTCGGCAACATCTTCGTGGAATTTTTTGCCCTCGAGCGTGGGCTTAATGACGCCAACTCGGACCAAAAAGTCACCAAAGTGTTCGCCTTCGTTTCGTTCCAGTGCCCACTGCTTGAACAACGGTTTCAGGATCTCGAGAGCTTGTTCCTCGTTAACAGAGGACCTATAGAGCTTGTTCAATCGCTGCCCGAAATAACCGCCGCCCAACATGAGGTTGTAAGCGCCGTATGCTTTGCCAACCATGGCAACCTCGGCAAGCCATGGTCGTGCGCACCCGTTAGGGCAACCGGTCATACGCATGACGACAGAGTCATGACGAAGGCCAAGTTCTTCAAGGTAGGATTCAAGCTTCGATATAAATATGGGCAGATATCGCTCACTCTCAGCCATGGCGAGACCACATGTCGGGAACGCAACGCACGCAGACGACGACAATCGGAGGGCAGAGAACTGCAAGTTGTCCAGCTTGTATTCGGCCAGAAGTCGCTTGATCTCAGGCATGTCCTCATCCGCAATATTGCTGAGGATAACATGCTGGTTACCAGTCAACCTAAATTCAGCCTCGCCCTTCATGGCAAGAGCGATTTGCCGAAGGCCCGTTTTCATTCTGAACTCTGGCGTGTCCTCAACCCGACCATTTTCAACAAACATGGTAAAATGGTTCAGTCCGCGTTCGTCCCGGACCCATCCAAAGTGGTCGATGTTGGACTCGAAACTGAATGCACGAGCTTCTTCGAACTTGAATCCAAGCAACTCCTCAACTTTCTCACGGAACACGTCGACGCCCAAGTCGTCAACAGTGTATTTTAGACGGGCATGTTTCCTATCCTTTCGGTCACCATTATCACGCTGGACTAACATGATCTTTTCGCACGCCATGATCACGTCCTCTTTCTTGACGTAACCAAGAACACTACCGGTTCGTGGGTAAGTCTTCTTGTTGTTGTGAGTGGTACCCATACCACCGCCAGCAAGAACATTGAAACCGGTCAGCTTGCCCTCCTCATCGACAATAGCGATCAATCCCACGTCGTTGGCGAAGACATCGACGTCATTGTACGGTGGCATGGCGATAGCGATCTTGAACTTTCGAGGCAGATAGGTGGCGCCATACAGAGGTTCGAAATCAACAACCGCGTTTCCGGCAACAAGCTTCTTCTCGTCGTTGTCATCGGTAAGCCAAATCTCGTGGTAAGCCGTTGTCTTCGGGAGAAGATGCTCACTAATACCGCGAGCATAGGAGGTAAGCTCTTTGTGAAGACCATTATTGTACGGAAGTGCAGCGCTCATGACGTTACCTTTGAATCAACGAGTCAGTAACCCCAGCATAAACAAAATCAAATTATTATCAGAGAAGCGTACGGTTGACATCACCGCAGGCTGCAATGGTATCCAGAAGAGCAACATTAATTGCCTTGATGGCCGGCTATTCGTTGCGTCAGTTACAATCAGCATAGACATTTTACACATCGCGGCACTTGTTACCTTTAATTTCTTCTTGATCACACCATGTAACTGATAAGTTCCTCGAGTTGTCATTTTGAAAGTGTTGTTACCCTTGTCGTCTGCAATCTGGTCTATTGCCAACCATTGAGCAGGTGTAGAGACGCCGGCAGGCATGCGAACACGAATCATAAAAGAAAAGGCAGGTTCAAGTCCATTCGCCTTTCGTTGCTCACGTATATCACGATCGTCTTGCATATACGTGCCATGGAATTTCGTCAATTGAGCATCGGAAGCCGAAATTGCGCCAGTCGACTCGTCGTTAAGGCCTTCGACAATTGTGCCACGGAGGTAGTTTGACTGGATCTTGATATCCTCATTGGTCAGTGGCGGAGGCTCGTCAACGGTAGCGCCGACACCGTCAACACCAAGCGCTTTCCACAACTCAGCCTCCCAGGTAGGGTACGCAGTCTGGTACCCATCAGGATCCTGGTCATTACCAAGGCCGAGTTCAACCATTCGCTTAGCACCAAGAATCTCCAATCTCTGGTCCAAGTCTTTAGACGGCTTGTTGTAATACACTTTGTCTTGCTTTCGGGGCCAGTAGTGACTATCGCCAAGACCATAGACAGTGAATTTGACGGACGCAAGATCAAGATCCGTAGAGGATTTGACAACCTCCCAGAAATTACGACCATTCTGAGGGAACTCACCCTGACCTGCAGTGGAAGTGATCAATACAATATTTTCCTCCGCATCTAAGTCTTCAACCGGGAAATCATCCATTGCCATGACCACAGCACCCATTCCACGTGCTTTGGCACGTCTCTGTAATCGCTTGGCAAGATTCTCGGCATTGCCTCCATCGGAAGCGAATAAAATGGTCAATGGAGGACCCGTGAGACCCTCAAGAAGCTTAGAATAGGCGTCCTTGGCCTTGATACGCTGCTGGCGGCGAAGCTCAGAACCATACGACCCGGCGACATTCTCGCCAAAGACAGGAACGCGTCGAGCAACCTGTGACAAGTGATTCTCTCGCTCCAAAAATTCCTTAAGCTCCTTTTTCATCGCCTGGGAGTCAAGCTGGAAGTTAGGCAGGCCGCTCTCATCTGCTCGGGGATCCCACCTATAGAGAGGCCAGTAACCAGAATCAACCGCCTTCTTCGTCTCCTGCAGCACGGAGAGAGCCGATTCAGTCTCCTCGTTGTAAGGCAAGTACGCAATAACAATGGAAGGACCCGGGAACTTGTCTGCCTCAATGAATGCTTGAAGAGCTTGAGTGTAGGAGCTGTAAACAGCAATCGAAGCAACGTAAGAGTTGGAGTAGTTCATAGCGTAGAGCCCGACATCTTTCTTCCTCCGATTCGCATCCTTGGCAGCACGAGCACTGTAAGGTTGTGAGTCAATGATAAGCACATTTACATTCTTGCCGGAAGCAATGACACTGTGAACGCCAGAGGTACCAAGATCGTAAGACCAAGCATCAGAACCAATGATCCATGAACTGGTGTCAAGAAGGAATGCCTTGTCCTTAAGCAATTCGCCAGCAATTTCGGAGTCGTCACTCTCTAGCTTCGAGATCAACTCAGCGGCCACCTCCGAAATATTGCCGGAGCTCTCGCTGCTGAGAAGGAGCCAACGTGAAATAAGACCGTTGATCTCCTGATTCGTAAAGACATTCTCGCTAACTGCTTTCTGAAGCTTGGACACGAAAACTTTCTTCTCCTCCTCCTTGGCGAGGTACGCACCGAAGCCGTACTCAGGGCTGCTAGTAACTGTTCGTGAAATCCCAGTATCGTCTTTGTCGAGGGCATTGAGAAGACTCAACTTGTCTCCGAAAACGTTATAGAGCATTTTGGAGTAGGCAGTCTCCAATTCTGGTTGTGTCAACTGGTAGTCAGGAGCAGCATCGTGCAAAGCATGTACACCAACCAACAAATTCTGAATGGGAGCATCAGACTGGATATTCTGAACGATGCCTCGCAGAGCTTGGCGAATTGTTTTACCGTCGAGATATCCAAGTCGATATCCAACGACGACAGGAATTGCTGGAGCTTTGGACAGGTCACTGTTGAGCGAAGATATGACGTCGAGCAGAACGGGACCCCACTTGGTAGTCTGGCGGTGGACTTGCTCAAGAACACCAAGACGCTTGACGGATCGAGGAATGACGGATAATAACTTTTCCGCTGACCACGGACGGTAAACTCGAACGGTAATTACACCGACCTTGCCGTAAACGTCGCCCCAGCCAGCCTGACTAATAGTGGTAATGAAAGTTTGAGGAGATGAGCCGAAGATTAGGAGGGCGGTATCCGCGTTGCCAGCACCATGATAGTCGAATGCCTTGTAAGTTCGACCGACAGCAACACGTATGAGCTCAAATACAGCCTCAGCAGCGTGGAACAAGTCAGCAGTCTTGTAGTCGACCTTGGTCAGATCAACGGCCCCATTGGCTTGTTCACCATTGGTCTTCTCGTCAGAAATCCCTTCGTCCGCGGGATTTTCCGCCTCAACACCTGCAGTATCGTTCCAGTAGATGTTGGTCGCAACAGTGCTCCCCTCAGTTTCGCCATATACCAAGGCATTCCTGTCAAAAACTCTCTCTATTTGGTTTACATCCTCAAAAGGAATGGGAGTCTCTTCACCTTCAGGTTGTTGGAAGAAGTGAATGACACCTTTGCCAGTTCTGATGGCGAGTACGTGCGATGCAATGGCGAGGTCTTGTGCCTCACGCAAACTGAACGACTGAATGAGCGTAAATCCAACTTGACGCAGAGCGGTAATCTCGGAGTAATCAGCGAAATCTCGGCTCATTGATACATGGATCACAACAGGAAACTTGGCGAGCTTCGCGAGATGCGTAATGCCGGCTAACAACGCCGAAGATGGGGCAGTAATCGAAACGAAGGTCGTCTTTCCGAGCTCGTCAATGGCCGTGAGGAATGGGTCAGCGTTATATCTAACAGGATACACCTGCAGTACATTAGTCACCATTGGCTTCATGCAGATCAGGTTTTGCGGACACGCACGGTAGGAAGAGTTCCCCGCTTAGTCACGATACCGCGGACTTTGTGATAAACTATTCGATCAAGTCCATGCTGAAAACCGAGAGCTGGCGCAGCTTTGAGGTTAGGCTGCACTGAGAGGACAGTTTCACTGAAGAGATACGCAATACGCGCAGCTTACTTAATGTCAATAATTGACTAAAACTAGTAATGACATGACACTTATACATACCTGCATCTTCGCGAGTCGATACAAATCCAATTGGGGGAGCCATTTCGGAGACCCTACTTTCAGAGTGTCCGATATCCAAACACTATGAGAAAACCTCGAGCTAGCCAGGACAAGGAAGCAAACAAAACAGATGCCTCAATGCCGAAAATGCAAGGGCTAGCAGTTGCGACAGTGCGACAAGGGCTAAGCTGTTTGAGCGTGCAGATAATTGGGGGAAGAAATAACTATATATCGACTATCGACGTGGTTTATTAATTTTTTCTCGGGTTGTAAGTTTGGGACGATGGGTTAGGGAGCACCGCCAGTTCTCGCCACAATATTGTCGCCATGTTACCCCAAAAGTCACGGCCACTCGTAAGCCAATTGAGTTCTGCGCTGCCACACTGGCAGTGGGGCCAGCCTCGTTCCGTTGGCGCTCATTCGGCCACATGCGGCTGGTGCAAGCAGAGCCTCGTATGGCGCAATCCAAGTGTTGTGGGCATTTTGAGTTCTCAGTGTGAGACTGCGCCGCCTTTGACTTATTTGTTCATAATATGGTCGCCACATATTTGCAGCCACATACTACTTAAGTGGCGGATGGAGGTCCCAATCAGGAAAGTGCGCCGATGCGAAAATGCAGCTATCGAACCTTCTACATTCCACATATTCGTTACCTAATATACAAAATACCACACATGCACATTATTACAATTACATGCGTCAAATTAATAGGTGCTACCTTTCCCATATCCTAGCTCTAACCAAACGTACCGCCCGATTGTTTGCCTGTCCGTTTCTGGGAAGAAATGCGCCATTCATTGGGATCTTGTGCGTATTTATTGAACAGAGGCTGAATTCGCTCGTTCTTCTTTCGCTTTGACAACTTTGTGGAGTCCGCAACTTTGAAAAACGTGGGGGCCGCTTCAACTAGCCATTTCGGCTCAATCACAGTCGCACAATGCATGTACTCCTTAGACGTTAAGATCAAAGTGTGATAGATCACATATTCCGAATTCTTGCCGAAAAGAGCAGATGACGGGTGCATGTAGACAGGCGTGCCCTCGATCAGAGTCCTATATCCCTCCTGCGGATCGCGACGACAGGCATTGCGGAAAAATCCCGAGCATAGCGCGCGACGCACGCGATCGGTGTCAGCTCCACAAGACATAATCTTGTGTTTGTAGCGTTGCATAATCGATACCAACTGCTGCCGGACTTCTTGTGCACGCCTCATGCTCCTTGCCTGAATGAAATTTTCAAAACACCATGATGCGGAGTAGTCGTTCTGTTTCCATGCGTTGAACACTGTGAGCAATGTGAGATGATCACCCGTGGAGTCATGGAACTTGGCCTTCTTCTGGTCTGCTTGTTGCTGCTTCTCCTTTGGTCGGTAAAACACAGTCTGCACGGACAGCATTGCCACGATACTCAAAATCTCTTCTGACGCACCGTAATCGACAGAAGAGATCAAAACCTTGGCCAAACCTGGCTCCATTGGGAAATCCGCCATCTTGCGACCAAGACGTGTGAGTAATCCTTCATCATCTAAAGCCGAAAGAGCATAAAGCTCCTCCAATGCGGACAACATGGTATTTGTTGGAGGCGGATCCATGAAATCGAAATGCAAAAGATCATTGATACCCATAGCCTTCAGCATCAAAATTGTGTGCGACAGATTTTGTCGCTGAATCTCAGGAACTGTGTTCGGCTGCATTTCTGTCTGATAGGCAGCCTCCGTGTACAAGCGATAGCATTTTCCAGGACCGGTACGCCCCGCTCGACCAGCGCGCTGTCGAGCCTGCGCCTGGGAAATGGGTAAGACGACTAGCGAGTCCATGCCAAGCTTCGGATCAAAAGCGTTAATTTTGACGAATCCGGGATCCACAACATAGTAAATACCATCGATGGTAATGGATGTTTCTGCGA
The DNA here is from genome assembly GCA_003705905.2 of Lipomyces sp. NRRL Y-11553. Taxonomy (NCBI): domain Eukaryota; kingdom Fungi; phylum Ascomycota; class Lipomycetes; order Lipomycetales; family Lipomycetaceae; genus Lipomyces; species Lipomyces sp. NRRL Y-11553. The sequence continues at coordinate 27,210 of PPJW02000031.1, read as the reverse complement.
TGTTAGTCGCGATGACAACCTTACGGCTACCCTCAGGTGCGGGCTCGAAAATGCGGCTCTGGATTTCGCTGGGAAGTGCCGAGTACACAGGGAGAATGATTAGTTCTGGAACCGACGGACCTAGAGCCTTCATCCGCTCATATAAAATCTCGCACGAAGTGTCGATTTCCTCCTGACCAGTCAAAAAGACGAGAATATCTCCTGGAGGTTCGGCAAGATGGATCTGCATTACCGTGATCAAGGCCGCATCCAGATAATCTGATTCCGGCTCCTTTGTAAACATAATTTCGACTGGATACGTTCTTCCTGGGATGAACAGAATCGGACAACTGTTGAAATATGCCGAAAATTTTTCCGCATCCAATGTAGCGGACGTCACAATCAATCTAAGATCAGGTCGTCTCTTCAGAGTTTCTAGCATGCTGTTAGTTCCGGCTCGTGATCTATAAACGTTGAAATTACAAACTTTTCAGTAGAGCAAACAAAACGTCTGTGGCAATTGTCCGCTCATGAGCTTCATCCAGCATAATTACTGAATAGTTCTTAAGATCTGGATCTAAGAGAACTTCTCGCTGAAGCATTCCATCAGTCATATACTTGATTTTGGTCCGAGGACTGGAGCAGTCGTCAAAACGAATCGTGTATCCTACTTCTTCCCCAACTCTACATCCCACCTCCTCGGCGACTCGTTTCGCGACCGAAGTTGCGGCAACACGTCGCGGCTGTGTACAAGCAATCCGTCCATGATCTGAAAATCCTTCTTCCATCAGGTATTGCGTGATTTGCGTCGTCTTGCCAGATCCTGTATCACCTACAACAATCAAAAGTTGATTCTCTCTCACGGCCTTAACCAACTCGTCGCGTAGCTTGAAAACAGGTAATGATGCACGTTGCTCCTTAATGCTGAGATTTGTAATCTTACCAAACGAGGAATTATTATATAGCGCTTTCTTCTTCCACTCGGGCATTTCGGGCGCAGACTTTTTGAGAACAGCGGTCTTAACCTCGCCAGCGAGCACTCGTGTACCGGCTTCGGCCAGTGGATCTTCCCATGACTCTTCCAAGTTTGCTGTCTGAACTTGTTGCTCAGCTTCTTCACGTGCAAGTTGCTGACGCTGTTCCCGTCGATCTTTTGCTAACGTCGTACCGGTCATTGCAGCTCGATAAAGTGATCCATCAGGCGCTTTGACGACTCGAATCGGACTCAGCTCCAAGCTCTGCTTAGTTTGACCAGCAAGAAATGGCGGTTCCTCTTCACGGACTTCAATGTCGACGTCCTCTTCCGGCTCAAGATCAACTTCTTCCTGAATAGCATTCAAGTCCTCGTCAAGATCAGGATAGTCACCTGCGTTAACTACGCCAGATGCAATGAGCTGCTTAATTTCCCATCTTTCAGGCGAGGTGAGTCGTTTCTTCTGTCTGGGTTTAATCGTCGGCTGCGGAATATTTCCAACGTCGTCGTATCCAAAGTCTGCCGCAGTATGAAGTCGTAAATTAGGTGTAAGATCTTCACCAGTAGCCTGGTCCACATCCTTCATTGACAGCCCAATTCGTGACCCTTGGATACTAACCACTTTGACCATGACTTGCTGGTTCCGATGAAGCAAGTCTTCGGGATGATTTACCCGGGCGCCGCTCTGAATTGCAGAAACATGGACTAAACCGTCCGTCCGACTGCGAATCCCATCAAGCGTAACAAATACACCGAAATCTTTAACACTGGTAACATGCCCATTGTAGATCTTGTATAGTTGCGGAGAATCATCGAGCACTTCTCTGTCTTCGTCACGGTCGAGCCGTCGTTTTTCTCGAACTCGCCGACCACTGACTCTGTCGTCCAAGTCCATATTCCGTTCTCTATGCCTCCTACTATCGTCATATCTTCTCTCTCGATCGTCTCGATCGTCTCGTCGGCTGCGACGCTCTTCATCTCGTCTACGGCTGCGCTCGTCTTCATCTCGCCGCCTTCGTCGATCGACGTCAGAGTGACTTGGTCGCTCCTCACCTGTCCTCCGGCTCTTATGTCGTTGTGGGCTACGTGATCGATAGCGTGCATCATGTTTTCGTTCTCGTTGTGGCTCAGGCGATTCAGAGTCTTCTGTGCGCCGTCTCTGCCGACTGGTGCTGTTCTCATGGCGAACCACAGGCTTAAACTCGGTCTTCAGTTCCCCTTTACTCTCATCAGAATAGGACTTTGCTATAGCTTTCTTATATTTCGGGTGAATGAGTCGAATGAAGCGGTCAACTGACTCGACCAGCGCCGTGGTCAAATTGACGTTGACAGCTTTGAGGTTTTGCTTGAAATCGTCTATGCTGTCCGATTTCTCATGAATCGCGAGGATCTTTTCGGCCAATGGCTTGTCTCTTACGCCTAATATAATTTAGAACATTTGTCCTTAAGCACAACGTGTAATGGATTTTGAGAAGACGTTCAAATTCCATTACGAACTTATTGGTAAACGACCTACCTGTGTGATTTTCCAACTCTGTCGTAATTTTAGAGACTAGCGATAAAATCTCCAATTTTGCAAAGTCATCCATAACATTGGGCTCCGATACTCTGGATCCCCCACGCAAGTCCTTCAGATCTGCCATGGCGCAACCTATGTTTGGGCGCACGAGCGATAGTGCGAACAAAATTTCGAATGCGCGCCACTTTCTAGGGACGCTCCTTCACAACCTAAAACTCGACCACAAAGTTATAAGATTCATTAAATAACGTTAAGCGCTCACTAGACACGCCATCGCCTCATGGACGTTTTATTGCCGAATCAAAGTATTGCTGAGGACAAAATTTACTAAAGTAGGGACGAGGGCATGTCAGAACTCCCAACCGGGTGATTACCCTGACTCAGTCAAATTGTGCAGCAACTGCTACATTTACGCCATACATACCAATAATGCTCTGGAAGGGAGCATCCGTCTTGGTTCCTAGTGCGCCTCCAAGCTAGCAGCGTAAATTTGGACCAACCACAACGCACTTAATAGATTCAGCTTGAAGCGAAACCTTCCAGCACATCGTGATATAGCAATTGGGGCACACAATTGACGAAGAGATTCACTCCTACGAGAAAATCTCCTTGCACGTCAAATTACCGGTATTACTTCGCCAACGAGCCAAGAGATCTCGCTGCGTCTGTCGAGTTATCTAGGAAAATCAATCAGATAGTCGGAATATATACGACGAGGCACAATGAAGTTTACCCGAGTATTGCGCATGCGGCCGTCGATGGCATTGCGTGACTTTGAGAGAATGAACATTCCTTATAGATCTGGATCTGAGAGTGGTAAGTGGTACGAGTGATTCGGTTATCTGGACGCCAATATTTAGATCTCGATTGCCAAATTATATGTGATGTGCAACACCACTGACGAGATCACGGTTTAGCCCGGACTGGTTTGACCGGCATTTACGAGTTTCCAAATCCACGCCCACGTTTACTTCGTCTATACCAAGAGACTGAGCGTCTCCTGAAGGAATTCCCGGAAGACAGCGTGTACCGGAAATCAGTTGAGGGTATCTGCACCTTCCGAAGCCAAGTCGTCAAGGAAGTTACCGATATCGAGGAAATCGAGCAGAAGATTGGGGGTGGTCTTATTGAGGAGCTGTTGATCCAGGCTGGCGAGGAATACCGACTTGCCGAGCATTTGCTGAAATGGAAGGCCTGGGAGAAGTTGGAGGAGGTGCCACCAGAGGGCACCTGGGACCTTCCTGATACCAACTAAGTTTGTAGCAAAGCATAGTACTATTGACTGCGACTGTCACTGTCGTGAAGAGACTATCGTCATTGCCAGTTTAGAGCCGAGGGGAGGCCAATGGCTTGTGTAAGGTGTAGGATGTTTTGGGCACATAGAGAGTATCATGCCTTTGTCATTTGTGTAATATATTAACTCTCAGATGCATTGAATTTTTGCGGCAATATAGCGGCCGGCTTGCACCATTATCCCACAGTCCTTGTTTTAGGTTCTCAAGCAGTAAACTTTATTAAGCAAGGTCCATATTTACAAAATTACTATCATGCTTCCTCTTCGTCATCTTCATCCTCTAAGTCCTCGTCATCAGCAGCCATTCTCACGGCTTCATTTTTCTTTATATCCCACACCTGGACGACGCCGTTACTACCACCGACTGCCAACGTCTGCGCTGAATCTTTGTCAGGCAACCATGAGACTGAAAAGACCTTGCCGACGCCCATGTCCCTGCTGACACTCAACGACGGCCCAGTAGGAGAGACTTTCCACACTTTAACCTGATTATCAGTAGAGCCCGTCGCGATCAAACCTTTGCTATATTTATTCACGTCGAACGTCGAGACTTCAGAGTCGTGCGCCTGCAAAGTCCACAGTGGTTTTGCCTTCGCTGGCGAGGAGGGTGCCGTCCGTGCATCAAAATAATATACGCGACCTCCCTCTGTAGAAACATAGAAGTAATTTGAGTCGTGAGGATCCCACTTCGCAGACTCTACGTCTGTATCAACACCCCATCTTCTCGATTGAGTATCTGGTAATCTCATATCGCTTGCCACAACAGTTCGGTCGTATGATCCAGTCAGGAGAATGCTACCTTCCTCATGATGCCACGCCAACGAGCACACCTTGTCATTATGAAATGCGTAGCTTCGAGCACATTTTAACGTGGACAAATCCCATAATTTGACGGTCTTATCCGCTGATCCTGAAGCAAGTAAATTCCTATGCAAGCGGTTACTGGACAATGCGAGAACAGCATCAACGTGGTACTCGTCGTTTGCCTTTTGCTTCGAATGCATCTTCTTCGCTTTCTTCTTCCCCTTCTTTTTCCTCTCCATCGACGGTTGATCGGGAATAACTTCGCTTGCAGGACTGGTGTTGCCAAGTATGGCGTCTGGATACATTTCGTCAATGATATCAAGATTCCAAATTTCAATGTTGGGCTCAAATGTGCCAATTGCGGCAAAGCTTCCCTGCTGATTTTCTGCTGTTCGTGTCCGCCCAACTCTAACATCAAGCCATTCGACACACAGTGGAAATGAAGGTAGCAGAATATCGTGGTGCACGTATAAATTTGACTCTGACTCATCATAGACGTAGACTTCCATATGCGATAGGTTGTCCTCAGTCTTAGCTATTAATAGTAAACTGTCCGTATCGAGAATCTGAAGTTCTTCTCTATCTTCTTCGTCGAGATCGTCGACTGCTTGACCGTCTTTACTCTTCGGTAAGATGATGTAGGGATCTTCATCAGCTGATTTGTAGTATGCGAGTGACTTAATGTTGGAAAACATGCTGAGCGATTCCCCTTCATTTGCGGCTTCAGCATCATAGTTGTCGAGATCATACTCCTTCAAACTTTCGTCGATTTCCACAGCTTTACTGCACTCGTAAGCATCCGTCCGATATCCTTCCAATAATTATGAACATACGTGGTTGGCTCAAGATCGTTAACTTCGTCCTTGATCTCTTCGTCCACCATATCATCAATCATGAACTTATCATCTCGGTCATCGATGTCCTCACCGTCCTCATCTACTTCACCGCCTTCTTCATTTTGAGCATCTTCAAGGTCTTCTAACGCATCATCAAGACGCAACTGGGAAAGCTTAGATATCCGGTCCAATTCACCCTCATCTAATTCATATTGCGTAGGGAATTCGGCGGCGAACCCACGGGGTACCCAAGTCGTAGCAGAAATCATCCCAGTTAGTGATGAAGTACTTCTCCACAGACTTCAATAACAAAAGTACCACTGTGCAGTCAGGGAACAATACTTCTATCTCGACTATTCGAGGAAACGTTGTAGGAAATCTCGTATTCTGCTTACAAACTCCTCTTCAGGACGATGATGGTATGTTATTTTCCTCGATTTCTTGAACCTTTTTTGAAATTTTTTGAGAGCTTCTAATGTCCCAATTTACCCGGCCTGGATCCGCGGTTCAGGTCGAGTTGGCAGGGCGTAGCTCTTTTTCTTCAAAAATTTTCTAGCTACAGAAAGCTGATGTCGACCTCGGTCGCTACTGGACGACTTCATATAGTGAGTAAATGTAAGATTTTTGTATTATTTGGTATGCTCGTCATCTCTACGGCGTCTTAAAAAGTTCGCGGTCAATTCATTGATTTTCCTTGCAATTTTCATGATGAACTATACCCTTTTATTACAAGTATATAGGAAGTGCCGGGTGATTACTACCCAGCCTCATTAATGAGGAGGTGTAAGTTGATCAGAACGGGTCTCTGAGAAGAATATGATAATCATGAGTTATGGCCTTTATCTGCACCAATTTGAGCTTTTCAATTTGTTGCTAGCGAATGCTCGGCTGACAAGAGATATCTTTACGAATAGGTTGCTAACATTCATGTTTGTTTAGGAAACTATCCATAGAACTGATTTGGTTTGATATTCAAGCTTTGGAAATAAAGACCACTTACACATTTTACTTCTTGTGATGGCCCCTTACTCCATACATAACCGCCAAAGAAAAAATGAATTCTACAACAGAAAGTATAGCTACCAGTGACATATTGCATGACAATGAAAACAAAACATTTTCCGAACACCTGCAAAACACAAAGTAGTGATTACAACAAGAATAAAACAGATACATACATACATACGCACGAAACATTCAATTTGACAAGCGAATAAGCTACTTATTAACATGACACATAAAATAATGAGATCAGTTGTGTCTTCGCTGCTCCCGCTCAGCCTTTTCGATCTCCCGCCTGATGGCATCGACATCGAACAAAGCCTCGCTTCCACCCGCACCGGTCCTAAATTGGTATTCATGCTGTGTTTGCCCAGCGCGATAATAACTATTCCTGTTTTCCCGAATACTGGGAGGTGGCGTATACCCATCGTCTGAGACTCGTGAATCGGAACGTTGGCGTGACGATAATCCGCTATTACCGTAGTCATAAGACGATCCTTGTCCGGCATGTTCAGCATGAGCGTCCTCTTCGACCATCTCCCACCATTCCTTCCGCCTCGGTTTCAACCACTTCGAGAACAGTCCTTGTTTCTTGATACTTCCATTTGTACGTTCCATACGTCTCTTTGCCTCTTCAAACTCAGCGACAAGTTCACGCTGACGTTCCCGTTGTTGATCTGGATCAGGATCTTCAATCTCGGAGAACTCTTCGCTAAGGACTTCCCATCCGCACTCACTGAGAAGACGAGGCATAGCCTCCCTATAGCCCATATGGCCGTCCACATGCTCTGTGCACTCATAGTTTTCGATGCCATCAATGCCCTCTATAGCCGCTAGGCCGGCAATACGACCTAGGCCACCACTAGTTGCTCGGAACAGGTATCCCAAAATCCAATCTCTGCGTGAGTATCCGTTTACGAAGCGACCGCTGACAATACTTGAGGCCTTAACAAACTGGTCCCGCTTGACTACAACGGGCGAACCGAAGATATATACATTTTGAACTAACCCAAAAGCGTTGCGCTTGGACAGTTCGATGAGACAGGACACAATAACGCGCGCGCCAAGAGAGAAGCCGACAAGAGTCACGGGGCGCACTCCGAGATTTCGCTGGATTAGTGTGTCGGCAAGGATCTATATGGCAGTCAGTCTTTGATGAAAGTACAGGAAAGCTTGGGAACATTACAAGACCAGCCGCCCATGCGCGATCTAGCGAAACGCTCCATGGATTGTCGAGCAGATAGCCCAACTTAGCGAGCCACATCGGCAATTGTAGCGATGCCACCAGGGCCACAAGGACAGTGCTTCCAAGAACTTGCTGGATAGACTGAGTGATAACCTCTGTAGCCAACAAATTAATTGTTTGGCCCATAGATGTAAGCATGTCGGGCTCCCAGTGTAATGAAAAAATATCTCCCATGAGCGGATCTATTGTGGAAAAGGGCAATCGGACATCATCCTCCTTGCCTGATAGCCACCCAGAAATTGTAAGGATGAGATTGACGCGTTCGTTATTGTATAGAGGTCGGAACTCAAATGTCTTGACATGACCCATTCGTCTTGCCATACCTTTAATTCCGATCTTGGCACCAATCGCAGCGCCTGTGGTCGTAACGATTGCAGTACCAGCCGTTCCAGCAAGGAAACCGGACGTTCCAGCAATACCGATCGTACTCAAGCCGGCAGCCAATCCAGCACCAATTACCGGCGCAAGAACACCGGCAGATAATCCAATGACAAGACCACCACCTATCGTCGCAAGACCCATGTACAGATACTTTTTTTTCAGAACCCTTTTTCTGCGATCCTCAATAATATCATCTTCTTTCCATATCTGGTAGCTTCCTTCCTCAATATCCAGAGCATCAGTGATCCGTTTCTCAAATTTTGCAATATCAAGCCATACGACGTCTAATGCCGCACCGACGTGCTCTAAAAGCGTCCTCGAACGAGCATCGTAGACAGAGTCAGCCACCAAAACTAGGAACAGGTCACATAGGACTGTCCACCGTATGTCGATATCCAACGTCTTCTGGGCTTCAATGGCAGCAGGGCTTTGGACAACTTCAGGCGGTTTCGTATCAGGCGAATACTCTGGTAAGGGAGTAGCACGTCCGGAAGAAGAAGGGGAAGACGAAGTCCGCAAGGAAAGAGTCGTGTGGCTGTCGTTGAAATTGTCATGTGCTATGGGATTCCGTACCCGTGCATTCTGCATAAGTGTCGGGGTCAAATCCTTTGTCTCAACACCGTGCGACGACAGCTGCTCAATCATAAGTTGCTCTAATCACTGTATCAGCATCCGAATATATTCAATTCTAGACAAAGTAACCGCACCTTCAAGAGTAATATCCATATGGCCATACAGCCTCTTGATTATCTTCTGGGACCACATTGCCATTGATCCGTACGCTAAACTCATGTGTCTGGCAATCTTTTGCGAGCCTTTTTTCCTTGCTAGGTCAGTAGCCATGTCGACCATCGCGAGCTTGCATAACCCGACATAGGCGATTCGTTGTGCTTCTGTCAACAGTTCCTTGGTCGCATGCATCTGATTCAGTGGATTTCGCGCCGCAGTATCCGTAGGATCATCATCATGGAACAAATAATTTGTGCTCTCATCGAGATATTCCGCATTATCGGCATCATCTTCATCAAGAGTGGCCCGTGTGTAACCCTTGCCAGCTCCACCTCGCCGCTTATTTTCCTCTTCCTCATCCTCACTTGGAATCTCTTGATGAGCAATGATGTTACCATCATCATCGTAGATGTCGTGGCTCGCATATACCGGCATATCCTGCCAACCGTCACCGTCCGTTGTACTTTCTACAGGTTCCTCTGCTGAATGTACTTCCAACGCGATCCCAACGACAGGGTCGGTAGTCTCACGCACTGTATTCAAATTGGACTCATGTAACCCATCATGCTCCTTTTCTTGTTCCTTGATAATCGTAGTTGTGCTCGCGACTTCCAACTGATGCCTGCTGGTGGGCGCTTCTACACGAGAATAGTCTTCGGTTCTCGAAAAGTTTGATCCCGGTAACACAATGTCTTTACCAGCATTTCCAAATCCGGCATCCTCACTGTCTAGTGTCTTTATATTTGGAGTCGCGGCCAATGCTGGCACGTGTGTTGGTGTAGGGGGCGAGGGTGGCGTGTAGGTGTACGAGGAAGATGATCGTCGCGGAAACTCAAATTCAGCGACGTTGGTGAAGCTTGTCGCGGGAGGTATTGCAGATGGAGGACTAGGTGCAGGTGAAGTATAGGTTTGCGTAGATGAGAGCGGTGATGGCTCTGCCATGTCACTCGAGGCCCAGACGTTGCCGGAAATATCCGCCTCATCACCCAAGTACGGGGTTGACTTCGCTGTTATGGTATGCAGTGCGGCATCGTCAACATCCCTGTCCGCATAATCATTGAAACCGGAGAACGTCGACGTGTCCCCTTCTCCGAACTGAGGATCATCGTCGCCAGGAGGGTTCCGAGCTGGTGAGCTGACTCCGCTATAATCCCAGGACATGACGTGCTAATTTGTTACTGTCGAACAGCTACCACAACCACACACAACACGGTATATCACCGGAGACCGGTGCAAAACTGAACCTCTCCCCGAGCGCTACTCGTGGTAACGTAGTGTGGGAGTATGTACAGTGTGGGAGTATGTACAGTGTGGGAGTATGTACGTGGTCGCTGAGGATGCGCGACGTGCTATTTCCGGACACCTGGCACGAGAGGAAAATGATTGACCGCAACGGTACGCCTACAAACACATATATTCAAGGACTCTTGAGCGAAAAAGTAATTGGTACAGACGGTAAACAGTGTATTCAAGCCTGTTGTTGCTAATTTTGAGAAAACGTGATCTATCCAGGGTCCTTCCGAGAAGAAGAAGACGGACGGCAAGGGTTAAAGTGAGGCATAGCTGCACGGATCACTGCTGCACCGCGAGTTTTGCTCCAGAAGTTCGCGATCAACCTTAGCATTTGGCAAGTTACTATTTTGGTTCAATCGCCAGAAGTATGTGTAAGCTGAACACAGTCTGCAGCAAATGCTGCAGCTACAAGGCGCACATTGCCGTCTGTCTTCCTCTGGAGCGATTCGTTCTTCTTATGCAAGCAATTTACTCCCGAGAATACACACGCTGGTGGTAAAAATGGTCAATAAGTCAATATGACTATATAACCCCGTCTGCTAAATTAAGGACGACAACAAGCGAGAAGCCGATATTAAGCCGGGTAACAAAGGGGCTCTACAACGGGGCTGATCGAATCGGTAGGGTAAACTTGACACTTGTTTCTGGGCAGCGATTTCTCAGCACTTACCCCAAAAAGGGACCTAACTCAAACCCCCGTCATTATACAGCGACTGATTCTGCGGAGTGTCTGATTGCCGTTTGTTAATATGAATAGGTGAGTCCAGTGTCTGGTAGTTACTAGAAATGCCGTGCTATACGATCAGCGGAACTTGGCGAACCGCGGTGGCAATAGTTGTTTACGCTTTTCCTTATATTTCAAATGGCTAGAGTGCGTCCGTATACAGTGCATTGTCGGGCCAGATATATGTGATGGTTCTGTAATATTCCTAACCAGGTTTGCTAATACGTTCATGTAGCGTAATCACCAAGGTCTATGGGGTGACCCCACCGATATCTACTGCACCCCCAACTGAGGCTGAAATTGCCATGAACGAAAAATTGATCGATGAATTAAAACGCCAGGGATCTTTCGAATCAGAAGAAGAGTCACAGAAGAGGTACGTCTATAAATGGGGGTGCTGGGTAAAATATAAGTTGAAATCAGGTTTCTAATTTTATACAAACTAAGGGTCGAGGTCCTTAATAAGCTTCAGGCTCTGGCAGAAGAATTCGTGAGAACCGTCAGTTTACAGAAAAATATGGCCGAAACAATCGCTCGAGATGCCGGAGGCAAGATTTTTACGTTTGGATCGTATCGTCTAGGCGTGTACGGTCCTGGGTCGGACATTGACACACTGATTGTGGTGCCGAAACATGTTACTCGCGAAAACTTCTTCGATGTGTTCGACAAGCTACTTCGGCAGCGCCCAGAACTGGAAGAGATCGCCTGTGTTCCGGATGCTTTTGTTCCTATTATAAAGATTAAGTTTTCTGGCATTTCTGTCGATCTGATTTGTGCTCGACTGGATATTCCCCAGGTTCCACTCACGCTTACTCTGGACGACAAAAACTTATTAAGGAATTTGGATGAGAAAGATCTTCGTGCCCTCAACGGTACTCGAGTTACTGATGAGATTTTGCGCCTAGTCCCCCAACCAACTGTCTTCAAGCATGCTTTACGAGCCGTCAAGCTTTGGGCACAGCGTAAGCTGCCTCGCTTGTGTGTGTTAAAGTATTACTAATGCAGCATAGGCCGAGCTATCTATTCCAATGTTATGGGCTTTCCAGGTGGCGTCGCGTGGGCCATGTTGGTCGCGAGAATCTGCCAGCTCTACCCCAACGCGATCTCGGCAACTATTATCAGCAAATTTTTTAATATCCTCACCAAGTGGAGTTGGCCGCAACCAGTGATGCTCAAGCCGATCGAAGACGGACCACTTCAAGTTCGTGTCTGGAATCCCAAATTATATCCAGCAGATCGTGCACATCGAATGCCAATTATCACTCCTGCATATCCGTCTATGTGCGCTACTCACAACATTTCTGCATCCACCCAGAAAGTGATCATGTCAGAATTGAAGCGGGGGGCTACACTCATGGATGAGATTATGATTGGTAAACGGCCGTGGACCGATCTGTTCGTTAAGCACGATTTCTTTCAACGATACAAGTATTACCTAGCTGTATATGCGTCATCTAAAGGTACTGCGGAGCAACAACTTAAATGGTCTGGTATGGTTGAGAGCAAGTTACGACAACTAGTTCTAAAGCTAGAATGGATTGACAGTATTGAACTTGCACATCCATTTGTCAAAGAATTTGATCAAGTCCACTACTGCGCAGATGAGGAAGAAGCTAAGCGGGTGGCGGATGGTGAGCAGATCGCCACTGCTAGCACTAAAGAGGCGGATCTTGTGAAGACAGTCAAGGCCGAGGAGCACAAAGGACACGGGGATAAGTCTGCCACGAATGGAGATGACGAAACCGGGGGCGATGGAACTGCAGACACAAAGCTGGTTGTTTACACCAGCACGTTTTTCATCGGACTAGAGATTAACTTAGATCGTATGATAGAACCATTAGTTTGACTATTTGAGTCTGTGGTTGAACTGCGTCAGCGTAAGCTAACATATTTCTTAGCTAACAATAAGCAATTGGACATTCAGTGGCCGTGTAAAGAGTTTTACGAGATGTGCAGGAGTTGGCCTGAATACGACGAAGATATCAATTGCATTTGCGTTCGGAACATTCGAAAGTATCATCGCTCACCGTTCTTTAGTGTTGCAATATCACAGCTTACGAATTGTAGTTTCAATCTTCCCGACTACGTATTTGGTGAAGGCGAAGCGCGACCGGTGCGGCAAAAGAAGTCAAAACGCAAACTTGCTGATGTCGAGGTACGTCAACTCTCATTCGTTCACTTGTGAGTTTAGTCGTTTTACAGCGGACTAATATTGGCTTGTTGCTCTGTGAATCACGGGTATACCGTGATTTGCATTTGTTTGTACATTATAGGAATACGATCAAAAACGACAACGTCCTACGCCGATCAAGGCGTAACTGTGACAACGGCGATTGGGAAAGTGCGCCTCCAAGGAACAATTAAGTAGGATAAATTTGATCCTTGCCCAGTCTTTGTCGACAGCTAACGCAACATTTTACAAGCACTAAGCATTTGGGTTGTCATCACGCTGCAATAATGAGATGGTGAGAGGCTGCACCTCAGACACATGTTTGATGCCTAAGTCGGATCATGTGATTCTGATCGTTACGTTACCACATTAAAATGGCGGACCTGGCGCGGCATTCCTATTATGTTTGTCGCCTAGAGAATCTTATATTAACTTTTTATCTTTTGAGTTTTCTATACTCCTTGCTTAACTGTTTGATTAGGGAGGTGGAAGAATAGCAGAGAGTCGTTGCGCCAGCTATAAGCTGTCGACTGCACCTGTTGATTGCTATTGCGGAACCATCTGTCAGGCTCAAGTGATACTGTAGTCGGGGGATCGTCCGCAACGATGAGGGCCCGGCAATATATTATTTGCAGGGTCTTAGGTCAATAGCACTCCATTGGTAGCAGCTCACGAATAGGTTTGTTCTCCAAGTTCCTCTTGTATTTTTTGCATAGTTTTAGGTGCGTCTATACTATTTGGTTGTTCATGTAAATTGTAGGCGACACAAATAGTTATTTGTGTCGCGAGTTGAACATTACTCGGAGATTTTTTTTTGATATAGTAGTCATTTTAGCTTCCATGTCGCGTAAAAACTTTACATTTATTTTTTTGTACTTGTCTTCCAATGTGCAGCTGAATATGTGCAACACAGAAATAGATATTATTACTTCAAAAACTGCATACATATATAGAAAAACCCATGTATTATAACGCAATTGCTAATGTACAAGTCCGGATGTCCGTAGATAATGTCAAGACCAATAAACAAATCCGAAGTGAACAAAAAATTGAATGTTAGATTGAGAAGTACAAAGAATACCTAAAAAACATAAGCCCTCTAGTAACTATGATTATAAGACAATTCCGTTAACTATGCGATTAATCCATTCCTGTGGTTGCAAATGCGATTCATCATCAGCCATCAATGCCGAAAACCTGTAGTAATTCGACGACTGCGAAGAATCGTTATGTGAACCATCTTCATGATCGTTTTCTTCGGTGCTAGATTCTGTGAGCGCGGGCCCGTCCTCACCATTGCCTGCTTCAGAATGTGTGTTCGGGACTAGTTCGTTACGCTCCTGAGGTTGTCTTGACGAGATATAGGAGTTTGTAGAGCGAAGGTGTAATAGCAGGTTGTGGAGGTACACAAACACGTCGCCGTCAATATGCCGAAGAGACATTGTTGGCGGAGGCTTCGCCGTATCTGCAAGTCCCGAAAACTGACCAGAAGATACATCGATCATGTCGACCGACATCCTACGTCGACGGCTGGTCCTATCTCTTTTCAAATCTCGCAGACCGTGTCGACCGAGATCTGAATCGACCAAGACTTGACTAATCTCGAAAAACTCGTTTGGGATCAACCCAAGTCCAAGAGGATATTTGCCAGTGTCCTGGCTCGTTCCTGATGAACTCAGTCTTCGCTGTGTAGTAGACCGTCGTTGACGTCTATAATATCGACAGATTTCACGGACAACTCGACGCAAGTGATAGCTCAACTTTTGGTATTCCACTTGTGAAAGAACTCGGATGCCGTACACTGATCCATTGACGCCGGTCCCAATTACAACATCCTCAAACTCCGGATCAGGTATACCGGCGGGAGCCTCCGCATAGACGGTGAACGGTCCACCATCGTCGACGTTGGGATGATCCCGAACTGGTACAAACCTTCCTAAACGTAGGCGCGAAACGGCTGTTGGTAGGACGAATTTGAACTGCAGAGTCATGTTGGAGAAGTGACTCCGTTCCTCGTGACTGTAGAGGCCGAATATTGCGCGGTCTTTGTCGGTGCCTATTCCAAAGTCTCGCATGTAGACTTGATGGTGAAGCATACTCCGTGCAACCGCATCACTACACCAACGTCAGCAAGAAATGATACATTTACACCCAAAATACAGACCTTTCCACAAATATCAAAGAATCGTTTCTGTATGCGAGCACAACTATCGAATTATTTCGAGTTGATACATATATCAGATCCCCATCAGGTGACAAATTCACAGCCGGACTCCGTATGGTAATCTCGACCTGATTGGGGTCAAATTTTAAAGTCTCAACATTGAGAGTCTTCACATATACTTTGTTACCGGCAGCATATGCTAACGAACTAAAATCTTTATTACTTGCCGCTCTGCTGCCAGACTGCATTACGGGACTTACTATTGTTGAAAGGGCGTGATTGCCCAAACAGGTTCCGGCGTGCCCCAACTAAATTGCTTCTTGACATCTATCTCCAGCGGTCTCTGTGAAGCTGACGAACCAATGGACATAACTGATGCAGAGGACGAAGACCGTGAAATTGGCGGCGACGACATGTAGGCAGACGGAGACAGTGGTCCAGTTGGTGTGGCTGGAGCTGCGGCCGGTACTCGCGACACGCGAAGTATACGTGCCTTTCCTCTGTCTCCTCTCTGCTGCGGTGGATGGGAGGAAGAAGATGGTTGCGACCGTACGGTTCCGGATCCCAGTGCTAGGTACCTGTATATTTTGTCGTTGACCTTGATCTCCCACTCTGGGCAATAATATTAGTACATCAACATTACAATTAGAAACACTGTGAGTACCTACCGCTTAAGCAATAGATTTCCTCAGACGGACCGAATATTGTGTCGTTAGGTGTGCTATTCAACACAACCTTTCTGTCCATGATAGTTAATAACGAGCACGTAGAAAAGGTCCCAGAATGGGCATACTTCATTGGGTCGACAAACTGAAGCCGCTGCACGGTTCCAGCTCGAGAGACCGCAAAAGCCTGAACGTGATCGAGATAGAGCAGTCGCCTTGGTGACTAAATTCCGCTAATTAGTTGTCATTTCACTAAGCAATCCAAAGAGTATCGACGCACTTCATCTAAACTAATAGTTGATACACACTCAACTGGATCTGCTCCGACCTCCACGATAGTAAAACGACTAGACAGCAAGCAGACGAGAGTGCTCGTGAACAGCGGAAAATTCAGCGAGTGGAGCGCCGCGATTGGCCTATCACGGAAATCATCGAAGATGACCTGTTCGGCATGCAACCAATTGTGATCGCCATTTCCGAGCTCAGCTCGCCAGAGCAAATCCGACAAAACGTATACGAGCTCCGGATTAGCCGTTGGCTGTAGCTTCAAGGGCATTATGCCAAGCCTGATGCTCTTCTTGATGACCATTGTGACTCCGCATACGTCCGGATCTGGATGTGGTCGGCTTTCTAGAGTACCGGCTAGTAGTGTTCCATTTCGAAGACCAACTAATATGCGTGTCTGATCCATAGCTCTACTTGTACATGTGACGATGGACTCAGGAGTGCCAATGTCTTGCATTCGCAGGGCATCTTAGACAACGTCAGTATCATCAAAATGCGTTGGCACACGTACAGTGGCATACCTTCAACCACAGAGGTTCTAGACAAGCCACACCTAGTGTCTGCATCGCAGATATATAACGCTGGCTTATGCGTACCAATTATGCATAACTGCCGTTTACCGAATGTACAGATCTTTATCACCGATATATCCGAGTCAAATGTCATATATGATGGTAACCGTCTAAGTTCGGTGCCAGACACCTCGCTGTGAAGGGAGTACAAGAAAACTACATCGTGTCCGTCATAGCGGTGAGATATTGCAGCCAATGTTCCGGAATCATTGATATCTGCCAGTGGTTGAAACAACGACGAATGAGTCTCTCCGCTCGTTGAAAATGTAGTTTCGGCTATGAGTGTGCCGCTAACAATATCGGCAACAATTATCCGCTTTGGAGTGATTTGAAGAATATAACCGGTTGGGAGAACCCGAGCCGCAACTGTTTCAGTGGAAAGGTCTAATGGCACCGTTGCAGAGGACTGTGCAAGGTCTTTAATAGAAGAGAATGACGAGTCCACCCCAAGTAACCTTGATTGCCATGGCAGAGATAGAAGGAAGAGAATCTGGTCGCCATACGATGCATGATACAGTGCAAAAATATCGGTTGCACTAAGGTGTTAAGTTAGCAAGTATTAGAACGAACAACAAAAGCATGCGATGCAAGTACCCATAAAACTTTGGCCCACTTGCTACGATCTGTCCGTCGACGCCATATCTAATTTGCGAGATACCACCGTCGGCCTTGAATCCAGATGTGATAAACAGACGGTCTCGAAACGGATCCGCTGTTTTCAGCACGTGCGAGTCAAACACAGGAGCCCAATTATAAAATTCAAACCAGAGACGAGAAGATTGAGCCTGGCTCGCAAAATCGATAGAATCGCCTGTCTTACTTGGCAACGGCATGGATGGTGGCATCAGATCGACCTTATACGAATAGTTAGGAATCTGATGAGAATTTACGCAATGCACCGCATCTTACCATATAAATACCGCCAGAACTCATATCACCACTTGTAAAGACTAAGTCCTGTCGACTAGTCGCAAGATCTCCTTCTACAACCATGAATCCCGGTCCAATGGTTCCTGATACTTTGGTGTAGAAGCCCAGTTCCAAGCTGTTGGTAGAAGATATAGCCACAATGTAGATATCACCGTTATCAAAGGCAACATAGAAATAATCTAGAAAGTGAGTGATTTCTGAGTGAGAGATCATATACGCAAATGCCGGAAGGTTTGTAAGCCTTGAAGGTTGTGGTAGCGAGGGATAAAAGTATGCAGTAGGGAGATACCCGTTCATCATGACTACATTTTGTCGTTAGTTTCATATATGGTTCCCTAAGCTGAAGGATTAAAAGGTCTTTACTTTCTCGTGGAAATGGTGTGCTTGCAAAAGTCAACTTTGCCGAAATCACGTCACTGGCCCGCATCCAATGAATAGCGAGCTCCTATATTAAAAGTCAGTCCACAGCCAGACTGACAAACTAATTTAATTCTGACCGTGAGAAATATGATACTACTCTCATGACGTATCGGCACCATTAGAATTGGTGTAGCAAGCGTACCCGGTAGAGGCATCGTACAGTACATGCCCACCTGCCGCAGTGACCGATACGTGCGCCACTCATAGATACCTAGTTTAGCAACTCCACTCTCGCTGTATCATCGTTAGCCGCCACAGACTTTCTTCAGAATCGGTTCAACATACTCGACGAAAAAGATAGCAAATAAAACAAAATTTCGTAGACTGTCTTCAGTATACAAGAATTTGAGATGTAGTATGACTCCCGGAACTTCTAACTGCTGAGATTTGGCCACATATCGTGTGGACCCGGGTCCCGGTTGGCCCAATACTATTATTTTAAAAAGATTCTGATAAGCGCTGACTAGAAGGGCATTGCCACTGTATTCTACCTTAGCAATTGCTGGTGAATAATCCGAGCGGGTGACTTACAATCGATCAGCGTGAATGCTTTTGCCCAGAGCTTTAATTCGACTTGCGATATCTTCCACAGTACTATCTGTATCAGAGTCCGAAGACATGTCGGTATCCGAATATTCGTCATCGTCGCCTGATTGATCATAGTTCTCGTCCGGATCATGCTCACGGTATCGCTTCCTCTCGATATCAGATTCGCTGACATGCAATCCTTTGTCATATGTAAGCGTCCCCATAATATCACGTAACTCGATATTCTTGACGATCAAGAATTCATCCTGAACCCCGCACGTCACAAATAGCGCATGACGATCTTGTGTCACCAAGACTAATGTGTCGGATCCGTGCTGAGAACTGGGCTTGGTCGGATTAGCCGGCCGTAAAGTTGGTGGTGACCTCTGTTGGAAGGTTGGCATTGGATGATCGATATGCATGGGCGATGCCGAATACAGCGGCGACGAGATTTCAAAAGTGACCGGCGCCGTATTCAAAGTATCGGATTGTTCAATCACAGTTGTTGATGACGGAATCACCGTGTACGGAACAATTGTCGACGTCACGACTTTGCAAAAAGTTGGTGTGCGATGCACAAGTTGGAATTGATACTCTGATTCCGCCGTCCATCTAAGACTGTACAGTTCGATGCTTGATTCCTACATGGATTAGTCTCAAATCACTTAAGACGTAGTATCAAGCTACATTACAAAAATACCAACCTTTATGAGCACAACTCCATCGCGTCCGGGGCCGATCCTGAAAGGCAGAATGTTCAGCACAACTGGCGATCGGGCGACAGTACGCGACAATGCAGCAAACGGACGCGGAACAGTCCTCGATGTGGTCTCGTCTTCTTCATGTTCGCCGGGGCTTATAGCCGGCATGCTTGAACGCCGCCTGCACA
Organism: Lipomyces sp. NRRL Y-11553; assembly: GCA_003705905.2. Lineage (NCBI taxonomy): Eukaryota > Fungi > Ascomycota > Lipomycetes > Lipomycetales > Lipomycetaceae > Lipomyces > Lipomyces sp. NRRL Y-11553. Next base: position 7,807 of record PPJW02000031.1, on the reverse strand, counting down.
GTGTGCCAAGATTGGATGGGAACTCCAGCTGAATTTCAGAACCGAATCAGATGAAGACGGTCCCGCCTAAACACGAAGCTTCGGTCAAACTGGCAACAAACAGCTGAACACCACCCCCTTGAATTGCTGGCGCCTAACTGAGCAGGAATCAAATCACCTTAAGCCAGGGAAACGCTCGACGCTTGCGAAGAACTTCATAAATACGGCGACTTAGTCGTCTGGCCGAAGAATGTGCAGCACAGACGCGGAAACTTTTGACCGAGTTCTATCGATTACAGGTAGAATCTTGTTTCGGAATTTGATACCCAATAAATTTTGGGCAAGGTCGTTGCAAGATAAATATTAGTTTGGTTAGAGAGCTCACGCGAGAGAAACGTCAGACATTGGTTGGGCCATAGCAGAGTTTGAAGTCCCAATAACCAGTAGTTAGAGTGCGCTTGTCTTATTTAGCGAACTCAATTCCGTATAATCAGCTGCTTCTGGCTTTGATCGCATACGCATCACTAAGCCCAGTTAATCAGACGATAAGTCTACAGCGCGATGTCGGGCCTTGTGTGTTTTGCGCGGTAGAGCTGGTGACTGCCGTCAAGAGCCGATAATAATATCGGCGCACAAGCCAACCCCTTAATGATTAGCCGAGTCCCGCGAAACTGACCGTTCGTGGTAACAAGTCACGGCGGGCAGTATAGCCTTCCGACCTGGCAACAGCCGCTATAATCACCACCTCTGTCTATGGCATAGCTTGCGAGCCATCGATCAGTATCTAACATTCAGGCGCAACAGCCCATATATCGGCTGACATCACCTGCTTTCGAAGTTTCAAGCGATGGACACCGCCAGCCAGTGTCACATTTGCTGGCAAAGAGGTGGAAGGAGCGGTGCTTGCGTCGGGCGAGGTCACGCTTCGACTATCTGGTATCAAGGATGAGCCTTCCGAAGTGCTGACACTTAGAAATGTTCTATACATTGGGAAAGTCCGAGGCAGAGGTGTTGATTTAGCGGATACCGTTAAGAGCTCTAAGCGCACGACCGCTCTCCCCTCGTATCTACACTTTTTGACGGAAGAATATGAATGGATACTGTCAAAAGGACAAACCAAGAAGTGCACTGCAGATCAGTTCGTACCATGATTAAGCGACACCTTCTCAGACATCCATTGTTGCCGAGGGTTGTCTGCGACAAGAGCAGGGCACCAGAGAGTCTTGTCCACGAGTCGTATGAAGAAATCCATGCATCTTCGTGCAAAGAAATGCTGGATTACTGCAAGTCAATTGATCAGCCAAGACTGTTCCGGTAGTTCTGGACGAACTGGTACCGATCATGTTGCGGTAACGTTTGATCTCGGTGGGATATCGCCTCTCTCTGTGGCTGGCCGGGATCGTCTGCTTAGATACCGATTTCGCGTACCACCGTGCGATTGGAAAGCCATTGGCGAATCCTTAAAAGGGACTACGCGTCGCATCTGATCCGGCCGAGGCTTGATGTACTGGCGTACATTATTTGCACTGGTCTGGTTGGTTCTCGCATCCACCTGTATCGTCAGGTTGAAGCCGGATGCGTGACTAAGTCTGTACGAGGATTTCGTTAGTTTAAGGCGACAGTGTGCAGACGTCGATTGACGGGAGTGTTATACATGACCGTGACAATCTCTATCACACTGACAAGAGTCAATGGGTGTGTAGCTGTCCTTCGTTCATCTTTCGTTCTAGGTGTATGTGCAAAAACTTGGTATCGTATTATTTTGGATTTCTTCTGCTAATATTCGCGTCTACTACAGGATCAAACTCATTGTCTTGATCTCAAGCTTGTTTTCAATTTGGATAGTCTACCTGTTGGTTTCGCTTCCGAGCTACCCGTACAACAGGATGGCTCCACTGATAGGTCTCCATTAAGCAACGCAATCAATATGCTTGCCGAAATGATTTCGAGGAAAGGTGGCTTTCGGTTTTGGCATCGAAGGTTTAACTCGGAATACCTTACGGATGTGTATTTTTGTTGTCAGGATGCAGATCGTGTTCCATCGTGTTCCCCGGTCGGTGGCGACAGGACAGCGCGACACACAAAGAATGGAGCGGTTTTCGTGTCGAAGCTACCTTGCATTCAAACCGTCTCTCGAAGGTCGTACATTGGATATCACATTGAGACACCGTTATCATGCACCATACATGGACCGCAAACTTTCCTTAGAGGCGATGGAATGTGTTCGAGCTCGAAACTCCTTCTCTACTCCTGCAGAGATATACAGGGATTTGCAAGCGGCACAGCCGTGTGGGTGGGAGTTTGCGACTGCTCAGCAAGTCTATTACCAGTGGCAGCAAGCGAATTCGAGTATATGGCGACGTGACCCATATCATACCAGATTCGAGGGGCGTTTCATCGAAGATCGAACAGAGGTGCAAGCAGTGGAAGGGGGGTCGGTTATGGTATTTGATGTCAATAATCTCTAGTTACAATCTCTATTGAGCGAGGATTTTTGAGATTCACTTTATTTCAAAATCACGTGACCTTTCCTTGCCTAAAAGGGAAAACGTGCGTAGCTTTTAGTAATAGTGGGGTGTAGCTTTATCCTGGGCCATCCGGGAAATGTCCCAAGCTTTTAGCAGCTATCCGGCGTGTCTATATTTGCCTACAAAGGCAATGGAAACAGACGCCAATATAGCAGTGATACACGACGACACACCGGTCGAGACCCGTACAGAATCCGAAGACATCCTCGAGCAGCGTGCACTGACGTCGACACTGTAAGCCATTATTAGCTCCCTGCCAAGGTTTGTCAACAGAATTTACTGACCTATTTCCCTCCCAACGGCGGGGATGATCCAGTAACTCCTTCTTGGTGTACGGCAAAGCAGCGCACTACAACCTGACCCGACCTCGTTTTGCAGCTCTTATACGGTTACCGGAACGGCATCAGGAATTGCTAATTCCCTTCTACACGGATCACCTGGCGGCGATTGACCGGGCTATAGATATTAATGCCGAGTTTCTCAAGCTAGTTGCCCGGTATGGCGCAAATGAATTTGAAGCGCCACAGGATCGCCGGGAATGGGAAGGCGCGACGCCGTTTCAGGTCGATCAGACAAGGAGCTCCGTTAAGCAGATATACCGAGATTGGAGCGCGGAAGGAGCGACTGAGAGAGAAATATGTTATGGAAGAGTCATTCGGGAGCTTAACAAGTTGTATAATCCGGAAAGAAGGTAAAGGATTCTTGGAAGACTGAGTAATAGTCCTCGTGGCTAACTCGTATCGCGTCAGGTCCGAAGTGAGGGTACTAGTTCCCGGGGCTGGACTCGGACGGTTAGCGTATGACATTGCATGTGAAGGTGAGATTATGTACGGGTGAATGAAGTATTATGCGGTAGTAACTTAGGGGTAGGATATGTGTCTCAGGGAAACGAATTCTCTTTCCACATGCTAATCCTTTCCAACTTTCTATTAAACCAGTAAGAGACCTTGTACATTATTAACGATGGCGGTGACTAACACTAAAGACAGCACTACATCTGAACGACAATTCACGCTTTACCCTTTTCTACACTCTTTTTCGCACAATTCGACAGCCGCGAACCAGCTCCGGGCCATCGAAATCCCAGACAAATGTCCAGCAACTTTCCAGACCCGTACGGCGGCCAATTTTTCCTTCACGGCCGGTTCGTTCACGGAAATCTATGCAAATGTAGCAGACGAAGCAGACAGATGGGACGCAATAACAACCGTATTCTTCCTGGATACGGCTCATAATGTGTTGGAATACATCGACGTGATATCCCGAGCTTTGAAGAATTCAGAAAGAACGGGTTATTGGATTAATTTCGGTCCGCTGCTGTATCATTTTGAAGAAGAACAAAATTCCAGCAGCGGGGGTATGGTAATGGATGGCCAGGATGGCATTAGCATTGAGTTACCACTGGACTACTTGATTTCGACTGTCGAAAAATGCGGGTTCGTGTTTGAAATATTGGAGACGGGAATTAAGACTACGTATGCCGCGGATGAAAAAGCCATGGGAAACTGGGCTTTTGATTCTGTATTTTGGGTGGCCAGGAAACAGCAACAGGAACAGTCACACAGTGTACAGGACGAAAACAAAACTTGATAATAGAAAAAGACGCATGAAGCCAGATTCAAATAGATTTCGACAATCATGGTCGAATCTAGAGGATATTTTAGCCCCCCCCGAGGTTGTATCATTTCGATGCTTGATTGCACTTCAACTGTATCATTGCTACTAACCTGCGGCAATAAATTTACTCTCTTGCGTTGTTAGAATGCACATCAGCCGCTCCTTATATATATTTTGAACTTAACGTAACTTTACAAAATATCGAGTTCCGATGGCGTCTTGCATGCACATTCCGGCCAGACCAGAGGACAAGGAGGCAAGCCTCAGCGGGAAGCTACAAGTAACCACCCTCTTATAAATGTACAATCTATGACTATGTACATCAATAAAATGGAACCTCCATTTGGACAAAGGTGCAGGGAAAACCCTCCGACATCGGCGAGCCCCATACCGTGAGGCTCAATGCACTAGGCTGGTAGACCTGACGTCATACATCATCAGCCATACAAAAAGACGATGCTAGATTATACATTATCACGAGGTATTCCAATCACCACGCGTGAATCTAAATAGGTACAACAAAAACACTTGCCAGTTACCTTTGCCAATCAATGGTATGATCTATCCCAAAAAAAAAGACAACATCCTTAATAAAGCCATGTACCTAAACAAAAACCAGTACATACTCCCCTTCAGTCCTCGCAAGTTCTAGACAACAGTTACTGTGACCTCCTTAGTCTCACTGTCAGTGTCCAGGCTTCTGGCTGACTCTTTTTCGGCCGCTTCGAGACGCTTCTTTTCTTTGCGGGCAAGCTTAGCTGCTTTCCGCTTTTCTGTCCAGGATTTCAAGTAGGGGAAATGGCCATGGATTTCTTGGAAACGCAAGAGCACGACACAGACCATGAGCACGATCCAGTAGACATTATACGAAATCACTGATCCGTACGTGGCCGAGTTTTGCCAGCCTGTGCAAGCAACGTTAGCAAAGTTCAAGTTACAATTGAAAATGAACAAGGCAGCAAGACATACCAAATATGGCATTAAAAATCATCCACCCTCCGCTGGTTTGGCCATTGCAGCAGTTGACGTGCCAGACACTGAGACGGATATCGTAGGAACCAGGGCCATCGCCTTCTTCTGCTACATCCCCGCCAACCTGATTAGACCACACAAAATTCTCGAGGAACCAAATTCCCTTAGAGAAAAGACCGGCAGCGACGAGGTAAAGGAAGCACGTCGCAAAGACTAAGAAATACTGGATTTTCACGTAGTCACCGCCTTTGTATAAAAAGTAACCGATGCCGCAGCCAGCGGCTAGACCACAGACGACGGGAAGAGGGAAAGCTTTTGCGGGTGAGCTGAGGGCTACACCACCAACGAAAACTATAGCCTCAATGCCTTCACGAAGAATGGTGATAAAGGGAAGAAAACCCATGGCGTATTTTCGCGAGAACCGGCGAAACCAGTTCTTTCCTCGCGGGTCTGTGTCATTGAGAGCCTTGGAGATCTTGGCGCGCCATTTCTCCTTCATCTTGTTTAGTCGGAGCATGGCAAGGCCCACAACAGAAATGATGATGGCGGCGACAATGCTCAATACACCTTCCCATATATCTTCGGACGCGCCCCAGGCATCGGTTCCAAGAGTGTACCAAGTACCAATGAAGGCACCACCGATGATGAGACAGATGAGGAAGCCTAAACCGGCGCCGATCCAGACGTGCCGCACAAGTCGCTTGTATATAGTCGGATCCTCGTCCGACTTACCGACACCCTGCTTAATGAAGGCAAGCAGGACGGAGATGACAACGGAGGCCTCGAGGCTCTCTCGGAAGACACTGGCAAGAAGTTAACATTAGCCGAACGTAACCCTGGGAGATGGATGTGTGTCGACTCACATGAAAAAGACTGAGACGTCGAAAATCTGCACCATGGTCGAGGTCTATTTACACTAGTAACTGACGCGGAAAAGAAGAGTCGACGCGGAAGCCAAAAGGGATATAAGAAAGAGCGAGCGAGTAAGTAGGCAACCAAAATTCGCCGCCTCAGTAATTTTTGACGTGGATTGGATGATGATGATGATGATAATAATAATAATGATAATAATAATAACAATAATGCAGAGGGGAGAGGGGAGAGAGGAATATATTGGAGATGATAAAAACAAGGACGAAGGCGAAATGGACCTAGACCAGACCGGTCGGTCTCGAGAGTGGCCTCGGCTGGCAGTTGTTGTTGACTTTTGCGGGTACGATTGTGAAAAATCGATGCGCCACTGATGCCAAAATCGCATTTTGGCCTATTCGGGACTGCCGATATCAGATTGAGGCGCAGGCGAACGAAAATTTACAATAATCTGATCCGATGACTCTCTTTGTTATACTCCGGAGGAAGTACCCCAACCCTGTTTTCCGGGGCCCTAGTCTGGCCATCTGCAGCACATCTTTTTTCGGCTCTTCCGTTGAAGACAGGACCAACTATGAATACTACTAATGTCTGGCCTCGGCCTATCGTCTTCGCCAAGCCGCTGCAAGACTTTAGCCGGAAATGGAGCGTCACAGGGACCGGGGACGCCACCAGATGACGGTTGGCCCAAAAAGGTCAAGAGAGAATGTACAAAGTTGCCGCTTTGAGCCTAGCGCAGCTTTGTCACAACCTTGTTGCCCAACTCTAAATCGATTTTGCTTTCAGCCACAAAAGGCGTGCTCTAACCGACATTTTCAGTGGCATCCACAGCAAGCATCATCGGTCAGCATCATCAGCAGGTTAATATTATTATTATCTTGACGGGTCGGCATCTGAGACTGAAGGTGACTGACGATGAAAGGCAGCAGTTTGCCGCGTTGGCTCGGGACTGCGAGCGACCCGAGTACCTGATTATCTGATTGATAGTCGGCTGATGAAACGAATTAGGTTTCAAGTCCAGACTGTGGGCCCATATCTGATCGATCGATCATATTGGCACCGATCGGTCTCGGCCGCCCAGTCGCCTTTGGTTACAAAATAAAACGATCTCATAAATGTGAAGTACTTTTAATAGCTGTACGGATACAGGAGTAAAGTAGCTCTCTTTTCGATTCGGTCTGGAGCGACGATTGTTCCGCATACCATATGTTTGTAGAATGCGATAAGCGCCACTTCATTCCACGAGGGAAATGAAATAAATCTCGGCAATGTTGCTTTTGGCAACCTATATTTCGTAGAACCTCATTATAATGGATGATGCAATGAATCCCACACGATGTCATCGATAACTGAATTAATTAGTTATATCGAGGTTTTACTGTAATTGAGCTTGTACACCATGTTTTTGTTATGGGCACCCTAAAATTTGGCCCTTCGGCCACCACCTGAAATCTATCTAGGCTATGACCAAACACTTAATCAACCTTGGTTGGCAGCCGGGATTGGACTCAAGTTTCCAACGCAGCCGTCTGCGGTCTGGACAATGTCTAAATAATATTAAGTCTATTTAACTTTTAACTTAATAACATTAGTCTTAATAACTGTAAAAACAGTTAAATTTAGGGAAATTCTGGACGGAATAAGCGCTAAGCCTGTTTCGGCCATCATGCAGTAACCTCTCGTACCTATTTACCCTACCTGCCATGTACCAAACCCTCACAGTACCCAATTTGTTCGCAGTAAACAAACGCGTTAAAATGGCAGACGCGTCCTAGGTCAATAGTAACGATATATTTCCGCGCTTACACCCATTGTCTTCTAACACAACGTGGTGCTCTGAA